>JALIZF010001899.1:917500-1283372 GCA_029948255.1 Telmatactis stephensoni
GTGCGATTTAGACGATTTAGGCCTAATTCAAACGTCGCATCTCACATGTGTCGAATTCAATGCAAATTAGTCAAATCTTTTGTTTCTACTCATTATCATCTCATTTGCATTGAATTCAGCACATGTGAGATGCGACGTTTGAACTAGGCTTTAGGACAACAATTTAGCATAGTTTCTGGTGACCGTGAACCAAAAACGACGTTTTTTGAAAATATAATATATAATAGCCTTAAGAATGTTGGTTTTAAAATTTAGCTGCCATAGACAATCTCGGACATAACTGTTAGGACCCATTTCGGCATTTTGGGATATTCTCTTTTTCGTTGCTCAGGATACTTCCCACCCCTCCCCCTCCCCATACAATGTTGTAATGGTTGTGAATAGCCACCATTCGGCTTCAACATTGAGAAGGGAGAGAGGGGGATTGCATGACAAATATTATTTGAAAACCTTGAATTCTTCCAGCAATGACATGAAATCATGTTAGAAACTGAAAAAGTCTTTGTCCAAGATTGTAGTTATAAAACAACTTCCCTACCTTATCTCTGACAATCTCTTGCATTTGTTGGGTTACAGGAAGTTTCCTAATAACTGATGCACCATACCGTCTTGCTATCTGCTTCAACAAGTACATGACAGGCGCGTCATCCATTAACTGTGAAAACGTCTCTTCCACGACCTTCAGTAGCGTGTCTAATGCATTTGACACTTCATCATTGTCTCTGAAACTGACGTCAACCGTCACGTGACTTTTAAACAGCCACTCAGCAGTGAGTGTTAGGACATGATGTGTGTTGGAAATTGCCTCCAGTACCTTGTAGTCAAGCCTGTCGGAATTATTGACATCACTGAGTACACTTATTGCGTCTGAAATCATTTTCGTTGACACGCCAATCAGATCATCTAAAGCCACGTGTTTTTCTGTCATTTTTGACGCAATGGAATCCTATGGAAGAAGCAATATATATAAAATACATTTAGCCCCAGGATTAGAATTTGGGAGGGCATCTGTAAAATAGCAAGTGTATCTCAATTGGTTAGTGCTCCAACGGCGTGCAGAACCTGTTGAGACACTGTCCCAATTTTGGCCTTAATTAGCCAACCCTGTTTTATGCTCCCCCTTCCCCCCTCTCTCAATGTTAAGTAGGCCGGGGAGATTCCTGCTAGGCCCAACACTTGACCCAACCAACATTGAGTCGGGGGGAGGGGGATTCAGAATATATGGCCGTTCCACGACTTACATGATGGGTATAATATCAAAGAACGTCAATTTTAGGGCACAATGTCTCAACTATTCTGCACGCCGTTGTCGGCTTTCTGATGCGAGAGGTCCGGACTTCAATCATTTGTCGGATCAGCACCGTCGGCTTCCTAGGATACCCTCGCTCAGCTGAAGGAACTTCAGAGGCTAAATATTAGTGCCTTACATTTACCTTTACATTTACCATGCATTTTACCGTCCGATGGTCTTTTGGCGTTCAAGGCTTATAAAAGCGACCATATCCTGTTTTGTTTATAGTCTCTATTAGTCTTAATATTTCTTAATAAAGGAAAAAGCCTAGATATACTACATACCCAAACGTCCATCTTACCTCAATACAATCCACTGTCATTTGACATACGCGGACAACGTGACCTGAGTCAGAGGATAGCGCCTGTGCTCCATCAAGATACCGCTGGATATACTTCTTTACGCCTTTACTGTTACGTATTAATGAATGGGAAAGAGAAAGGTATGAACAATAATTTCAAAATGCTTTTCGATTGATGCTTTTGAATTCGTGATGATTTTTAATTCAGCTTTAATTTTCCCAGCCACCTGCGCACGCTAAATATTTTCCATGTATTTGGTCAAGTCTCTTGGTTTTGCTTTTTAAGTGAGACCAAAAATGTGCGCTTAAAGAGAACCTATTTGTTTTATATAGCATTTATCAAAATATTTTAACATGTCAGTGCTTCATATAAATTGTTTTAGCAAAGGACAATAACAAAGAGCGTTCTTCCACCAATAGGGAAGGTTTTTCATTAAGTCTTTTTAGGAGCTGTTTATATGGAGGCAAGCCAGCTGCCCGGTAAGCGGGCTGAATTCTTTTGTTCTCTGGCCCCCAGGGAAAAGAAAACAAAAGAATTCAGCCCGCTTACCGGGCTGGCTCGCCTCCATATAAACAGCTCCTTAGTTTGGATTCATATTTTGACGTCAGAGCATCAATTATACATTGTTCTCCACCAATCAGAGCGCGTGTAATATACCAATTATATAAAGTGCAGTATACCTTTCAGTAGTCAGTAGTTGCTGCAGTAAGAAAGATCTCACCACTGGTGTCTCGTCAACTTGGAAGTCGGGAAAAGGAGAGAAACTTTTCGTTTTTTCAGAACTACTGCCAGTGATATGCCTCATGAAGATATCAAACACTTCAGGGTCTAATTGACGCTTGTTGTCTTTTCCACCAAAACATAACAACGAGATCAAATCCATGAAGAAAGAGTTACAATGACGGCGAAATTCATTAGCGTCTTTAGCGGACGAACTAAAAGCAAGAAACAAAATTACATCTAGACAGAATATAACGTGTCAGTAACATCAACTAGAGCAGTTATCCTTTGACTGTGAAAACAGGAATAAGGTCACTGCACGGTTACGACAGGAATTTCCAATGTTTTTATTCTTTTTATTGACAACACGACAGTTGCACGGTCATGTTACGACGCGGTCTTTTTCACATACGTATTTGAATCCGAATTCTACGGAATGAATATCAAACTATACAGTTGGCTTCTGAAAAAATGGGTATGAAAAAAGTGTTTGGAAAGAGATGACAGAGGGACAGTCATGCGCACTGGTCTCCAAAAGGTTAGATATATTTAGTTATGGATCTGGGCAAGGTTTCTTGCCTTAATTTTGAAAATGGAGCGACCCTGTAAGGTGGACACTCATGAGAAGAGTGTGGGTTAATTTTAGAAAGCATTATAATACAGAGTGATTTGCTGTAATTTGGCAAATAAAGAAGCCCTAGCTAGTCTTGTCAATACCTAGAAAATGAACCAATGCAATCCATTAAGAAATATTCCACAGCTTCAATTGAAGCTGCACTGCTGAAGTCTGTCCTGTCGTCCAAAGCCTGGAAGTGTAAATAAAAGAAAAAAATAAAACAAAAATGCATAATAAACACCACCTGTTAGCCATGCAGTTCCAGTAACAGAAAGTATGTAATAACTTTAGGGGGCTGTTAGCATATGGCGTCTGCGGACAGTCACGGCAAAATGTTTGTGGGAGGGGTTGTGGAGGGTTATCAAATATTACCGACCCCCCCCCCCCCCGACCCCCGACCCCTCGCACTTATAAATGAAAGCCACCTTATAGACGTTTTCACTTACTCTGCTGAGTTTACTAATGTTTCTTGAGTCCAAGCAAAGTAGTCTGCCAGTACTCTTGTGTGGATATAAGTGTTCGATAAAAAGACGAATGGCAGTGATGCGCTCCCACAATGGCCTATAAACGGATGACAAAGTTGCTTTTTTAGATTTGTTTTGTTCATGTTACGATAGAGTGAGAGGTCCATTTTAATAGATGGAATAATATATATAACAGGTTTAAAATATTTCCTTAATCGGGAATCGAAAGATATTGAGTGTTGGATGAGCAAACAATATAGACTAATGAAATCAATATTTTGCTGTTGTTCATCCAAGATGGCTGCCGTGATCACTTGCATCTCTGTCAGCACTTTGTAGAAATGATATCGTGTTTCACATACATCGTAAAAAATGCTTTGTTGAAGTTAATGGAAAATCTTCCTTATTGGTGAAAGAATGCTCTTTCATTGTTGTCTTTATTTGCTAACACGATTGTTAACACGCAAGCAGCATATGCAGACTCAGTAATGCACTATTCAATGTCTTCTCTAGTGAAATGTAGCTATAAGTGTACGTATGTTGTTTCCTTTCTGCTTCCATCGTCTGTAAAAATCAGGCCGTATTTTGAGCCTTTAATCATACACAATGTGCATGCGTAATTAGCGTTTATGGTTTCAACATACCTACATCGGTCCAAAACATGCATTGTTTTCTCCTCACTTTCCAGAACGTAATCTTTAGTTTGTTCAATCATCCTCTCTGCGGGAGCTCGAACAAAAATCACTTGCTCGCACCAGTCTTCCCTCTTTTTTGCGACTTCCATGCTGATTTCTAGTGGTTCCAAGCTTTCCAGGCAGATTTGAAGGGCAATAGCATCTAGTGTCTAAAGAATAGATATTAAATTAGTTATGGCAACTGTTAATCAGTAGATACAAGAGAGCATAAATAAGAGAGGGAAACTTGTTAATGGGGCGCGCGTCGTGATGATTCCCATCTGTGCTATTTTTAGTAACCGGATGCAGTTTAATTTTCGTCTTACCCTACTCCCGTGCGTCGAAAATTTGAACAAGTGGAATTTCGCAATTTGAGCTTCATAAAATCACACAATCGATACCAAATTTATTATAGATTCCACGAAAAAGCCATCTGATGTCCAATTAATAAGATTTATATAATAGAATTTTACGAGCGCGCGATCTGATTGGTCAATTAGCCATACTTTATCAGAGTACAGATAATAGAAGTGACGTCACAAAATCAAAATCTTTTACTCACAATCTTTGTTGTGAGTCCTTCAAGCCTATTTCATTCGCAAAATAAGCAAAAATTTCTTCAGTAAACACAAGAAAATTTATTCCTTTATTGCACAATCCCTGGCGACCAAGTCCAAACAAGTGAAAATTCCCGCCATTTTCTGTTAGCGGACGCGCGCGTTTGTACACCCGAATGGCGGGAAAAGGTAATGCGATGAAAGAAAAGCAAACCTCTTTGCTTTTAAGTTGATTTTTACGCAAATAACACGGAAAAAAAGACAGCAAATGTAAATGACCTTCAGGTTGTGGGTTTCAAGGCAAAGCTGACGTCTTCTATAAACTGGAACCAAAACTTTTGGAGCTGTATTAAAAATATAATTTGTGGGCTTTTTCGATCGAGTATTTTGGATGTTTGTCGAGGAGCTACAGTCTTCACTCAACGTTGTAAAAGCAAGAATGTACTTAAATCTGAGTCCGAGACTCATTCAATATTTCTACGATTTCTGAAAACAACAATTTGAAGTCAACATGCTTGTTGAAGACGACGACAAGAAGTTTCTTTACTTATCAGAATCCATTTTTGTACCGATAAGTACGCCTCGCCAACTTTCAAGATTCTGGATGTAAACCTCAGTTTGGATCATGTCAGGCAAGATAGATTTTTGGGAAATCTAATCACCGGTTCAAAATAAATGAGGTAACTTAATGAATTACGTAGAATAAAACACTATAGAAAAACTATTTTTTGCGTAATTTTGACGATATGATAGTCCTGTCAAATTTTGTCGACTCAATGTCGAAAGACGCGCGCTCTGTTTACCTAAATTTTACGGCTCGTGATTTCTATAACTTTTTTCGTGTTTTACAGCTCCAGTCGTGTTCCATCAGAGTACAGAACATAGCTACGCCTGATCTATTTGTTAAACATCAAAAAATTATAAAAACAAACGAGCCTTTCTCATCTAAATGAGCGAAAATATTTGAATAAACCTAAGCGCGCGCTCGATGACGTGTGATGCGTCTGTAGCGCGCGCATTTCCGCTAAAATTTCTTTCAAAAACACAACAAAATCCTCGACGTTTTTGCCTTTTTTCTCATCAAAATCGTTCCTTTGTAATCAGAAAGTACACACTTTTGATGGTAGATAATATTAACAAGAGCAGAACTAAGATAACTTTGATTTTAATGCTGTTTTTGAAAACTCAAATCTGCACTAAACGGTTCTCTTGGTCCGGAAGTGTCAAATTATGACGCACGGGAGTAGGGTAAGACGAAAATTAAACCGCATCCGGTTACTAAAAATAGCACAGATGGGAATCATCACGGCGCGCGCCCCATTAACAAGTTTCCCTCTCATATTTATGCTCTCTTGGTAGATATGAAAGAAAAGCTAATCTGTAGAAAGCAATTAAGATCATAGAGTAGAACTCTCCATGCATTTCCTTGTAAATGAAATCTCTATAAAATTTACACCTCTGTATTCTTTGTCCCTTAAAGTCCCTGTGACATATATTCTGACATCTTAATTTCAAAATGCAAATGTGATGACGTAAAAGGAGTCATCATTCATTATACAAAAACAAGATGATTTAAATTACGCTTGTTTTCATTTCGAAATTATTTCCGTTGTTAAAGCCTGTTGTTTAGTGAAAAATCTGGTTATCAAATTGACACCTATTTTTGTAAAAGCCATGAGAAGCTGGTGGTGTTGCCTTCTTTTACGTCATCACATTTGCATTTTGAAATTTGAAACCTTTATATCTCAGAAAATATGGAGGTATAAAAAATAAGATAAGAAGACTTTTACTATATTCTCTGACAGAACTGTACTGTTTTACAGCGAAGACCGTTGCATCGCGACCAGCAAATTACAAATTTTGTTTTAATTTTGAGTTTTTCTAAGACGTAAAACAGTTTGGGAGCAGAGTTTCGTTCAAATCAACCAATCACTGATGAACGAGTTCGTGAAAGCTCCGCCCCCAAGCATGATGGACGGATCACAAAAGACCAAAATCTTACCGACGTTGGAGGTCGCGATGCAACGATTTTCGCTGTAAAATAAAAATAGATGCCATAATTATATGTCATAGGGACTTTAAGTGTCCGTATCAGAGAATTTGGAACGTACTATGTCCAAGAAGAGGATAAACAAAGAAGAATATTGTTAAGCAATCAGCACACCACGTAACCATGACGGGATCAAACAAACTGTGGCATGCGCACGTCACGTGATGTGAAGTGTTGTCCCACTATTAGAGCCTGCTTTGCGACCACCAGGCAATATTCAAAATAACCGACGGAGACTGGAACGAGTTCTAAAAATAGCCCAAATACTGGGCAACACGCTATATTTGGCTGCTGAAGTTTTATTGCACGCCGAGTCTCAGTCTCTCTGTCTCTCCATATTTATGCACTTCTATCAGAAACAATTTCTCATTGAAAACTTACTTAACGTTTTGTTGATACCTGAACTAGTTTGAGTATGATTTATCAAAATCTAATTTCTTCCCGAGGCTTTTTGAAACATATTTACCATATCAATGTAGGAATTCTTACCATTTCGCTTTCATTCACAGTGAATATGTCAAGAAGTTTTGAAACTATAGTTGGTCGCGTTCGCACAAGTTGACCAAAGCAGGCCAGACGTAGCTCAATACGGGAATAAGCTTTGTGGACTAAAGCAATGTCAGGAAATGTAAAATTTCTATCGTTACCCACAGACATTTCATGTAGTTGCCTGCTAGTAACAATTATTGCTCTTGCAACAAGCTGCAATTAACAAATACATAAAATAATTTGAGTATTCAACTTTCAGAATTGTGCATTCAATTGAGTATTCAAATATGATGATATCTTTATTATTACCTCATCTTCGCCTTGTTCTACTGGTTTGTAGTTCATGTGTACAAAGTCATGAATGTATCTCTCTACAAAATCTTGGCTATTGTTGATGGTAGCCATGACAACAGATACGTCAGAGTTTGTGAGTATTTGGCGTAGGCATTCTTCGATTGGTTCGTTGGAGTTTTCTGTGACAAAGAGATGGTCAATGAAAATGTTTACTAGCAATTTACAATTTGTAATTTGTTGCCTGATTGGTTGATTGAAACAATGGTAAATGAGAGTGAAAGAAAAACGCGATTGAACGATTGTATAGATCGCAAGGAAATCAAGCTTAGGAACTCATGGCGTGGGATAGGATAAGAAATTAAGCCAAGTAAAACTGGTCCATCGGGTTTTTTTTGCTTTTGTTTTGTTTTGCTTTTATCGTTTTTTAATTGTAACTTGTTTTTGAAATCAACAACTTTTTCCGTCGGTTTTAATGTCAGGAAGAAATCAACCCGCCAATGGCGAAGTAACTCGTGGATTTTAGTTAAATAATGAGTTTTTTATTTGAAGGCAAAAATATAAATCAATTAATACAATATGTATTTTTCTAAATGATAAATCATTGCTCTCACAAATCTAAAAATTAAGATTGGGCCCATCTGTAAAGAATTTTGAAAGAGTCATTTGGATAATATTGATTAATAATATCAGCTAATGTAGTTTCTTTAGCGAAAAATAATTGACTTGAGTATGAAAGAACAAAAAAAGATAATGAAGCAAAGGAAAAAGAAAAAAAAAAAGAAGAAAAAAAAAAGAAACCGTTCTGCCCGTGATTCGAACAGGGTACCTCAGCCAGCAACGAACCACTTGAGCCACTGAGCAATTTAACTTTTGGGAAGGTTATATTTTTATACATATTGTAAATTTATGGCTGTACGCTTAGCAAAGCTATTGAACATGTACAAATTATGAAAGAAGTTTCTCTATGAACCAAATGTCGCTATGAATAAAATAAATTACTCCATAAAAGTACTCATAATAGCCACCAAACTTAAACTCAAATACGCTTTTTGATGCCGTTTCGGCCAGCCGGGCCGCACAGGGATTCCCAGACCTTAACAGTTTGGGCTTCCTGTGGTCTTCTAATTTTACCAAAGAATGTATGAAACGATATTCAAGTAAAGATATCTCATGAAAAAAGCCTTAATTTACTGGGCATTTAGTTCAAAATTGAGGAATGTTGTATTATTTCTCCAAATTTGTGAAATTGTGGCTTGAAAAATTGGTTACAACATCTTAACTCCGAGGAAACTTTGAGCTGTTTTGCAACGGTTCAGGGGGTGCATATATTTACACAAGTGTAAATATATAACTCAGAAGAATTTTGTTTTGATAAACTGCTTCAAAAGCATATTTGAAGATAAGGAAACGTAAATGGATAACTAAACAAGGTATTTCTTTTGTTTAAGAGCTTTATTTCAGGTTTTGAGACTCGTTTGCGGCACGAAATTTTTGGTTCTTTGATGCGTTATCGCACAACAGCCATTTATGAATACATTATCTACCGTTGAAGACCACAGGAAGCCCAAACTGTTAAGGTCTGGGAATCCCTGTGCCGGGCCGTAGCGATTCCACGGCCATGCAGTTTCTCCAGTTTCAGCAGGCGTCAGTTCGTACTCAAATATGATTTCGTTTGCTTTTTATTTCAACATTTAATCTCGTGCTGATAGAGTACAAACACTAAATGCTTGGATGACTCGTTGATATTGGACTTGCGACGATTTTTTTTTGTTTGAAGACAGCGACTACAAAGTCCATTGTTTTCACATCCGAGTATATCGAACAGCTCGATCAACTTGGAGATGCGATGAAAATTATTCCAAGCTGCAGAGGGAACTGAGAGTAGTTCAATACAGAATGTGGCAATGAATAAGAAACTATTTATTCAAATCTATTGGCAATTTCGCCTAACATCCGACACGTACAATCGATCTTCGCGGAGTGTAGACCCGTGTACATCTAACTTACATGTAGAGCACGAGGTAATGTTAAAAACTTGTATTACCCAGCTTAGATCGTGTGCCTAAAAATTGTTGCTTGTACACAAATCTAAAACAGTTACATTACGTTCAAAGCTCTGGTCGCCGAAAATTATTATAGAGTATGAGGGGGAACACCGTACGGCCTACGATACGATACGGTTACAGCAGGAATTTCGAATGTTTTTATAGAAACTATGATACTGGTACAGTTACGATACGGTACGGTAAGTTTCCCACTCATACGAAAACGACTCTAACGCAAGTTAGCACCGTATCGTATTATCAAGAATAGACCGGAAGTAAAGTTTGACAGACCGGAAGTTTACAGGAAAGTGAGTGAGTGAGTGAGTGACACAATAGCTTACTACTTTATGTATGGCACCATTCTAGTTAGACAATAGATAGATTGAATAGTTGTTGTCATACACGAAGTAGTAACCTGACTGATTTGCATCCACGAGTTAAAAAGAAGGAAACAAATCAATAGAAAAACAATTTTAAAGAGAAAAAAGAATTTCAGCCAGCAGCCAAGGCCTGAACCCGCAAAATTAGTATGCTAATTTTATGCAAATCCTAAAAAATCGACCATGCATCCAGACAAATCGCTGAATCATCGCATGTTACGTATAGGATGGAGATTTCGCCCCCTCCCGCGCTATCGGTAGTACACAGAAAGCTTCGCAGTCAAAGAGGGAGGAAACAGTCGGATCCTAGGCCGTAAATGACTGCAACCTTATCACCTGACTAACTGGTCCACTGAGGAAGTAACCTTTAATATATTTTGAACGGAAGTCTATTGTTGTGTAAATTAAATGTTCAGATGGCGCAGTGTGATAAGGACCGGAGTTCGAGCCACGCGAACGTCGGGTAATTTTTCCCGGCAATTCTAATTCTAATATAGAATTTATTTTTAACTAATTAATTATTTTATTGTTGTTGTTGTTGTTATTATTATCTACTTTTAACGAATTACTCTTAAATGTCTCACTTGGTTAATAATCTCAATTAGCATATTTAGATATTCCGGCTTTTTAATAATTTTTCATTCTCCGAATATTCGTTCTCGGATCAATTTTACTAAACATATTTTAAGTTGGCTTTTGGGAGGATGGATAACGGTTGATATTCTGTCTAACATTGTTCATGGACTAGTTTCGTCCCTGTCAATACATTGAGTACTGTACTTTGAACAATGCGTGTTGAAAAAGGACAAGCAAATTGCAACCTATCAGTTGGACAGCTGAGCATTTTTCTTAACGTATGACACAGTTACGGTATGAATTTTGAGTGTTTTAATAGAGTTTACGGCACTTCACGTTCACAGGACATCGCCGTAAGTTCGTTTCACACTCACACGAAGGCTCTATCATCGCTCAAATGCACGCGAACCGTTCAACTCAAAGTTCCAGCTTCAAGTCCAACCTTGATTTCAAGTCTAATTAAGAAAAGCGATAAACCACCACGGAAAAGTGGAAATTAAAATTAGGAATAGCTAGTTTGTTCTTATTGATTTTCTTTATTTTACCTGCAATGTTTGCTGCATTATTCCACATTTCATCCACTCTCTGCTTCAAGAGCCACGAAAAAGGAAGCCTACAGAGAAACACGTGTGAATCTCGACCAGATGACGTCACAGGTACGTGACACCTGAGCGTGACACCTCCATCGTCATTATCATTGAGGAACGAGTCATAGTGAAGCTGCGTAAGTTGGTCTTCTTGAAAGATTTGAAGCCAAAGCTTTCTGAGTGAGGGGTCTCCTTTCTGAAGTAGGTCCAAGTTACCGTCTTTGTCAATGAACGCGATTAGCTCAGACAGAATTGGAACGACCGCATTTTGTATCTTACGCCATAGAGCTTTTCTGTAAGTTCCACATTCCTGAAGGTCTACGAGTTCTAATGCCTCTGAGGTTGACCAATTGGCTCCTTGTCCCGTCGTTCTTTCATCTTTTTCCTTAAGAAGCTCGTGAACTCGAGAAATTAAAGCGTGTGAAAAGGAACTCGCGTCATGAGCATGCGCTGTTAAGGCAAATGTATTATATTAAGAAACTATCAGCAAAAAAAGCAATAAAAACTAGTAAAGTAGCATGTAGTCTAAAACTGGAAATAAAGGAAGATTAGGAATAGCTATAACACACTGAAGTTGACCTATCACATCACAAATTTCTGCACATGACGTCACAACTTACTAAATTTCATTAAACAACTAGACAGTGGTATCGCATGTTAATATATACACCAAAAGTATCATTTAAATAGGACTATTTTCAACTCTTTGTAACAGTATAAGCCTCTAAAAAAATGGCGTTTAATAAGGCTAAAGTTGTCCCCAAGTTGCCTCTAAACATGAGGCCTATGGCACTATGGGATACGTGACGGTAGTGCAAAAGGTCTATAGAGCTTATTCTTTTCCTTACTGTTGTATGTGTCAGTCTCTTTGTTAAATAACTCCAACAAAATCGCAATTCTCTTCGTTGCCCTAGCAACGGTAGTTGGTCCGTCGTCGATTCTTCCAGCCGCTGCCTGCACTGACTGCCTTAAGACATCAACAGCATCAAGAACTTGTTCTTTGGAGTTAGTATTATAACACATCTCAATAGAAGCCTTAAACAAGTCGCTGAGTGACTGGTCTTTGACATTCTCCAATGTAGGTACATAAAACGAAGGGGTGAACAGCTCATCTATGTGAACCGACTCCCATTGTTGCCCCTGGAAACCAACGAAATCTGGGTAACCGCCAAGGATTCTGGGTAGCTGGACGATAACAATGATGTGAATTGGATTGATGCCTTCTAGTTCTTCAGTGATTTCTGCACGCTGTTTTAGAAGAAGGTGTCGAGCACAGGCCAAAAGATTGAAAGTTAGATCTCCTGATATACACTGCACGATGAGAAGGCCTTCATCACCACCAAGACGTGCGAAGAAGTCCCTGTTTTCAAAAGATCGTTGATAATCACTATCATGAAATAACACAATTATAAATGACAGTGACTGTTACCTATCAAAAATTATGGTGATGCTGGTGACAATACAAAACGGCGATGGATACGACAGTAATTATTTATAAAGGTGATGATGCAATGGACGATGACAAAGCAAAGCCGGATTTAGGGGAAGGACAAAGGGAGTGCACATTCCCTCCTGAGTTCTGTGGCCACGTTGAGCCTTTTTGTTTTAAGATTTGTCCAAAACATTCTTTGGATCTTTTGGACGGTTCCGATTTCTATAACGGTACACCCTCTCCTGAACGATAATTCCTGATCCGTCTTTGTAATGATTAAGGTTTCAGTCGAGCCTTAAACCGAAATCGACAAGTGGCCACAACTGGCCACCGAACAGTTGCCCAATAGCGGTTCCATTGCTCCACTATAAGTAGTCACCAGAATACGTGTTGATGAAGATGCATAGTGATAACGATGGTGATAATGATGGTAATGATGTAGTCCACCTTAGCCAGATCCAAACTTACCCAACGCAGTCACAAAACTGTTGCGCCGTCTGAAACTGCTGCAGAGTTATGCATGACGTTTGGTGACGATCAAGACTCAACGCTTCTGCAATTTCACCCAGGTTATTTTCTGAAAGGAGTCTGGAGTGGGTTGATACCTGAAAAAATAATGATTTTAAAGCAAAACCATTATCCTTTGAGAATGACTGGCGCTACCACCACTACCACTACCACCTCCACCAACACCACCATCATCACCACCAACACCACTACCACCAATACCATCAAAACCATTACCACCGCCCCATTACCACCACGCCACCACGCCACCACGCCACCACCAACACAAACACCATCACCATTATCATTATCGTCAACAACAGCAGCACCACTACCACTAGTACCTGAATCAGAAGTCCATCTTTGTGTTTTCTTCGATCAACTCTTGTAAGAAACGATGCCAAACTTGAATGTTGTTGCTTTTTGAAGTACAAATCCCAAATCTTGTCTGCTTCTCTTTTCAGTTCACTCGAGTGCAACCTGACAATGGCGTCTGGTGTACAACATTGAAGAAGAAGACGTTTCGACTCTGAAAGAACCTGTAGAATGAGAAATCGTTTTAAGAAATACTTTTTTGTCGCACCATCTTCATTCCTGTTTCTCAGTTGATGTGTCAGTTTTCCTTTTAAACTGTAACTAAGCCACATCTCTTTGCCGGATCTACTGGTCGGTAATTATTTGCATACCTGCTGTCTATCTTATTTGGTTAGTCGTAGGCTCGACTTCCATTCGTAGTGGTTCGGTGCAACTGACAAAGGACACCCCAGACAATACTCCATGGCAGGAAACCAAGGATGAATGGCTTTCAAACATGGTGTTTGGACCAACGGTTGTAAGCTTGTCTTCGGGGATAAGGTCTTGGGTTTGCCCCCAATATGACAGCATATAATTAGCAGTAAGGATTAAAATGAATCTAAAGTAGTCATATACTTACCGTGTCTTCCCATACTTCTTTCCTCTCATCATCGTCAAGATTGGTTCCATCCTGTCCAAGACTGCTACAGACCGAAAGTATCACTGCTGGAACTGTGTCCTCGTGGAATCCAACAAATGCATCGCCTTTTGTGAATTTCCTAAGAATTGAAAACGCAAGAAGGTAATTGATTTTTTGCTCAGTTTCCAGCTTTCGAAGTCTCGTGCGCCTGAATTTCCACTCACCTCTAGCTACGCAATCCGAAACTTAGAATCTACGTAAGTGTACGCAACACTTACTTACGTAATCTACGTAAGTGAACGTTAGCTGTATGTAAAGTATGGTTCCCGGCTGGGGTAACACTACTGTTTGAGGTGATCATGAAAATGGCACGGTAACTGCACGGCATGATTACCACAGGAATTTCAATTGCTTATATAGAAATCACAGCACTGACACGGCTGCGATATTTGCCCGAAGAGTTTCCCACTAGTTCAAAAACTGCTATAACTATGTTTCAGTTTTACATTAAATTATTTTATGATACAAGTATTACTTGTGTCACCTTCCCTTCTTTCCCTTCCCTCCTCGTCTTTTCTTTCCCCTGCCCTGACGTTCTGAACCTTAAGGAACAAGGATGGCACAGTTGATTATTTTAGTGCGCAGCCTTCGTCCCGGGTCTCGCATCCTTGTTTCAACTTCTTTCCTTTCTGTGTAGCTTTAAGTAGCCTTAAATACTCATAAAACGGAGCAATGATGGAGAGAGGGGGTAGAATGAGCACATTGTTGACCTCAAGTTTCGTAAATTCTCATTTACTCAAATTACTGCCACGAGTTATCGACGTAAAATATGGTCGCTTCACTTCACTTCACTTCACTTCACTTCAATTACTTTACATCTGAGGTGCTCTTATCCTACCTCTTGCGCTGGTAAGTCGGTGTATTGATCTGTGAAAATCGCTCCACCCAGTCTGTCAGAATGCGAACCACTTCTCCTTGTGGGGAACTTAAACTCATTGATAAAACCAAGAAGTGTTTCTCTAGGCGGTTGATCAAAGGGATTGGGAATTCCTTGTACACGGTACTCTTCTCTGCTATGACAATCAGTCTAATAAAAGAATTAGTCTATCAGTCTAATGGAAGAATTATTGATTTGCTGGTCAGTCAGTCAGTAGTCAGTCAGTCAGTTATTAGTACCTGAAATTTGGATCGACTTTACATTTCACTCGATGTGCTCCTAAGCCAAGGTCCACATATCTGTTTCCGCCAAATTCGACATAATACTAAATGATGAGAAAAATATATCAATTTTTATATGATAATTGGTATATTACGCGCGCTCTAACTGGTCGAGAACCGTGTGTGATTACAGTACACACGCATTAATCTTACGGGCGCTCTGATTGGTTGAAACGTTTCGATGAATATCATATATAACAAATAGATTCCAAAATGAAGGTGCCAAAATGAATATCATATATATAACAAAACAATATTAGACTTCGTATCGTGGCGTTCTTTTTGTTTCTCACCACATTTTGACGGTACGTCATCTGTGCATCTATTAGGCGCGTACAGGCACACAGAAAAATGGAATCTATTTTATACTAAAGCACCAAACAACCTACCTGGTTTAGGGCGTCGTACAATCCTTCATACAGACGTTCCATATTCAGGAGAATAACTGTTCGTCCGGTCTCCATGTAGACTTTGATGTCATTCATATTACGACAAACCTGAAAAGATAAAGTGGCGTATTAGTAGATACACCTCAAACGCTCGTTACGGGCTTGGGGCTGTACACCCTTGCAAAGAAATATCTTGGTGGGGACGTGATCAGTTGACAAACTTAAAACAGCTAGATCTAGATTCGATATGCAGGTAAGGAATTGAAGGACAAACATGAAAATTG
Source organism: Telmatactis stephensoni (assembly GCA_029948255.1). Classification (NCBI taxonomy): domain Eukaryota; kingdom Metazoa; phylum Cnidaria; class Anthozoa; order Actiniaria; family Isophelliidae; genus Telmatactis; species Telmatactis stephensoni. Next base: position 933,310 of record JALIZF010001899.1, read on the forward strand.
AAGAGGGGTTATATCAAGGGTAATTACCTCCTAGCTGTGCTGTAAACATTTAAGGTCATTTCTCGAAGTATACGTAGTTACATTACTGCTAACCTGAGTATATTCAAGGTCCTTAGGAAAGCTACTTCCAAATATCAGAACAGGATCGTTTTCATCTTCATTGCTTTTTGAATGGTGCAGGTGTTGTTGAACGATGGTAAGAGCTGCGTGGTTCTCGGTAAGGATCAGTAAATACCGACTGTCTCTGTGAAAAATGTTGTATTGCTGTTAATGTGAGATGTTTATATTGGTTGATATAGTAAATTTTTAAATTAAATGGGTGCTGGGACATATTTCCGGAGCCCGTTACTAAGCAAACTTCATACTTTTGTAAATCGGCTTACATTTGGATTCATGCAGTGATACTTGTGAGGTAAACAACAATCACGAATTTCATGAGTTTGATGACGTCATCACGTGACGTCATGAAAAAAGGTCATCGGAACAGAAAATTTCTAAAATCTTTGCCGTTTCAAAATATTTTTATTCAATTCTTACGTATATGGCGTTACCCTTCAAAGTACACAAAGTTACGTGTGCGTTTTTTATTTTTAGATAGAAAAACTTTGTTTAATTACGATAAATTCATCAGGAGTTAAAAAAAGTAACTTAAGTTATCAGATAATTATACACTAAATTTAAACATACATACATATAAATATAGTTTGTTGGTGGAGTCTCGCAGTGAGTAACTTGTGATGTCACTCCTGAATGCATTTCGTTGATAAATGAATTTTAGAACTCTTTTTTCGTCTCCGTAAAACAAACATTATGCGTAAAGTATTATGGTATTTTTATAACGCGTCATCGTCTATATCAGTTAACAATGGCGGTGAGTGGAGCTCAGGCGCACACCGGAAAGGATTAATTACATGCAATCACGTACACTTGTGGCGTGTAAATATACATTTGCCGCACCCAATTCGCCCTCTTCACCTAAGCACACCATCGAGATCACATCTCCTCGAATGTTTCCCTCCGCCTAGCTCACCATTAGGTCTTCGCTAGGTGGCGGTTATTTTTCCCCACCTTTGCCGAAGAGACTTTACTCTGTTAACAATGGTTGCTATGGTTACGTCACGCATTTAGGCGGTATAGCTGCGTGGCGTAACTTTTGACTTTAGTAGAAATAAAATCGTCACTTAAGTGGCCAATTTAGTCCAAACATGACACGTGTCAGACTTTTCTGTCTTTTCCGCAAACAAGTACGATCCCAAATTAAGCTTGCTTCAAGAATAATTTTGGTAATGGCCTGGCGCGATATAGAAATACATTTTTGCTGCAAACCCCTAAAAGATCATAGAATTCAAAATGAAAACAGCTGTTTGCGCATGCGCACTGGAGATTTCAGATGTTAGACACATTATACTTCGGTGGTATAATGACGAACAGCTTCAATATACTTATATTTGGTTTAAGACTTTCACTTTGCTTTGCTTCGGCCACTGATAATTTGAGAAATTTGTAGCATGTTTTGTTAATACAGTTATGAAAATTGCCCTATCGCATAATGAAGTCACAGTATGTTTACATTGGGGATAGATGCACAGAAACAGTGGAAAATGGGACCTATTAATATTCCTTTTCGAAGTAGAACTTCGATGTATCGAGTTTTGATATATATCATGTATCAATGATTGCTCATCTGCATTTTATTTGATATGCAATCACTCTGATCCCCTCTGGCGACCATAATCCTTAGCGTCAAAACAATAAAATGTTCTGGTTTGACGTCATTATGCGATAGGGCAATTGTTTTGTTAACATAGTAATGAAAATTATATATTTCCCGTTTCTCGATAAATATCCGTCCTTAATTAAGACCAAAAGAAATGGGGACATTCCAAAAGTGATATTTTCTCAAAAAAATCTTAACATCGTAAGACGTCAATGAGTTCGGGCACTCGCTTTTACAGCCAGCATAACAACCACTTTGCTCAGTGACGAAATATGTCCCAGCACCCTTAATCTAAGAAGCAAGTGTGGCTCAGTTGGTTAGTGCGTGGCTTTCTGATGCGAGAAATCCTGAGTTCGATTTCCATTCCATCCATTCTGTGTATGGCTTTAAGTAGCTTTAAATACCCTTAAAATGGGGCACTAATGGAGAGAGGGGAGGGGGTAAAGAGCACACGTTGGCTTCTTGGGAGACCAGCTTGATTGTAGCTGAAGGAACTTCCGGCGGCAAATAATGATAATAATAACTGTTTATTCAATTTTTCATTCTATTTGGAGGACACTATACGCTCACACCCACTACCACATTAAGTATTTTTCATACATCGCTCAATTCAAATGATTATTTTTGTTGAGTAGGAAGAACCGAACAACACGGAGAACAAAAACATCGCGGAATGGCAGAGAACAACACATCGAACAAACACAGTTCACATTGTCCAAGCGCTCGAACGGGGATTCGAATTCGGACCACAGCGGAGTATGGCCGGCGCACTAACCGCTCGGCCAATCATGCCATCCATGCACAAACTGACAAAATAAAGCTTTGCTTGTTACGATGATTCATATTTTTGTTAGGCTTCATGCAATCTTTACTAGAAGCCTATAACGGTCTGTTATTGTTGAGGAAGGAAAAACCATAAAACCCATTACAGAGAAATTAAAACATGCAGTACAAGTTTCAAAAGTTTTCAGAAATTTTTACCTTTCTGAAGGATCCTTGTCTAGATACGACTTGATGAGATTCAACGAACTAAACTGTCGTCTTTCCTCCTCTTCATCCTTTAAAAAAATATCATGGCTCATGCGCAAGTTAAATTAGTAATTCTCTTGTTGCTGCGAGCCGCCAGGCTAGCAGCAACAAAGTACTAATGATCGTGACATTTCGATATCGTGGGCGAGCGATATTTGTGAACATGTCATTTATTGGGTCAGCGGACAGTGCTTTCTAATTGTGCATGTGTCGCGCAAAGCATGATTTTCAAAGACACTGTGTACTGACAAGTTTTGAGATTCAGCTGATTTTTCGAGGCAAATTCATTGTTATTCACAACTATCATCGAGTGATTTGTTTCTCAAAGTATACATCAAGGTCACGAAATGCTAAGTGATATTTCTCGGGGAGGGCAATGTTCTTTGCGACTTTTTCAATGCCGTTGTTTTCTTGCATGATTCGAAGGTTGTATTCAATAAGTTGTATTCTAAGGTTCTTCAAAGAGATAAAATCTGATACAGCTAAATTCTTTTCGATCGACATTTTTCTTTATTCGAACAGACCACTCTCACTATAGTTCAGTTTATAAATCCACAGATATTTATGCACATGAACCAAAACAATTCTTTGTCAGATTCTCTGCAATGGATTACAATGTAACGTACCAGATATTCATCAAGTATCTTTTGCCACCAGAGGACGCGATTTCTTTCTAAACTACGAATTTTATCAGTTTTATAATTAATGCTATTAAAGACTGTTTGTGATTGTTTAGAAAAGTCAGTAAATTTGAATAAAATGTAGTTGCACATTTCGTAAAACTTGTGTGGTTGTATGAAGCACTAGTCAACATGTTTGAAACCATTTTGAAATAATACATAATACAGTACTTGAACAGCTCGCAGCACTTCACTTTCTGTTAGAAACGGCTGGTATGTCTATGTCAGGTGGGAATAGAGCAATGATTGCTTTGTTCATATACAGTCATTTCAGAAAACGTTTCCACTGATCGGTCCCAAGCCTACGCAACCGAATGAGAGTATGGGTCGAAAGAATTGAGGTGACTAATTAGCCATGCGCCTGGCCCATCCACACCGCTCGCCAGCGGTCTGCACTACAAGCTCGAGGAATTTTGCATATTTATAGTCACCACAGTAATTTCTTCCCATCATCCCTTTCTGTCGAGGCGATCAGCGACAACGATTTCTAAAATGACTGTATATTACTGGAAAGGGGATATCATTCATAGCCCATATATCTCACTGCTCCGCAAAGCAATATAACATATACTTTGTCTTTACAGTTTGGTTTTAAACTGTACTCATCGTATTGTGTAAAAATTGTTACCTCTCTAACACGACGTGTAAGAACGCCGTCCAGATTCTCCAAAAACATTTCCACAGGATGAAAATCGTCTTCCTCAAGACCTCCGAAGTTTCGTCTTACTGCGTATTCAACGTCCTCCCAGGACACCAATGGCTTGGTTTTGGCGGCAGAGAATATCATTTTTATGAGACTATGTGAAACAAATGAATAACAAAATTTGACTCGACACTAAAAACACATCGCACAAGGTTGTCAGATGACAGACACCCACGTGACAAAAGACCGAGGAGGAGTATGGGTAGATGCCACACTTTAATAGACTATTTCACGGTTGTCATGGCTCAACCTCAGCCTCGACAGCGTGTAATATATTCTTTAGATTTTTTAAGTGTTTCGATACGGTTTACGTTTGTTGAATCAGATGTTTGCATTCCTTACATTACCATGGGCTGCAGTCAATTTCTAAAGAATATGTTACACGCTCTTGAGGCTGAGGTTGCAATTGAGCCAAGACAACCGTGAAATGGTCTATTAAGCTTGATATAAATTAATATTTTTACTCGTGCCCAGGCCTTTAGGCCGGCACGAGTCTACAAGGTTTAGGTTTTCTATCAGTCTATCAGTCTATTGTCGTAGTCGAGAATGTGCCATGAAAACGAGGCAATCATGAAAACGAGGCAACGTAAGCATCTAAGTAAAACATGCAGTATTTTCACGAGTCAGGGAGGCAAATGCAGTCATTGCGTTATAGCAGCTTCACATGAGTCTCAATCAAGGTAAAATTTTTAAGTCTCTTCATTTTGAAATTTAGGAGTCGACGATACTTTGATGAGTTCGAGTCGAAGCAGCAAATCTCACTTCAATACCAAACTCATCATGTGACTAAGCTGGCTTATGACTTATTTGTGTATCTTCTCTATCATAGGGATGACTTTTGCAATTTATATGACTGGCATCTTCATGATGTTGATGAAATATTTTTACTTTAAGGAAGCTGATTGTATTCATGTTCGATTTTACTCTTTGAAACGAAATGGGGTTAGGGTAAGATATCACTTAGTGTATTTTGTACTTCAAAGAATAATTTGAAGGATTTAAAACCTAGCTTATTCATGGTAGTATTTGATTACTTGTGCGGTCAAGAATATTCATGTTTTGAAATATTTTGATATCACCGAAAGTGTAATCAACTACAGGAAGCCCGCATCAAGTGCATAGTTATAGCAACATGTGCTAATATACACCCTTCTAATAAATGCCACAACGTATTGTTTTCCGCGCTTGACGTCAAATTCTTTCTTTTGAAAGTTGTACAATGTGAATGCAATTGAAAAGAATATGTAGAATCTAGCGTTACTGGTCAGCGGAAATTGCCGCCAAATTTAATCTTCATAATTCATGTTAATGTATTCGTGTATAAAGTCTCCGTTGCGAGAACGTTCAAGCGGATGAGAGAATACCATGAGGTATTTTAATCATTCTTAAGCTTTGACATTAATCGAACTTCAAGTTGTAAATTATTGTGTTTAACTTTATTTAGAACCGCCGTGATAATCGTCGCCAATGTATTCAACAGTTTATCGCTGATATAGGTCAAGAACGAAAAACCAGTAAAGTTACTGCACTTACAAGGCGTGTTTCTACAGTATTCAATCCCTTTATGTAGATCGTTTCTACATAAAACGTTCTCATGGCCAAGGATTACATCATCAGAAGGTTAGAGTCTATTGTTCAAGTGTTTTAAGCCGTCTTCGTACCATGTCGAAAGAGAATTCAAGGTTAAATGTTTTATTTGACGTTCAAATTACGGCGTCCATGTTTGGGGCCACAGGAACTCCGTCAAATCAAGTTCTAGTCACCACAGGACTCCCGTCCAGTCAAGTTTAAGTTACAACAGGAATCCCGTCAAGTTTAAGTTACGTCCAGGGAGCCACAGGGTTCCCATGAAGTCTAAGTTATACAGTCATGGGAAACACAGGACTCCCGACAAGTAGTTTAAGTCAAGTTCAGGAAAACAAAGGATTCCCAACAAGTTTAAGTCAAGTTCAGGGAAACACAGGGTTCCCAACAAGTTTAAATCAAGTTCAGGGAAACACAGGGTTCCCACAAATTCGAAGTCAAGTTCGTACAACAATGTCACGGGATGTCATGCAACAAAATTCAAGTGGATTACTGGACGTTGACGGAGTGCTTTCAGAGAGTCAGCCTGAAAAGATCGTATAGTGGGTACAAGGGATGTTTCACTCGACTCTATAATGAAATGGAACTTGCGATGAATTCATCGAACATTGCACTTGCTATGGACAAGAAAAACAGTGCCTTCGGGAAATTTATTGGAACATATGATAAGCTAGCTTATTCAAATTATTCCTACGCAACAACAAGAAGCATACGTAAAAGATCAGTTACATGAAGTCGAAAGACAAAAAAAAAGTTAAAAAAACAAGTATTTTGTCGTCCAATGAGGATTGCTCTACGTCATCATTAGTTTTACTGTCTGGAGGATTCAGGCAAACTGTCAACGTTATTAAACAAGCAGCTACAGGAATCGACTCCATCTGTTCCACCTGTTGACAATAACATTGTTACCGATGGAGACAACGCGTTGGAGACAAGCATGACTTACCGGAAAGGAGTAACTCGACAGAAAACAGCACTGCTTCTGGTAAGACGTCAGTGTCGTCGAGAATAAGTCGGACATCTGCAAAGGCAAAGCTTGAAAAGGCCCAAGCCAAGTTGCGAAGATTAGGACGGAAGAAAGAACTTGAGAGAAAGCTGGAGGAGTTCCAACTCAACGCAAACATCGAAGATGCTGAGATAGAAATGAAGTGTTGAACGAGCAAGAGAGTGATGAAGAAGAATGGTCACGAAAGCCATCTCTCGGTCTTCCGGTGCTAAATCGTCAGATGGTCAGTAACTACGTCGAGTCAGTGAACGAACACATGTTACATGAACAGGACAATGAACACTCGAAAAATAAACAATTAAATTAAACCCAATGATAACACGGTGTTGCAAGATTCTCAACTACGTCGTCAAGGATCGGTCAAAGAAGAAAATGTCTCAAAGCCGAACCGCGGTTCCGGCCTAAATGTGACTCCACCAACAAAGTATACATCTCAGAAGACCTCGGACTTCGAAGATAAATCGACGACGCTGCCATGTGGTTCAAACAATCGTGTACTGAGCGACGAGTCTCCAATAATAATGCAGTCTAACATGGATTCGCCACAAGTTCAGAAATTACTTGAGAGACAACAAGATACAATGGAGCAAGTGGTCCGTAATCTTAGTATGCCAAAAAGAGAGTACATGTTCTTCGATGGTGATCCTCTTGTATACCCTCTGTTTATGAATAACTTTGAGATCAATGTAAAAAGTAAAGAAAGTAACGATGAAGATCGCCTCAACTACCTTATCCAGTATTGTAAAGGGAAAGCCAAGGAAGCTATCGAACATTGCTTAATAATGGACCAAGGTGAAGGATACGTTAAAGCAAAGGAAATACTACAAAAGAACTTTGGTCGAACCCACATCGTAGCTAAAGCCTTCTTGGACAAGATCGTAAAGGGACCGCCAACAAAGATCAACGATGGAGAAAGACTTTTTCAACTAGCACGTAAGCTGGGTTCGAGCCAGCTACACCTAGAGGCCAATTTAGACTCTTTGGACATTCTTGGAAAAATTGTCGCACGACTTCCTGTCCCTCTCAAGGCAAAATGGGCCGAGAAGGCAAACCAGCTCTACAGGCAAGAAACGACTCCACAGTTTTCACATCTTGCAAAGTTCGTCAAAGAAAGAGCAGCTGTAGCAAGCACCTACTTTAGCCAACTTATCCAGGACGTCAAAGTCGAGAAAGATATGCTGAGAACAAAGTCGACAAAGACCCCTTTTACAGTTAAAGCAACGACACTTCCCTTCACAAGTGCATCAGCAGTGAAGACAGACAATTCAAGAAACACTGTTCAAAGTCCAAAGTGTCAACTCTGTGGCGCTGGTCATTATATGGACCAATGCCTGCAGTTCAAGAGTAAAAATCTAGAACAAAGAAATAAAGTAATCATGGAAAAACGACTATGTCGCCTCCGTCTGAAATGTGGACACCAAGCCAAGGAATGCAGAAGAACAAAGGTGTGTGGTGTTGACGGATGTAAAGCTAGACACCATTCTATGCTCCACTCAGCTACGGCCGAAGAGCAGTCCTCCAAAACAGCAATAAGTGTTTCATCGTCTCAAGTTGAGTCTTCTGTTGTAACAAGTTCTACCCCCTCAAGATCAACTGATGTTCCAAAAGCAACGAACACGGCGCATTGTAGCGCTTTGCAAACTGATCTACAACAGATAAGTCTTAAAGTTGTCCCTGTGAAAGTCTGCGTGTCTGACAGTGATCGAGTTATTGAAACGCACGCTTTTCTCGACGATGGATCAGATACGAGTATGTGTCTAAGAAGTCTAGCTGAGGATCTACGATGACCGGAAGTGAGCAAAGAAGTGGAATGCAGTTGAAATTAGACGTTATTTGCGTTTCTACTGGCAAAGGTGTGCGCCTAGAGAAAGTATGGACAACTGAGCAACTTCCTATTGCAACGAGTATCTTAACAAATCAAGAACTTGAAAGATGTCCACAGTTAAACGACATTTGTCTTGCAGGAGTAAGCAACAAAGAAATAACCATTCTGATTGGAAGCGATGCCCCGAAGCTTTGTATCCTTTGGAAGTAAAAAGTGGCGGAAAGGGACAACCCTATGTTAGGATGGGCGGTCGCAGGCCCACTTGAAAGAAAGAGAGAACAACTAGCACAAGTTAACAGCACTCACGTTGATCAAGCTCTCGGATGTGATCAGCCGGAGGAAGTGTTGTCAAGTGTCGAGTTTCAGTTGGAACAGTTGTATAATTTACAGTTTACAGAGAATGCTGCAGCAACTAGAATGCCTCTCTCTTGAAGACCGTCGAGCTAAAGCTATGATGGATGAGTCTGTAACACTTGTCGACGGACACTGTCAAGTTAGCCTACTATTGAAGTACGATGTCGTTAACAGTAACAGAGATCGTAGAGGCTGAACATGATGTTATACGATTGGTACAACATGACGTTTTTCTACAAGGTAAAGTGCATGGTGGAAACTTTAAAGGACGAAGATTACAGAATCTATGTCCCCTTCAAAAAAGACGGTGTTCTACGTGTAGGACGCCGCTTGGAAAATGCAAAAATCGACAGCACAGCAAAGTATCCAGCCATCTTACCATCACACCACCATGTCACAGAACTTATTGTCCGTCATTACCACGAGAAAAATGGTCACGCTGGTTCCAACCAGACGTTAGCAGCAACTCGTCAAAGATATTGGATTGTTAAAGGACCGTCGACCGTCAGACGTATTCTGAACACGTGTATACGATGTCGACGTCAGAATCAGCGACCTCCTACCCAAGTTCCAGTAGCACTTCCAGTAGCACACGTGACTCTGATGTAGGTGTTTATTATTTTGGACCGCTTCTTGTTAAGTACAGACGCGGCACCGTAAAGCGCTACGGTTGTGTGTTTACATGAATGGCTACTAGAGCCATCCACATTGAAGTCTCATCAGACTTATCGACGGATTCCTTCATCCAAGCAGTTTACCGGTTTGTCAGCCGACACGGACCTCCAAAGGAGATCTACAGCGATAACGGGACAAACTTCAGAGGTGCGGAAACCGAAGTGAAAGAATCTCTAAGCAACTGGAACCAAGACAGAATCCGTGAAAGATTAAGAGAGCAAAGCAAACCCTAACCCTAATGGCACTTAAACACGCCTACAGCTAGTCACACTGGCGGCGTATGGGCTCTTGTAGGGAACAGAATACTAGACGATGAAATTCTTCATACTAGTCTGTGCGAAGTTGAGAAGATCATCATTGACCGTCCATTGGTTAAAGCATTAAGTGACCCTAACGACCTTGAAGCATTGACGTTAAGTACCCTGCTTCTTCTTAGACTGAATAGCAGTGTTTCACCACTTTCCACACAATCCGAAGTCAAGTTAAAGGAAAGAAGAAAGGAAGTGCAACAAATTGCAGACATGTTTTGGGAGCGTTGGATGGCCGAGTACTTAACCACAAAACACGAACGCCAAAAGTGGCTCCAGCCACGAAGAAACACATCAGTTGGTGATCTAGTGTTGGTGTCAGATGACAACGTTCATCGTGGCAACTGGCCATCAGGAATCGTGATAGAAACATTTCCCGATGACAAAGGATTGGTTCGATATGTACAAGTACGCACAGCCAAGGGCACGTACAAGAGGAACATTCGAAAACTTTGCTTGTTAGAAGATTCAGATGAGCAATGAACATTAGACACTATAAATATTTTCATTGTACTGTTCGTTAGATTACAAGTTTGAGTTAATTGTAAAGGTCTCGGGTTTCCCTTTCGGGGGCGGTGTAGAATGGAATCTAGCGTTACTGGTCAGCGGAAATTGCCGCCAAATTTAATCTTCATAATTCATGTTAATGTATTCGTGTATAAAGTTTCCGTTGCGAGAACGTTCAAGCTGATGAGGAGAGAATACCATGAGGTATTTTAATCATTCTTAAGCTTTGACATTAATCGAACTTCAAGTTGTAAATTATTGTGTTTAACTTTATTTGGAACCGCCATGATAATCGTCGCCAATATATTCAACAGTTACGTTAATCGCCGATATAGGTCAAGAACGAAAAACCAGTAAAGTTACTTCAGTTACGAGGCGTGTTTCTCCAGTATTCAATCCCTTTATGTAGATCGTTTCTACAGAATATATTTGACGTCAAGTGCGGAAAACAAACATTGTGGCATTTATTAAAAGGGTGTATAGTGCTCATAGTGCAACCAGTGTTCAGCAAGGGGCATCTTATTTATCAGCAAGGTCATGATAGACGTATAAAAGGAAGTTTGGTGCAATAAATCACATTGATGAGAAACCTTATATTGGTGGTTAGTTTGTTCTCTGTCTTGCTTCAAGGGTTATTTTTCTCTGGATCATCGACTAGTGAGCTGAGGTTTGTATGCACAGAATACTAGAATGTAGTGGTAGTGTGTGTAAGAGAAGACATCGTTCTCCAAATAGTATGCAGGCAATAGAACACATTGGACACTTAAATTGTACTATTTTTAAATATTACAACTTTGATAGGTAATTACAACAGGACCTAAAGGATTTTTGCCATCAATGAATATATCAGTCAGGATAAGTTGTCAGTCCTCTTTTGGCCCAAATTGTAGCATCAAAACTTGATGACGACTTGCAAACCCAAGTTGTTGTGTTCACTCGGGCAACCAGCAAAGAGGATCCTTTGATGGTAGCCTGAGTGAATGCAGCATTTTATGCCTAGCTAGTTCAATGTGTAATTGGGCTGCTTGCTGCTTGTTGCCTGCCAGACTGTGCATGTGCAGATAGCACCAGTCAAGAACACGTGGTTTTCAAGAGAGTTAAAATAGAGAAATTTCAGAGAGCTGTCAAAACAACAACCTGTTTATACTGTAAATGAACACAAGTTGTTCAAATAGATGCCTCTCCTAGAAGCTTAAGTACATGCAACATTTAATTTGTGTCTAGTTAATTTAAGACCACAGGTATCCCAAGCTCATTTTCTGTGGCCTTTGAACAATAGAGAAATGATAAAACTTTCAGAAAGAACATCTAAAATTAAACTTCTCAAAAGTCCTTTTGCTCAGAGGTCTGCGACATCTGATGATATGATCGATGCATTTAAAAGATGAGGATCGATTATGTTTTATGACTGTACTACATTCAACACCAAGCTCATTCCACCTGGGCACGAGTAAACGCACCATTGTGCGTCTAGTTGAATTATAATTCATAAGTTGTATAGTTCTCGTAGTTTCTACCGCCTTAGGGCCGAGGTTCCCCTATATCCCTTTATAGGTTGGAGTCGCATAGGCGTGGAACTCTTAATTTTTTACCTATAAAAATCTCTCAGCCCAAAGAATTCTTCCTTCTTGGAGTCCTTCAAGACTTTCTTTTGTTCTTCGCAAAGCTGTGCATAAGCTCTTGCCAATGGAGGGATGATTGGAACTATACGATCTTGAACGTCTTTATTGGATGCACAAATACCCCTGAGAAAAAGAAAAACTTCAGAGCGTGACCCAAACCAATAAGCCCCGTGATGACGTTTTAACCTCTCTCTATACCGGAATCCTTTTCGAATAGCTTTTCTTTACTTATAAAACTATATATTGTGTTTGTATTCTTGAAGGAATATAACGTTTGAATATGAAAGGCTCTTGAAAAGGATTGTGGTATAGAGAGAGGCTCTAAACGTCATCATGCTAGGCTTATTGTGTGAGCAATCATAGTTTTAGAGAGCGGAGAGGAACAGGAGTCTAAATCTCCCTCCTCCCTACTTTTTGAGCCTATTTCTCCCTCCTCTCTAATTTTTTCGGCCATTTCTCCTTCACTACATCTCATAATTTTTTTCCTCCCTCCTCCCAAACCAATTTTTCTGCCTCTTTTCTCCCTCCTCCCTACCTTTTTGGGATTATTTCTCCCTCTTCCCTAAACCGTTCCTCTCCGCTCTTTAGTGTGATTTGTGTGACATTGTTGCTCTGGCTCAATAATAATAATAATAATAATAATAATAATAACGAATTTTATACAGGATATAACCCATCAGTGTATAACACTGTACGTTGTCCTTGGGGTCCTGTAAACTTTTCGTTTTCGTAATAAGATTTCCTTTATATGATTATCGCATTATTAACTTTTAAAAAAGAGTAATGTCTTCATTGTAATGCCAACTGTCATCTATTAGAGCCGGAAATACGTCAATGTTTGAAAGCGGCCAAATTTTGCGCATCCGCGTAATTTCGCAGGCTTTCGTGCGCTCGCGTACGTTGTATCTAAATTAAGTTTTCCTTTTGAGAGTTTTCCCTTGAATAAATTATATAGATTTTGCTCGGGCTTACTGTGATTCACCATTTCAAACTTTAATATCGTGTTTGATACAAAATAAAAATGAAGAAATAGCTTCACGTTGGATAAAAATAGCTAAGAATCTTTAACCTGTTGGATTTTGGAGGTTATAGCTTTTAAGTAGCTTTTTTTTAACAAAGACAGCACAATTTCTTAAGATTTTCCTAACTACAATCTTGGATAAAACTCTTGACAATTCAACTTTTGCTCACAAACTTGAGCTCGAACTCGAGAGTAATCCTCCTCACTCCCCATCTCCCCTCTCCTCAACGCTGTTGTCAACCCAAAATCAGGCCTGCTGGGCAATCTTCTGAAACAACATTGAGGAGGGGGAAGGGGAATTGGCAATGTTTTTGATCTGTGGGGTGACAACGACGAGTTATGATCATGATCTCTGATAAAACCGGCACCGTCTCAACCAGTTATGTCCAAGATTGAAGACTTTTTCAGTTTCAGTTTCACATTTATTCACTCAATATAATACATACATACAAGACTCCCTCTACATGTGACCATTTGACTGCGGTATTACTTACATAGCACTAGCTTTGAGTTCTTCCAACCCAGGCACGTCACGTGATAACATTATCCCTCGGTTCATCTTGGCCGGGTCTAGAGCCCAGTTTGAAATTCCAATAAAAGCCACCCGAGTTGGTTTTTCGTCTGTATCTATGATATCATCAGATGACGTCACTCCGTCCTCAAGTAATGGATGCAGTGTTTTTAGTGGTAACATCGGTGAGTCTTCAGCCAGGCCGACCTCATCGAGCACAACAACTGATACAAACTTGTCTGGATTATTGTCTTTTTGAAGATTCGAACACTGACGGAATGTCTCCTGGATCCCTTCGGGGGTAGACAGGGGACTGCATTGATGTGCAGACATCTGGACCTATTAAATGGTCAAAAACAGATTAGTTTACAAAACCAATCTTGATATTTCATATGTTATCAGATATAATAAATGGTATATTACTAGACAACATATAATATTATAAGTATACTACGCTTGCTCTGATTGGTCGAGAATCGAACGTGTGTGATTACAGTACACACGCAAAGATGACTGACGTCATTGAATTTATACGCGTGCTATATGATTGGTTAAAAAGTTAAAAAATTTCAATAAATATTATAATTATAAAACAAAAAGATTCTATTTTCCGTGGTTCTGTAATCTAATATATAGTGTACAGACGACATCAAAATGTGGTGAGTAAGAACATCACTCACATTACTCGACTCCGGTCGTCTCGTAGCGTTCTTTTTTGTTCTCACCACATTTTAAGGTAATCTGTGCATCAAACAAACTCATGGAAAAATGGAATCTATTTGTGAAATTCAATAGATTTAAAGCGTTGCTGTCACATGCCAATTGATTTACCTCTTTGAATGACTTGAACAATTTAGACTTGGAAGCGTTTCCTTGCATGTTGTCAGCTACAATTGTCTTGGCCAATGACTTTGAACTTCCTGGTTTACCAATTACAAACAGAGGGATTCGAAGCTCGATACAAACAACCATCATAAACACGTTTTCACACAACGCATTGTTTTTGGCAATGTTAGCACCAAGATCAAGCTCTTTGAGGACTGCTTTTTGACATCTGTGCGTAAAATAGGTAAGAACTTGTTTTAAAAGTGGAAAAAATAGCATATGGAGATTTTGCGCATGCATGTGTTTTCGTCTTCAAAATCCTTCGCACGTCGAATAGAAGAATTTTGCGCTGGCTTGGAATATTTCGTCGGCGATCCCACTCTTTAAAATGATGTTGAAATATCGAAGTCCTGAGACTGAAACAGCCTACCTTCTACTATAATGCTTTCGATAACCATTATAGCCGAAGGAACTCTACCGGGAAAAATTTCAAGTGTCAAAGTTAGTCGAAAGCTGGATGAACGACCAGAACTTTGTATTTTCAAGTTAAATTCTGGACGCTGATCTAATTTATAAGATAAATTCAACAGAAGAAGTCATTACCAACACGTTACAGTGTGGATTGAATGTGATTAGGATGCTTCAGGCTTTATCGATCGACAAATAATTTGCCATGTTTCTCCGAGTGCAGCATTTTTGCGCCTTGAAATTCTCGTAATACTTTTGCAAAATTTTCCATCTTAGACAGGGTGCACCAGCTCAATTATTTTATGAACAGCTTTTTCCATGTCTACTGTTTGCATGACTAGGCTTTTTGGTAGAAATTTGTGGTCCCTGAATGTGATTTAAGACAGTGTTTACAACATAGTTCAGGCCTTGTTGGAGTGTAGCAAATTTGGCTAACGATAATCTATTTAAAACACATATCCAAAACGTAGTTGCCACTTCCGATATTATGGAAGTTGTGTAGGCCATTCCGTTTGAAGCCAATTTTTATACTTGATTCAAGAAAAACAAATACCTCGCCGAAGTTCATGTTGTCTCGCGTAAAAATATGCAGAAAACAATGCATACAAAAATGCTTGAAATCACCTTCAGGTATCACGCGTTTCTACCAGAAAAGCTTACTGATTTATACAAACAGAAATTATGGAAAAGCCATTTATAAAAGCAAACTTTTTGGTTAGCTTTATATAATGTGTGCATTCTTCATTCAATCTCTGCGCCTCCAACTATAGAAACATAACTAGCAAATGCAAGCCAACTACGCTAGATTAACTATATATAGTCATAAAGAAAAGCAGAAGGCGCAAACATGCATATTGTTTGTATGTGCGTGTACCAATGAAATAATAATAAAGTTATTATGCAATAGAATCCAAAAGCCGAAAGCAAATGGCCCCGTCCGTGCGCACGTCAAAAATCAAATTTTGTTTGAGAGCCTTGCGCGCGAAGTTATTAAAAATAGCCATAGCCGCCACGAACATCGCACAGACATCAATATTGAGTTTCGCTCTCTTAGTATTATGGTCTCTTGCTTGCCATACTTTCATAGTTTTTAACATACCGTGATATTTCTTGCAGTATCCTAGCTGCTCCGCCGTACAAGTTGCATGGGTGTCTAAAGACTTGAGCGATTATACGGCGGTACTTTTGTCTGTCTTGAAGTTTAGCGTGGTAACAGACACCAATTGCAAGGATAAGTGACCACGTCATGGGGTTAATACGCTGTGAATGTGAATGTGAATTATTATCACGTCACGTAAAGGAAATCAGTGGTTTCTCAACAATGTTCAGAATGTGTGAGAGAACTAGAATACCAAAAGCCATGAACAAGAAACAATGCCTACTGTCAATCATTTTGTCATTCGGGATTTCTTAAACCTGTCATTGAGTCAGAAATTTAGATGCAGTTACAGTCTTTGAGCTTATGCTACACTGGACGATTGACAACGATGATTTCCCGCACAACACTAAGTTGATACCGTGTCACAAACCACACCGAACGATATTAAAGCCAATGTTGGCTTCGAAAACACGTTGAGAGTTTCTGATTTGAAGTCTGAAATTTCCAACGCAAAATAACGAATTTGACACAAGTTGTCTCGACGCTGCGTGAAAAATTGTCGTTGCAAAGCGTCTTAGACTCAGGTTCTCAGAGGTTTTAACTTACTTTAGTGATGTCATCAAGGTCATCACCATCATCATCATGAGCAACAGCAGCAGCATCTACTTCAGCATCGTGGCCAACATAATCATCAGCAACAACATGTATTGGTTGTGGTAGTGGTCGAACTATTCTTCTCAAAAATTTCCGTCCAAATGGCAGCTTCTCAGGTGCCAAATCTTCACCCGCATCAAAACCGAAGTCTTGAGGACGTAATCCTGACGTTGAAGGAACGAAAAGACCTTCCTCCAGAAATGTCTGTAGTTGATGCCTCTTAGCTGCCTGGAAACATGGACGACGTTCTTCTTGACTTTCTTCTTCTTCACCAACAGAATCGTCTTTCCTGCCCTGGTGTTGTTCTTCCTGTGGACTTTCTTCGTTTGCTATCTCTAAAAGAAGAGGCTCAAACACGTGTCGGTGTTTATAGAACCAAATCATGACGTTCATTGTTCGCTCAACGTCACGAAGACTTACAAAGCTGCACTCGTCCTGCAACAAGAACAGTTACGATTTTTTTACAGTTCAGGGCAACCTTTCTTAGATTTGTTAGAACTGGAGCGATGCTAAACTTGTTGCTTTTTAGAGAAATGAAATAGCTGAATGTATACTTACTTTTTGCTCCCTCATGTATCGTTGAGATTCAGCCAATACTGACGTGATAGCTTCTACGAGGCTTTCATCACCAGGAATACCTTGAGCCTGTTGATCTTGAATCATCTGAGCAAGGAAAAGCAGTGAAAAAATATAATTATAATAATACTGTAAAATTGATTGTTTCTTCGGATCGGCGGCTTGTTTATGTTTGTTTGCTTGTTTGTGTTTGTTTGAATGTTTGTTTGTTTGTTATCATAAATTAAATAATTTGTTTGTTTGTTTCTGGTTTGTTTATTAGTGTAATAGAGCTACATTTTATGCTCACTAATATCGTTAACTGATCATTAACTTTATATGCCAATGTTTCAACTCTCTGATGATGAATATTATTTAACAAGACTTTGACTGTTTTAATATCTAAGTCAAATGAATTGGTCATGTTAAAACATATAAATTGGAATACACTTCACATATTGAGAGTTCTCTTCTAAAGATTTAATCTATATTATATGATTTATCAGTTCTTAAGTTCTCCGTCAAGATGACATTCAATATACTATTTCAACGATAATCACTATTAGCTTTCTGTTCATAATACCGTACAATTAGAAGTAAGCATCAATGTTTACAAGTGTTATGTTCAATAAGATTTAAGTAAATACAATTAATCTCTGTTGATATAGCTGACGGAAATACAATTTCAGAACTCTCGTCATCAACTCTTTTAAGATATTGAATTGTAAGTTAGTAGTTCCGTCAGTTGGAAGTTACACTGAATAAAGCCAAGTTCGATCCCAAGAAGTGTCCTGCCTTTTTACCTCCCGCAAGCCCCCAAGGCAGCCTTTCTACATTAGGATTGTTTGTTTGATAGGGCCCATATACAACACTTACATATCGTCTAACTATTTGTCGAGTGTATGAGACTTCAATTTCTGGCTTAAGTTGTCCAAAGTCCCAGATTAAGGAGCACATGCTTTCTGGTAGGGCGTGGACACGGTAGACAAGATGACGAAGAGGTACACGGCCTGAAGGATTAAGATTTGGAAACTAACAAAGTCTATCTACTACGAACCTGTACACATATCTATAAAACTGTTAAAAGTAATTAGCTTTCTCTCTCTCTCTCTCTTGTTTTGCCTTGGCCATCCACACAAAGTGACAAGCTGCACAGACAGCAAATTAGCCAAGGTACTGATTGCTTCCCTTTGAGGAGTAGAGAGTAAGACGCTTTCTGCAGCTCCTAGCACTCGTTCTTGCAAGAAGGAAACTTTGTCTCCCTCTCACTTCTTCGCACCACATTCCCCCGTCCAAGCAAACTTATATTACTTTTTTGACCACAGTTTAAGGACCATCCTAAATTCCTGTAACATCTAACATTTTGGCAAACTAGTACGGTATGGTTACAACACGAGGTTATGGAAGAGTTTTAGAATATTTTTGTGGAAATTACGGTACTGACACAGTCACGGAAGGGACCGCACCGTTTCCCACTCGTATGAAAACCGCTCAGCATTCCACGGTTTACTTACCGATTCGATCGCTGATTTTCTCTGCTCTAGCGCTGTACCCAAGTCCCGCTGATTCAAGTTTTTTAATCATTGTGTCTGTATGCCTTTAATTGAATAAAATTGATAATAAATAGAATCAATGAAATATAGTCTTTTAACAAACATAAAAATCCAGAGGAAGTTTCGCCACACAATTTATTCAAGTTTAAGATATCGCGATTTAAAAAATGCGATTATTATCTAACAGCTTCATGTTTCAATGTCTTACTTTCTGTAAGGATTGCACGCTGCAATGAACCTCAGTCTATCAGTCTCTTCGCTAAGTGGTTTTCCGTTCATTCTTCGATCAACCATGATTTCCTTCACAAGATCTATGGCCTCTGTGGTGTTCACTTCGTCAAAGAACAAAACAGTCTCTACACCACTCTTGATGTTTTCTCTTGCCATGTTTTTGGCTTGTTGTACCTTGTTCTCGATGTCCCGAAACGAGGTGTCACTGTGTACCTGACCAAGACAACGATTTGTTAAGTTCAATCAACTTTGTTAAAACGGCAAAAAGATTCTAGTGCAATACCTTGACTAGAAACATGTTCCTTGGTCTACCCTTTCCTCTCTGTAACCCGCATAAATATCGGATAAGCTTAGTCTTCCCGCAACCAGTCTCTCCCATCACTACCACAGGGATACCACACCTATGACATAAAGATACAATCAATTTCATTAGACAAATGTATTTTTATACTTGAGTCACCGGCATTTGGAAACATTTTGAGAGTTTTAATATTTAAGAAAATAAAGCACTACTTAATCTGCTATTTTGAATTTGTGCCTCGTCAATGTCTAGTAGCTTTGCTTTGGAGCGAAGCTAACGTCGAATAATCAAATGCACACGCAATTTTCAAAAAATAAACAGGGTAGCCTGCCTACAGGCTCTCCAGGGGATGGGTGAGGGGGACTGGGGAGGAGGGAAAGGAAGGGGAGAGGCTGCACGAACGCTATTGTTTTAAAAATATACTCCATTCGTCAACGAACTGAGGCATCTGAATGGCTAAGGGCACTAAACTTTGAGCTCAAAACCAAAACAGAACGAAGCAGTCCTTTTTCTGGGTTCGAGTTGTCGATGTCATTGGTTGCAGTACTTGACCTTTTTACTTGTCTCACGTTTATCGACTTCTTTACAAACAGATATAAGGATGGGAGATTTCTTATCTTCCCTCCACATAAGTTACAAGCTCTCTATGAAAGCTTCGATGACTTAGGACCGCAAGAATATTTACGTCCTCTTCGCATAACGAACCAAAATCATACCACGGCTGCCTTTCTTGGACAGCGACCGAGAAACGAAAGATTCTGGCCAATACAGTTACTTGGAGCACTCTGATTGGTGAGAAGGAGCGTTTGAATTTTGCGTTCTTCGCATATTTTGAGAATCGATATTTCCCGGAATTATCCTAAATCAATACTTCCAGTTCGATTTTCGATAAGTAAAATTGTTCAGAGTAGCATGAACCATTGTCAGAATATACAAAGATTGTCATGCAGATTACTTCATGTCGAGAGGATATGAGCAAGCGAATAAGATTTAGTGCAGTTTTAATTGGAGATTTGTGGTCTGTTGGTCGTTGAAGGTCGTGCTTCGAAGAGGGCCGTTGGACTATCGATTCAAATTCACTTGACAGACTTCAAAACGTGAAATAAATCACACAAATGACTCACATAAATATCATTCTTTACCTTTGAGCATATTTCTAAATACGGTGCATAAAAATAAGCTCTCCATCAGCAATTTTCTGTCACAGATAGAGCTTGACATGCGTAGTTGAGCCTGGTCCGTAAATAGCGGACTAAAAATTTGTTTTCGCCAGAGCCTTTCGTTTCTCGGTTGCTGACCAAGAGGAACGCAGGCTCTGGGTACGAGATTGGCAATTTCCCCGTCTCTCGAACATGCAATTTTATTCTGCGTTGTATCATAATCTCTTCACCCGTTGTAATATATATATTTATCGCACATGTATGGGGGATATCGGTGAACTGTCAAAATTTTGACAGTGTTTACCTTGAAACTGATTGGCTTAGACTGGCCTTTATCCGCTGTCACGAAATCAAGCATAACAGGAGCGTATAGATACAAACAATAGCGTTCGTGCAGGTTCTCCTTTCTTTCCTCCCTCGCCAGTCCCCCTCCCCTTTCCCCTCCCCCTGCCCTCCCTTCCCTGAAGAGCCTGTAGGCAGGCTAAATCAACCAACCAATGACGAAGTAACTCGTGGATTGACCGATAACAATGACCACAGGAAGCCCAAAAATAGATTTTAGTTAAATAAAATGTATATCAATTGCCCTATCGCATAATGACGTCACACCAAAACATTCTATTGTTTTGACGCTAAGGATTATGGTCGCCAGAGGGGATCAGAGTGATTGCATATCAAATAAAATGCAGATGAGCAATCAGTGATACATGATATATATCAAAACTCGATACATTGAAGCTCTACTTCGAAAAGGAATATTAATAGGTCCCAATTTCCACTGTTTCTGAGCATCTATCCCCAATGTAAACAAACTGTGACGTCATTATGCGATAGGGCAATTGAAGCAATTTATATATTTTTTTAATAATAGATCATTATATTGCTCTCACAAATTTAAATATTAAGATTGGGTCCACTTGTAAAGCATTTAAAGGATATAACACATATAAAAGTCATAAAAGAATTTTCTCTATGTACCAAATGTCGTTATAAATAAAATAAATTACTCCATAAAACAACTCTTGATAGCCACCAAACTTAAACTCAATACGCTTTTTTGATGCCGTTTTCCTAGCTAGACCGTAGCGGTTCCACTCACGGCCAGCCGTTTTGGCAGGCGCATTTCGTACTCAAATATGATTTCGTTTGCTTTTTATTTCACCATTTGCTCTCGTGCTGATAAAGTACAAACACTAAAATGCTTGGATGACTCGTTCATGTTGGACCAGCGACGATTTCTGTTCCTTGACGACAGCGACAAAGCCCATTCAGAAAGGTTTTCAAGCTGCATGAGGGAGCTGAGAGTAGTTCAGTACAAAAATGTGGCAAGGAATTATAAGAAAATATCTATTAGCATTTTCACCTAACATCCGACCCATACAATCTTCGCGGAGTGTAGACCCGTGTAGACAAGTGTAGAGCACGAGGTAAGTCACGAGCGTCATATTGAAAACTTGTATTACCGAGCTGAGATCTTGTACCTAAAAATTGTTGCTTGTACACAAATCTAAAACAGTTACATTACGTTCAAAGCTTCTGGTCAAAGTCCTCGAGTACTATACTGATCGCCGAAAATTATTAGGACGGAAGTTAACACCGTATCGTATTATCGGGAATAGCGAAAGCAAAGTTTGACAGACTGGAAGTTTACAGGAAAGTGAGTGAGTGAGTGAGTGAGTGAGTGAGTGACACTATAGGTTACTACTTAATGAATGGCACCATTCTAGTTAGACAATAGATAGATTGAATAGTGCCATTTCACGTTGTCATACACGAAGCAATAAGACTCATTTGCATATTCGACACCTAACAATAACTCGTGGCACGAGTTAAAAAGGGCTGTTCGTTAGGCTCTTAGCTTTTTAAAGCTAAAAAAATAAATTTCAATCTGCTGTTACCTTGATACGTACCTAAATCGCATGTGTATGGCCAAGATCTTCTTTGCATTGTCCTCAGTAAGTTCGTATGTTTCATCTGGATCGTGGGGACACTCAACTCCCAACACTCGACAAATCTTAGATATTTTGTCCATCCTTAAAAACATACCGAATAAATTAGAAAGGAACATAAGTAGAATAGTCGAAGTAGGAAAAAATCTGAATTGCTGTTGGTTCGCTTATTCACAGATAATCAAAATAATCAAACGAAAAAGAATTGGTGTGTTGAATGAATAAACAAAACAAAATAATGGTAACGCCTCGAACGAAGCTCAACCCGGCAAAATGGCTGCTATAACGTCATTTTCAGCCCTACAGTATATACAGAAAAAGCAAGTGACTGGCTGATAGATACTATGGCTTCATTATAAAATGAAAACAAGGAGTTAGGACAGACAGACTAAACTTCAGTTTGAATTAAACGCCTCCCAGTGAAACTGGAAACAAGTGATCACTTGTTCGTTTCTGGTTAGACAAACAGAGAGACAAATTATATTGATCTACATTCAAGAAGATTCCATACTTTTTTAGTGACTCGAAGTTTTCTTCAAAATCAACGCGTTGAACATGGAGTCCTATCCTTAGATTCCTGGTCATGAGATTCTCCCTGATGACGTCACCACTTGCGGGGTCAATAAGGTTACCACGCGGATCAATACGGAATCCAAGGAATGTGAATGTCGCGTGGTCGGGATTGAAAAATAGGTATGGATGAGGGCTGTATAAAAAAGACAAAATTTTGTTTACGGACAAATCCATATCAAGTAATAGCTATGGATGACGTCAAAGAACTAAGAGGCATTCAAACTGATCCAAACCTGCTCTCCCATCTTCTTCGAAGTTGATAATGAACAATATCTTGTTCTTCCTCTGTTTCCCTTTGGTCACTTTCGTTATTAGTGATAGCGCCCAAAGATCGAGTAGAAAAATCCTTTAAACATAGGAAAGTTATGCTTAATTCTTTTGGTAGTATTACAAATAAAGAGTTTATTAGAAAATTTTCATCTTGATTTAAAAAAAAGGATTTATAAGGATAAGTGGTTAAGTCATGCAACATTTCATTGCATCATAAGGTCGATATCCAAGTTCTAAGGTCAATATGTAAGTTGTAAGTGTAATGAGATGCATAATTATAGTATGAGTGCGCATGAGCAGCACAAAGGCTGGTCAGACCATTTCGAGTGGGAAAAGGGGTGGTTCCTAAGCCTCCCTAAGACCCCACTTAGTGGGGGAGGGGTGGTCTTGAAGCATCCAAGAAAGACCCGAATGGCCTCCCAAAAGCCAATGAGCCTTTGTGCTGCTTGAGAACTTCCTGAATAGTCCGGAAGAACCGCAGATTGAGAAATTATAAAATAGTGAGGATTATTGATTGTTAGGAGTGAAGTGCAATAGCAATGGCCTTTATGCAGGAATATCCCTCAGAGAGATGTCATATTGCCATATACCCAAATCTAATTCCAAATTATCAATTCCAAAGTATTATTACTTTATTACATTATTGCCATTAACATAAAACAGGAAGTACGAGGAATAGGGTGGGGCACTATAGTCAGTTAGGTAGAAGGAACGGTACTCGTAAAGAATTATTACATTTCATGAAACAACTTGTTAATTGCCCTATCGCATAATGACGTCACAGTTTGTTTACATTGGGGATAGATGCTCAGAAACAGTGGAAATTGGGACCTATTAATATTCCTTTTCGAAGTAGAGCTTCAATGTATCGAGTTTTGATATATATCATGTATCACTGATTGCTCATCTGCATTTTATTTGATATGCAATCACTCTGATCCCCTCTGGCGACCATAATCTTTAGCGTCAAAACAATAGAATGTTTTGGTGTGACGTCATTATGCGATATATAGGGCAATTCAGCAACTGTATTTAATTTGAAGTGAAAATTAATGGCACATGTGTAAAACTAGAAGTATTGATTTTTGGGCGTGGCGCTACATCAGAAATTAGTCAGCATGTTGTCTTCTATCATCAAGCCAAATTTCATGCTTGTAGCAAAAAACTGAACAATTCTGTACGATATTCCTGCACTATAGTAAAGACAGCATTTGAAGCCGTAAACAAAACGAACGAGACTTACTGATTCGCGCGCTTTATCACGCATTGTGGATTGTGGGACTGGTATATACTTTAATGATATACATGAAAAAATTCGCAATACTGATTGGCTAAGAATAGTGCTGTTTCAAGGAAATTTAGTGCAGAAAAAGGCCGATTTAGTGTAGAAAAAAGAAAATTTAGTACAAATTTGTGTTTTCAACAGCATGAAAACCAAAGTTTTCTTAGTTTTGCATGCAAAACAATGCACATTCTGTTAAAAAGAAAAGGAAGTTATGAGGTTATCCCTATATGAAAACTCCCTGAAAACGCAACAACAAATATACAAGCAAGCGAATAAACTATAAAAATATATATTTGCACAAAAGAATAAACATATAAATGAAATTAATTGAATAACTGATTTTAAGAAAGAAAGAAAAATCCTAGTAGAAATTAGTTGAAATTCCTAGGCCTAAATAGTTACTGATTCATTCTTAAAGGCAGATAAGCTATCCACTAAGTTTGCTGGCAAGTCGTTCCAAGCCTGTGCGATTCTAATGAAAAATGAGTACTTAAAGGAATTAACTTTTGCCCCTTTAATGTAAAGTTTATAGGGGTAATTTGAGTTAGTTATCTAGAACATTCTAAATAATCATCGAATTTAAGGTAACTTATTCCAAAAACTATTTTATAACACTCTATTAATGACAAATATAGTCTCCTTGTGGAAAGCTTTGGCCATTCCAGCAGCTTACATCTTTCGTCGTATGGCATTTCATTCCTCTTTTGACGAAAGGCGAGCCTAGAGGCTCTGCGTTGAGCTTTTTCCAGAGCATGGATATCTTTGGATGAGTGGGGATTCAGACAGGTGCCTCATATTCCAGGATAGGTCTGACTAGAGAAATATATAACATAGAGAATAAGATGTCCTCGTTAGCAGTTCCTACAGAACGTTTGATAATTCCAAGCACGTTTTTGGCTTCGCTGACAGTGTTGTTTACGTGAAATTCCCAGGACAAATTACGGGTAACTGTGACGACCAGGTCTTTAAAGCTATCAACATCCTTAAGTGAAGTAGATCCCAGACTGTAGCTTGTCGTGGATTTATCTCTGGAATGGTTATCCGCATGCTTTCACACTTTTCAGCATTGAACCTAAGTTGCCACGTTCTGGCCCACTGGTTTAGTCTGTTGAGGTCAAACTGTAGAGCAGGTATGTTAGTAACTGGATTCTTGATGGCTCTGTAGATCTTTGTGTCATGTGCGTAGAGTTTTACAGCAGATGAGATGTGGTCAATGATGTCATTAATATACACTAATCAAACCGCCAATGGCGAAGTAACTCGTGGATTGACCGAGATGACCACAGGAAGCCCAAACACAATTTTTTTAGTAAAACAACGAGTTTTCATTTGAAGACAAAAATCCAAATCAATAAATTAATAATTTCTTTAGGGAAGAAAGAGTCATTAGCTATAAAAGAAAAAAAAAATCTGTAAAAAAAAAAAGTGAAAAAAGAATTCCCCTCAGGGCGGGGATTTCAACCCGGACCTCACGAATATAAAGCCAAGGGCATATCCACTAGACCATCCAGAAGTTGAATGATATCCTTTAGTGAATTTTGTATATTTATTGTCAGAGTGTGGTTATAAAACAAATGCAAAAATGCTTCTCTCTCTGTGCTCTGTAGCAAAATGTCGCTATAAAGATAAAAGAAATTACTTTACAAAACACTAAGCCAATAAACTAACTCAATACGCCTTTTTGTTGCTGTTTTCTGCTAGCGGACTCGAGGCCTTCCGACGGCGGCGACCGACGACTGCTTTCAAAATGTTTTCGTTTGTTTAACTTATCTACTTTGACTCTTGTGATAATAGAGTACGAACACTAAAAGCTTGGATTACTTTGATTTGCACTTGAAGAGATTTTTGTCGCTTGATAGCGATGTACAAAGTCTGGCAATCGACTGCAGTGTGATATTCTATTGCGTAATTATAAGTCATGTCTAAACTTGTTTCGGTACTTCGATGGTTTTACTCCTGAAATAGCTTGTACTAATACTAGGAATTTAATGATCTAAAAAGCTTCTTCTTTAAACAACGTCTGTATATATATATATATTTTTCGTGTGTATTGAACATGTCTGCTGGGAGTGTTTGTAGTTCTTAACTAAATATAAATTTTGTCTATAGTCTGATTTCTACATAAATCGTGAAAAGCAAATATCGTTGATCTGTGAATAGTTCGGGAGTCCTTCGGGAGTCCCGGAATAAAAAACATATTTCCTTTAATCTCGTACCCAGAGCCCAGATTACTTTCGGCCTGTGGTCAATTGCATCGAGCATGCGCAGTGCCATAGTGTTAACACATTTGCGAGTGAGTGACATAGGTTACTACTTTATGTATGGCACCGTTCTAGTCAGACAATAGATAGATTGAATAGTGCCTTTTCATGTTGTCATACACGAAGTAGTAAGCTGACTCATTTGCATATTTGGACCCCTCACTATAACTCGTGGATTTGCAATCCACGAGTTAAAAACAGAATTGGGCCCAAAATCGTTACGATTTACCTTGAGGTGTCGTTTACTCCTTCCTCGGCCGCTCCAGGGGAAACTCTAGATCTGTATGTGAGCGTGCCGAATCTCTCATGAAAATACTTTATTGGTCCCTAACACTTTAGCGTTACGCTTTGATTTAACCCAGTGCAACCAGACACTGCGGATACCAGATATGCTGTCAATAATGTGGGACGCAATTTAGTATCGCGTTTGGAAATCACTGCAGCAGGAGAAACTGTGTTAGATTTAGATGATCAGTTTGATTTGTACAAGACTTATGAAGATTTACATTAAGGAAATGGAGACCGCGAGTCCAGAATTGAACAAGGCATTGGCGATACGAAGCTCAGGCAATGGTGATCTAAAGTCTGAACTAATACAATACTTTATTTAAAGTGGGTAATACTCTTAGCCATAGGCTAGTTTACAGGTATTCCACTGAAATAATCATAAAAAAACTAAAAATAGACAAATAATTATATATATATAAAATAACATATATATTAAAAAAACGTCGTACTTTAATTCAGCGAAACTTTCTTATTAACATAATTCTCTTCATTGATTCTTTACTGCCAACTAGCATAATAAATAAGCATAAATTGAATGTAAATTTGAATGTTTCGTTTATAAAATCCTACTTAAAAATCCTACTTTGACTATTTAGGAAAATTTGTAATCAGCTAATTCAGCTAAAGTTGTCATGTTATCATGTTATCTAATATTTTAATTATCTCTTTATTGCCAACATTGATTCTAATGTCTAATTCCAATGTCTAATTCTTAATTCTTTACTGCCAATCGGCATAATAAATATGCACAAATTGAATGTAAATTTGAAAGTATTAATTTATAGAATCCTACTTTAAAAAAAATAATAATAATAATAATAAAACTTAAAAATAAATAAATAAATGCTACTCAACTTTGATTTATATTATCTAAATTTGTAATCGATCTATATTATTAAATTCAGCTAAACTTTGTTATCGATCTAATTTTCTTAATTATCTCTTTGCTGCCAACATTGATTCTAATGTCATTGACCAGTTCGTTCCATTTCTTTGCAGCAAAGTATTTCCAAGACTTGAGACCATATGTGGTGGTCTTCACATCGGGTAGAGTTAAGATGTGGTCGCCTCTAAGATGATACTTGGAGGATCGTAGGGAGATAAGGTCCTTGACTGCAGGTGGAGCTTTATTCATTAAGCAGTTATTTATTGTTATAAGCATATCTTGGATTCTACGGGATTCTAAGGAAGGTAGCTTTATTCTTTGTAAAAGATCTTGCTATGAAGCATGTTTGTCTCTATAGACATACCTTAGCGCCCTTTCATTGACCTTTTCAATTTTAGCGGTGTTTCTCTTTCCACAGTGCAGTGGTGCCAGACTTGGCCACAGTAATAGAAATAGGGTAGTATAAATGAGCGATATAAGGATTCTTTTGTCTTGAGTGGAAGAATATTCTTAAGTCTATTAAGAGCGTTTATTTGACAACTTACTTTACGGCATATACTTGAAATATGATCGTTAAATTTAAGCTTGTTGTCAATCACAACTCCCAAGAGGTTTAGTTTATCTGTTGTTTTTATGTCAATATCCGATGTTCTGAAGTGCACTGATTTTTCTTCTGTACTTCCAAGTACCATGGCCTGGTATTTATCTGGATTCGGTTTCATCCCATTCTGAATAAACCAGGAAGTTGCACTCTGAAGATCAATGTTAACATTATTCTCCACTTCGGCTACGTCTCTCTGACGTCTCTGTTGGAATAATGAATGTTAGTATCATCTGCATAGTTAATTACTTTACATCTTTTGAACTAATCCTACAAGGGCAGATGAACTAAAGCACATTTTACAGCCTTAGACACAAAATATAATATCTTATCCACTCGATCATGAATTGGTAGCGAAATATGGAGCCATAATTATAAATACCTTTTATCCAAGAGAGACAATATACACCTATTTCAATAAACGTTGTCGGCAAAAGCCTACGCGACTCACCCGAAAGGGAGTATGGGTAGACATTGCTAAAGTTATAAAACCACAAGAATCCCACACGATTACTCAAATTCAGCTTGCTCTGACCTAATACACTAAAGAATTTCATTTACTGATGCTTAAGTCAATACCAAAGCGGAAAAGAGAGTGAAGTTTTGCTACTACCCAACTCCTTTTCGGTCTAGTAGCGTGGGCTTGACGGCTGTCGTACGACAACCTTTTTTGATATAGGTGTATATATATTTAACAATTATTCCACGAAATCGAGTCGTACATGAGTTCATAGCCGACGAGGCGCGCAGCGCCGAGTCGGCTATTAGCCATGGACGACGAGATTGAGTGGAATAATTGTTTTATTATATTCACATCCACTGGATTCTGAGAAAAATATAATTTTAATTATTTTCAAGTTTAAAAAATATTTATGGAAAAATAATTGTTAAAGATTACTTCCGGTTTTCGAGGACGTGACAAATCGCACGAAACAGTAATCAAGCCGTAAAATAGTTTCAAGCAGCTATCTAACTCAGTTTTGGACATCTCGGTGATATATTTGTCAAATTTATTTTGGAACCAGTCTACAATAAAAAAGGTCACAAAAAGTGTTTATAATTAGCCGACATGAGGACTGTAAACAAACCGGCAAATGAGCGACAGAGACAGTAGATTTTGGGTAAAAATCTGTATTAATAATCATTGAAAAATAAAGAAAATGTACTTCTTACCATCAAATACTTTCATCCCAAACTTTGTTGCTTTTTGCTTGTAATTTTTGGAGTTTTTTTTCTAGTAAAGATTTTATTTCGTCCTCAGTTAGTTCGGCAAAACGCTCCGCCATTTTGATTTTCTCTACTCACGGGATATTTAACAATTAGACCTCAAGGCCGAATGCCGTAGGCCGAATGGGCTATTCAAACTCGTAGTCCAGGAGGCCGAGAGGTCTAATTGTTTTAGTATTCACCAACATATTGGGCCAAAGGTGAATGAGACTAAACAAAACTACGAGAGAAAAATGTTTTATTGATATTATTACTCGCGCCTCCTCTCAACTCGGGCTATCACCAATAGCCCGAGGTTAGGGAGCCAATCAGAATGCAGGATTTGTAATAGCCCTTATGTTGGTGAATACTAAGAGCTGATAGCCTAGTAGTAGAGGAACCAATCAGAGCACGCGATTGCTCATATCCAGTGGATGTGGATATAATAAATATATATATACATTATGCGGCATAACTAATATCATTAGTTAAACGCCTCTTGAAAAAGGTAAGTCTTTAAACATTTCTTAAATAATGTAATAGATGTAGCTTTACGAATATATAGTGGAAGGCTATTCCACAACTTTGGTGCCGCAACACAAAAAGACCTATCACCTAATGTCTTAAGGCTTTGAAATGTTGGTGTTGAAAGGAGATATTTATCCTTGTTTGATCTAAAATTGTATCTACTGGATGGTAACTTTAAATTTACGAGTTCTACGAGATACTCTGGGGATTACTTCGAGTATTACGTGTGAAGTGACGTATGAGGTAGGGAATTCATCCAAGGAGTTAGTGGTGGGATGAGTGCTGAGTCGACGTTTTCGTTTACGAATCTTGAATTACAATAAAGTGTATTGAGTGATCTTTTAGGTCGTGAAGCTCATTGGGCTTATTACTCGTGCCCGGGCCGTAGGCCGGGGACGAGTTATAAACTGCAAATGTCTTTTTTACTCGTGCCCAGGCCGTAGGCCGGGAACGAGTTATAAACTACAACTGCTTTTTCTATTTCCTTTTTCTTTATTTTTGTGATTTCGTCTCCAGAAAAGGCCATTCTTGCAAAATCGGTCGTGTGTTGCAGTTTCTGATTGGTTAAGAGCGTAAGAAGCAATACCCTTCATTCATCACCTTTGAGCGACTGCGAACTCTTCCCAGTAAGCGCCAGTAAGGAACTTTAGGAATGCAAGAGGGCGGACAACCCATGGCCAATAAATAGCTTTCAGAGACAGGCTCTTCCAGCAGTAAAACAATGTAAACTGGAGCTTTTAACTCAAGATATACCTATACACTTATAAGAGCTTCAGAATGGGCTGTTACTTTGAGCTTGATCTCCAATACTTTGACCAAATATCGAACTCTAAATGGAGTACTTGAAATGGAGCTCCCACGATAAAGACTGTTTCCTTTGAGCTGGAAATCTATGAATTTCTCATCCTACATGTTGCTAAACGAACACATATAGAGGCAAGTCAATTACATTTCTCATTCAAGCATTCAAGAGATCTTGAGAGGTTTTTGTACTGAATTTTAATATCGAAATTCTGGACCAGACCATTGCATGGAACTTGTAGATTCTATTTGACCTGGCGCGTTTGGTCACGTAATGTCTTTTATTCATATATAAAACATCTGAAACACGAACGAAAAAATACACGATTTGTTATTGTATCAAAAACGCTGTTGTAGAAGTCTTTACAGCAAACAATTTAAGTATATAGTGAAATAAAGAGTTTAATTAACTGGTAAAATCGTAATATTTTTGCATGTGAAATATATATGTGGCATTTATTTGTAACTACTTGTTTTATGCTTCATATATACTGTACAGGTTCCTCATGAACAGTTATCTCGATCCCTCTTTAAGTCATGGTGATGAGACTCTTCGGCTGGAGTTGTGGAGTTTTTCTTGCTTTACACTCGATCGCAAGTGTATTCACTGACGTCTGTTTTCAGCCCCGATTCCCCGCATCGCCCCGACTCATATACGCCTCACAACCCCCAGGGGATCCCAACGTCCCAATGGGACACGACCCCTTACATATAATACCCATAATAATAGAAGGCCAAAAGCCATAGAAGTAGCTGCTAGTTGACAGACAAATAGCAACATCCGTTGATCGACAACGTACAAAAAGCTGCTATTTTTCAAGTTGCTGGGCTTACCAAAGTTTTATATATTTCTCTATTTTTAGTTAGCCGATTCAATAAAGGTCTTTACTACTGCGTTGCTTGCACTACAGGCAACCAGTATACGCCTCGAGTAGCGTCTTGTTAAAAAGTTTATTAACTACAACATGTCAATCGCTCTTTCCCCAGCGGCAGTTTATCTAAATGTCTTTTTTAAGCCAATGTTCGGCTCGCTTTTACCTGGCACGAGTGAACGCATGAGTGCGTCTAGTTTAAATGGAAAAGCCATTCTTTATTAACATATTAATGTGCAAAGCACAATTTCTGCCAAGCGGCTCACGCTTCGCGCTCGCCATAAGTAACATATAGTCTGGGGATAGCAAGTAGCACAAATCTTTGTGGAAGGATCAATTAAATAATCCTTAAGAAAATTGTAAAGGCACAGGATATTCACTTGAAAGTAGTGACTATACAGACATCTACACGACTGAACTTTTACCGAGTGGCTCGCGCTTCGTGCTCGCATAGGCAGAAATGAATAGCACCATAGGCTAATTCATCTTTTTACTTTAGTCTTTCTTTACTAATGCTAATATTCACTGAAAGAGCATCCCATGTCCACAGGAAAGTGGTCTCTGTAATTATCTATATATTTTAATTTTTGGCTGAGCGGCTCGCGCTTCGCGCTCGCCGTTTTAAACATCTTATCTTAACAGGTTATTCTTTCTCGAGTAATGCTCATGTGTGGCATTACAAAAGCATCCAGCGTCTATGGGAAAGTGCTGGAGTGAGTCATTGTGATCACCTGTAGCTCATG
The DNA here is from genome assembly GCA_029948255.1 of Telmatactis stephensoni. Classification (NCBI taxonomy): domain Eukaryota; kingdom Metazoa; phylum Cnidaria; class Anthozoa; order Actiniaria; family Isophelliidae; genus Telmatactis; species Telmatactis stephensoni. The sequence goes on from JALIZF010001899.1 coordinate 965,961, forward strand.
ATCAATTTTTGATGAGTGGCGCGCGCTCCGCGCTCGCAACTAGATGGATACTATCATATTCTGCCTTAACAACACTTTCATAAGTATATATAACATATTTTCACAGGGTGGGTGGTTGCTTACGTCAAACGTAAAAAACCTACCTAAAGTGCTGTCAAAAAAACAAGCTTTGAACTTTTTGGTTGCCGATCAGTACTCCCATGGAACAATTTCATTTCGATTCACGTGCTCAGTATACGGATTCAATCAGTACGGAGACTGTTTTACGTACTTTGGAGGAAGATATACCTTGAATTCCGTTAACCAACTTGTAAATAAAACTTTAGTCCGTTTTTGTTGAGATATGTAGATATTAAGAGATTATTAACCGAGCGCGAGGTCTGTACGGGGAAATATCAGACCGAGGTCTTGACAGTACGGACCGAGCGCAGCGAGTTCCGTACAAAAAAGACCGAGGTCTGATATTTTCCCGTTCAGACCGAGCAAGTGAGGTTAATAAATCGTTTATTATATGGCATTTCGTCGTGAACAAAAGAACATCCGGTCTTCTCATTTCGTCGTTTTCACTCTCGAAAACCGGATAATAGAATTCACTCAGCGAATGCTCACAGTCAGACTCCTTGTCCATTGTCGAAATTTAAGAAAAGATCAAGTTCTCGTGATGTTCTAAGGCGTTTTTCTCAAAGCAAACTAAAAAAATGTAGTTTTTGAATTTCCCGGTCCATACAAAATACGGAAGTTGGACCATTGCCATGGTAATGGTCCAAACTTCTCAAATACGCTTTTGGACAGACCGTGCGCCAGCCAATCAGAATCCAGGAAATTATCAAGCCATATAATAAATACTATGCCACGTTTATAGTAGTAAATGCACAACTATGCTTTGTACATTATGTATATAGACTATAAATGAAAAATTAGATAATCGTTCTGTATATATAAACTATCAAAAATGAATGAAAAAAAATATCGTGCAAGTGCTTGGCACAGTAAAAAAATATCGTGCAACACTGAAGGGCGGAAAAAAAAATTCGAGCACACTAAAAATTGACCCCCCCCCCCCCTACAAATATCAAATGGTCCGTCCCTAAGATTCGCATTCATGTCGGGTATGGATTACATGGGGATACTCTCACTCACCAAGCCAATTGAGATAAATGTAATCAGTCATTTCTCCTCAAATAGGCGGAGGTTGATAAGAATCGCCTGTACATATAAGTTGTCGACCCACATGCCGTCAGTTCTAAAATCTCGATAATATGTTCCAAAATAGGTCAGGACACTTACATATTTCGTCCCATAAGATTCGTGGCAGGATATGTCAATTGCCCATCATTACAGGTTTCCATTCGCCATGATTGTAATGAAAAAAAAACCCGAATGATATGTTCGAGCTTTCACGATTTTCTTCGTAATTATTTCGCCAATCGATGGGCATGAACCAGGACTTCGAGATCGTTTTTGAACGTTTGTAACACACGCGTCGGTTTACCAGACCCTCCCATGCCATGTCCTGCAAATAAGATATATGTATGTAAGTTAAATTATCTCCAAACGGCGGTTCTGAACTTTTTAAATATATCCAACTGACCTTTTACATGGTGGTCCTCGGCATAATATTCACAAGCTACTCGATATCCTAAAATCACTTCGCCTTTATCGCGCCACCATCCTGGAAGACACAATTCATCATCTTGACCAAAAAGAAATTGATTCACGGTCCTTCCAATTTCTTCTGGCTTTCCCGAAAGGTATAATTCATATCTTCGAGAATGTTTTTTGGGACGTAGATAGAAGAATCGGTGGCCACTCTCGGAGCCTCTGAAAACCGCAACAAAATCGATACCAAATTAATATGAGCATAACATTGATGCCCGAAGATGATGACACTGATCTCGCGGCGAATGATAATACGAAAAATATCACCAATAAAAGACTCTTGGTCAACCCCGCCGGTCTGTAAAAAACTTACTCTCTTCTCCATCGGTGACTAATCGCATCTGTAAATACTGTTCTCCATGTTTAGCGCCTTGTGTTAATTTACCAATGACAATCTGTCCTAGATCTCGAACCTCGGGGATCGAACTAACACTCCTTTTGTTTTTTCATCGAGAAACATTTCGGCTACTTCTAACTCCACTAAGAAGTATTGTCTAAAAAGAAATGCAACAACGGGATGGGGGGCCATTGTTTTTCAAAGAAATGTTTCCAATACCATGCAGAAATCACAGGATGAAAATTAGGGCAAATCCCTACTTTCGAACCTGTGCAAATCCATTCGGGATCTTTTCTAGTAATATCCCATTCACAGCCACCCGTGTTAAATGAGTAAAAGGATGAACATAGTGTTGATGATACGGAGCACATTCCCCTTCATCACGAAACGACGCCTAGTAACACTGTTTCATATCTAAAGACCGATATTGGGCAGGGTCGTATTCGGTATTCCACAAGCCACTATGCCCATGCTCCACACACGCCTTTTCAACTAGTTCAGGGAGATTTTTAGGCGTAGGTCTCCAATCATTTCTCCATCGGGCCACAGCAAAATTGGCTTGAGTTTCCGAGAGAAAATCTTTCGCTCATTCCTTTTTCACCCCCAACTTCTCACAAACGCGTTCCTTCTTGACGATGCCGTGGCCTATAGATTTTCCATCTTGAGTCACAAACTGTTCCCAATCGTCGCCACAAAACCACACAGCTTTATCAAACAATCCTTGTAAAATCTCTTCCAAAGACTCCGTATAAATCGGTAATTTCAACTCTCCTCTTGATTCATATTTATGTTCATTATACCATTTTGATGACCCCCAATAGATTTTACAATGATTTGCTTTTTTGAGACTCTTTCAATTTCAGCTACATGGTTTTTTGTGGTTACTGGCTTTTTAAAAAGCCAGTAACACTATGTCATCGAGTGCGTAAGTCCGATAGTACGTGACTATAATTACTCGTGCCCAGGCCTTTAGGCCGGCACGAGTCTAGGTTTGCGTTTTCAATCTATCTATCGTTGTAGTCGAGAATGTGCCATGAAAACGAGGCAAGCCACAGGCACCCCAGGCAATCATTTAGAGCAGCGTGTAACACCAGCGTATAAAGCAAATAGACGGGCCCGGGTTCGAATCCTCATGGAATAAAAAGAATTTTTTTTCGCCTAACTATGTAGTAAATATTATCTTTTCATTTTTTTGTATGCTTTTTTCTTGTTTTGAAGCATTTTAAGCTGTCTTTTAATTTGATTTAATTTCCAATATATTTTGACTCAAGCGACAGCTTGTCTGGTGATTGTCTGGCTCTTCGATTTGAGAAATTCAAGAATGTATTTCAATGTTCTCTGTAATTAAATGGTATGGCTAAAATTTTTTGGCGTACAAACTAAATTAATACTATTAGAAAGTCAATGATTACAAAGCAACAGCTACTTTAAAATATCAAAGAAAATAGACCGAGGTCAAACAGGTCACCCAAACAGGACGGTGTGCTTTCGTGACGCTACAACTAAATTAACATTGTGAATCGCTGTTTAATACCCTAGCAGCTATAAAATTACTTAATAAATATCAGACATAAAGGCAGCTCATATCTAAATGCCTTTTTAATTGGAAATTTAGGAGCGAGACCGATACCTCCATGAGTTCAAATCAGCTTGCCGGCGAAGCAGACAAATATTCCCCCGTTCAGTACCGAACTCAAAACGTGACCAAACTGGCTTTAAAACATATTCATTCTCATGTCAGACTGAATTCCACTTGGGCACGAGTAAACGCACTATGTGCGTCTAGTTTCTGTAGTAATCACTTCGGGTGACAGTCAGTTGAGAACGAAAACCTTCCGCATTTTGCCGAGTACTTTTCTTCGATTTTCGCTATAAAAGTACGATTTATTAAGAAACTAGTTGGCGTTTGTAGTGATTAGTCTTAATATTTCATTGAATTAAAAGTCACTCTTCGAGGAAAAAATAGAGCAAGTTTTATTTGATTAATATGGTGTCTACGAAGACATTCGGAATGGAACAGGAAACCCAAGCTATATTGTTAGTGCAAAAACACTAACTTTATAATTTGGTTTATTTATTTATTTTTTCTTTGTTCATTGTTCCCCTTCAAGTCCTTCAATAGTCTATTGTTTAGTCAGTTATAGTTCGTTAGTTTCGCTTCAGTTATTTTTGGTCTTTCTTTGTTTTCATGTAATTTTTGTTCGATATTTCTGGTGAGTGTTATCTTAGTAGTCAGTTGCCGTTTGTAGTTTTTCGCTTCTCTTCTGGACCTGTTGCACAGTTTGTTTGTAAGTATGTCTTTAACTTATATATTTCTAGTTCAACCCTTTTCATTATAGTAATTTTTTATATGTATTTTCAGGAACCTTGCGCGAGGTAAATGTAATTGTGAGAATCGAACCGTTGAGTGTTCAAATGGCAGCTTCATATATTATTGTAGACTCGCCGGCTGTCCATGTGCTTCATGTAGTTGTTATATTGTCTCAGTCTGGATAATTGTCTAATATTCTATAAAACATGTGAAAGATGAGTTGATCTCGATTATTTCTTATCGGATTCAGTCATTACAAGATTTTAAAAGCCACTTCAGAGTATCACAGGCTATTTATATTTTTCTGACTATTGATTATTTTTAATTTGGTCTCTCGACAAGCCCAAAATGATCGACCAAAATCGTGTTATAGTTCATTTACTCATTAGAGATTGCGGTAAATTAGATTCATGGACTTCCAAAACATACTGTACTATTGACAAATGTTTTTTCCCTCATTTTTTGTTCCAGATTTTCCTGTTTTAATACTAAGACATTCCTGATGTAAAAATAATACCAATGCTATATCGAACAATTGTGAATAAACAATTCGTGTTTGTGAATGCTTATTAATGATTTGAGTTCCCAACAGTTCTGTGCTTTTACTGCAATGGATCATCATTTATGTTCAACATTTTAGACATGTTTTATACAGTATATACTACAGTATAGTTATTACTAGTACCCCTATACATCAGTGGCGGCATCCAAGGGTAGTCTTGGAATAGACACTTATAGTACATTAGATGATGGTTGGGACTTGATCAAGTACCAAGACCATGCAGTTATCCATATGTACTGAGAGCGATCATATATTTATGCAAACTAGGCCATAACTAGCTAAAAATTTACGATAGTAGACATGGTGATGATTGTGGATGCTATATGTTTTGAATACCAGTAACCACATGCCCTCATAGAGGGTTTTATTTAAAAAAACTACACCCTGAATGATACTGGCGAGCTTTCCAAAATCAATATATCTTTTCGTCGTTTTTCAGTTAATTTACCCCCCTTGTACAATCTGAAAAATATTGAAATAACAATTTGGCCACACAATTAACCGAAGAATTAGTTTATATCGGTTTCATCGGAGCCTTTCTTGATGTAAGTCGGATCGTATTATTTGTGGATCTCCCCTTCCCCATTCTCTGTTCCTGGGTGTGGCCGGATAAACGTCACTTCCAATCGATAACGTCCTGGTATTTTTTTAAATCACTTCCATAATTTGGGCGGCCCGTTCATCAGTCATAGTAGCGTCGTTCTCCCCCACAAAAAACGTCAAAAAAATAGCATCGCCAATACTTTCGTTTTTCACCCGTCTGGATAAATAAGACCAAGACCCAAAAGGTAGAGCAACAGGTCGAAATGCGCAGTCGATCTACATTGATATAACTCGTTCTTCTCCCGAGAGTTTAGATGTTTATCAACAAGTCGCGACATTCTCTCTCTAGAGTGCTCTATATTCTAAATTTATTTATTTATTTTACCCTGTAATAGAATAACCTCATAAGAAAAGGGGGGATGCAATGAGATGCATAATTATAGCATGAGTGCGCATGCGTGTGTGTGTGTGTTCCGCGTGAGAGAGTAACGTACAAAGTATTATGCACAGTGTGTGACAGTATTTTCCTCAGAATAAATCAAGAAACAAGATCGCTCGAGACGATTAGAGTAAGGTCGATATCTGAGTGGTGAGGTCGATATCTCAGTGCTAGGCTGATATGCCTGTAAATATCAGTGAACGAAAAAACGTGTTAAACTGTAACTTACCTGGGACATTATTGTCATAAAGCGAACAACAAACAAACGAAACCCTTCCAAAGTGTCTGCGACGTTCTCCAGTTTACAAAAGGCACTTTGTTCACAGTCATTCAGCTGGTAGTTCAGGAAATCGACGAAATGTTGCAATTCAGCCCAGGAAGGGTTGTTTACTCCACAATACCTGAATAATAAACATAGGTATAAGGCCTGCAATCTTGGACAAAACCCGTTAGGACTTTTTAGTTTAAACATGATTTCATGTCATTGCTGGAAGAATTCAAGGTTTTCAAACCATTTGTCATGCAATCCCCCTCTCCCCCTTCTCATTGTTGAAGCCGAATGGTGGCTGTTCAGTTTGCAAGTACATTCACAACCATTACAACGTAACATTGTATGGGGAGGGGGAGGGGCGGGGAGTATCCTGAGCAACATAAAAGAGAAGATCCTAAAAAGCCGAAATTAGTCCTAACAGTTATGTCCGAGATTGTGGTTCACAAGAGCGACACAAATGCAAATGCAGAAGCAAACCGATGTAAGTGTGAACTTGAGAAACACAGCACGATTATAAATGCAAACACATGCAAGCAATGGAAAATTTGTCATTTTCTTGCTCTTGCGTTTCTGCTTGTACTTTTCTTGCAGTTTCTGAGTTTTCATCGTAAGATTCATTGTTTTTGCAAATGCCAACGTAAGCCATCGTATCTGTCTTTGTCGACATCGTAAGGCGCATGCGTCGTATTTGCTTCCTCCTTGCATTTACGTCAATATATGAACAATGCTTGCAATGTGTTTGCATTTCCGTTGCTCGTTGTACCAGCGGGCTTAATGTTAGAAGTAAATGTAATTTGAAGCACGGAGAAAGGAGTCACACCATAAAACTGACAAGATTGCTCAATGAAAAGAGGCTGTCTTAGATCATAAAATATTGATTTTCTCATACAGATTAATGTACAGGCCCGCAAATGATCCCAGGCCCGTAAGTGATCCCAGGCCCGCAAATGATCCCACTAGAGGCCCGCAAGTGATCCCAGGCCCGCAAATGAACCCAGTGGAAAATATGGAATCTGATATGGATGGAACGGAACTATAAGTGATTAAAAACAATTATAAACTGAATATTAGTGTGTAAGTAATATTTTAAACTTTCTTTCAAATCTTTCAAATCTAAAGTTAAATCATTTGTATTAGAGTCAGCGACATGTAGACAGCGACGTTTTGCTTTTTATTTTGTTCTTTGACAGTTGGTATATAACAAAACACTTATTGACTGGGACCGAGGGAAACAGTATGTTTTGTGGTCCCGAGACCGCTGATGTTTCCCGAGGCGGAGCCGAGGGAAACATTGGCGGACGAGGGACCACAAAACATACTGCTTTCCCGAGGTCCCAGTCAATAAGTGTTAAATATATTCCTCTAAACATCACTAAAATATATTCTGAGTTTTCAGCTGGTATCATCTTATATTGTAATATTTGTATTTCTATTTTCTCTTTATCTGTACGCATGTGTTTGTCTTTGATATACTTCAGTCTCATTCTTTCAACCTGCTGTGTACCTGATTTAATAATATATGTGGATGCTCAGCTAGATTAGCTTCAAAGTTATTCTGAGCATCCTTTACCTTTTTGATATGTTTAATGTATATATGTAAATAGTTAAAGTGCTACTCTGATCAAAAAACGGCGAAATTCTATTTAGCAGATACTTTGTGAAATAAATCTTCTAGGGACTATTGATCACCAGTTAAAATATCTTTTTAGAATTCAAAAGGGAAGTACTAGATTTTTAGCGTTCATTTTAGATGTCAGTGACGTCATCGACTTAACTCATGGATTTACTCCATACATTTCTTTGTATTTTATGACTTGAATTATTCTATTCATTTCTGCTCTAATAATTTTGCTTAAAAGTTTTCTTGCAGTTAATGTGTCAAGGATTAGTTGCATGGTCAGTGATCTGCAATTGAAAAAAATTACACTGAGATATTTTGATTGCAAAATACAAAGAAATGTATGGAGTGAATCCATGAGTTAAGTCGATGACGTCACTGGCACCTAAAAAGAACGCTAAAAATCTAGTACTTCCCTTTTGAATACCAAAAAGATATTTTAACTGGTGATCAATAGACCCTTGAGGGTTTATTTCACAAAATTTCTGCGAAATAGAATTTCACCGTTTTTTGATCAGAGTAGCACTTTAAATGTTAATTTATGGTAATAAAGTTGAAAAAAGTAAAAAAAAAGTAAAAAAAAAAAAAGAATTTCTAAATCTAAATATGCTGATTCTATGTCTTAACTGAAAATTGAGCTTGATTTATAATGATACCTGACATCAGTGTCGTTGTAGTGGCCAGTGGTCGAATCAGATAACCTCGGCTCCCCATTTATGTAGCTTAATACCCTTCTCCTGACAGTCTTGCATGTGTAGTGGTGTTTGCTTTTATCGACTGCTATGAAATCTATCTTAATTCTAGTATTTTTGTTGTGCTTTTACGCCGCGAACTCCCCCAAAAATGACAACAAAATAGCAAAGACAAAGACTGAACTTGAAAAAGACTGAAGCTGAACGTTCTTGCCTCCCACTGACTCTATTATATTTGCATGGGATTGTAGCTGACTTATCCACTCCCCAGTAAGCCACAGGGAGCCCGGCTTTTAAGAGTCGTAAATGAAAGAATAAATCAATTAGTATTTTGGGTTTCCTGTGTAATAATGGAGAGTTTCCGGTAATCGTAACTGTCAGTAACCTGATAAGAGATTATATGGGGTAACTTGAGAGCAGTTTGAAATTCAAATCTAACGTATCGGTGTAACGCACTCTCTTAGTAACAGTCAATAAGAAAAAATTGGCACTGAAATTTGTTTCAGCCCTTCTCTCTTATTGACTGTTACTAAGAGAGTGCGTTACACTGATACGTTAGATTTGAATTTCAACCTGCTCTCTAGTTACCCCATGTAATCTCCTATCAGGTTACTGGCAGTTACGATTATACCGGAAACTCTCCATTATTAGCGTCTCGTTTCAAATCTCAACACAGGAAACCCAAAATACTAATTGATTTATTCTTTCATTTACGACTCTTAAAAGCCGGGCTCCCTGTGCACGTGAGTAAGCCGGAATATAGGAGTAGCGTATGTGGCGTCAGTATGAACATGATCTTTTAAACTCTATTCAAATGGTAATTCTAAGGTATATATCGTGATGTTTAAAAAACGTCTTCCTAATTCAGTGTGGGACATTAGTTATTGTACATGTGTTGGAATGATTAGTTATTAAGCTAAAACTCATGCGATTATCATCCCTCAGGATACTTGGGAAGTTTTCGAAGCAAAAAGAAGCATAAAGTTAAACGCAAAAAAATTGAGAGAGAGAGAGGGAAAAGAAAGAAAGAGAAAAAGAAACATAAAAAAGTGAATCATCAAGTTGTTTGTGACGCGCTAAGTTTTTGCTTTGTATTTGTTAAAGTTTTGATATTTAATTTCCAAAACGATTGTAGAAAACATTCTTTGATCGCGTTAAGAGTTTCATGCCTTTGGTACATTGAGGTAACGAACTAATCAGTCTAGGATGAAGCTCATTGTGTAATCGCACATAATAATCAGATTACGGAATTAAATAGAATAATCTAGCATATACGCCGGTATCGTATACAACAGAAACAAATTTATTCGTTCAAACAAATAAGTTTGTTTCGATCTGTTTTCTGTGTTTAGCTTCAGTTGTTTGGACACTCAGATTCTTTATTGTGCTAATTATAAATTTCGATTCGTGAATAATAAAAAGTTTTTTGGTAATTACGAGACGGGTTTCTTTTAATCACTTATAGTTCCTTCCATCCATCAGATTCCATATTTTCCCCAGGGATCATTTGCGGGCCTCTAATGGGATCATTTGCGGGACTGGGATCATTTGCTGGCCTCTAGTGGGTTCATTTGCGGGCCTGGGATCATTTGCGGGCCTGTAGTAACGGTAAAACTACACACTAAGATAAGTCGTCAACCTCTATTTTGTCAGGAATTGGGTTAAGGCGTTTACCAGTAGTATTTTGGTGATCAAATAAAACTATCAAATAAAATATCTGATAAAACTTTCTGATTTTGAGTTGGTTAACTGTGCAAGAAAGTGAAGTTTAACATCTATATAGCCATTTTTCTAGAGCTCATCAAAAATTAACGGGAGATATTTTAAGAAAACTAAATTTAATGATCTTTGTTTTTCGTTGCCATAGCAACGCGTCATGGAAAAAAATTGGCATCAATCAAATCTTCAATCCCTCCTTAGTATCTTGTGCCGTGAAAATCATTTTGATCAGACAAATGTAAATTGACCAATTTTCAAAAATAAAATTGGAAGCTTTGTCAAAATCGATCACCAAAATACTACTGGTAAACACCTTAAAAGATAAAAAGACTGAGTAAATAATATGAAATACTACCAGTGAATCAGCCAGATTAGTTCACCCTCCGGTCCCTTACCCTTCCCTCCTCCTCTCCTTTCTCCCCAGCGCGAGCTACGCACGTTACCGGACGGGTTAAACCAACCTCATGAGAAGGTGAAGACATTCTGCACTACCCGGGTCCAGTTGTTCTGGATCAAACATAAACTCTTGTAGAACTTCAGGTTGGTACACCAAGTGCTGTAAGTACTGAAAAACACGTTGTACTGGCTCGCTATGGAATTTTCTTTCGTTGAAAAGTGGGATGGAATCGTCTGTTTCTGAATTAAAAAGCAGAGAGGCTCTTGTATGACTGAGAGCTCTTGTAAAAATGAGAGCAAGCAAAACTTGAGTAGGAGGAATAAAAAATGATGGATTCAAGGATATCAAAACTCAAGAATAACCTCATATTTGCATATCTTCATATAAAGTCGAGTAGCAAACGTACCTTTTTTCATTATTTCCAAAGCTTCACTTGGAGCAATACAATGAATGGCGGGAAGCTCATTGTAGAAATGGTCACGAACTATATTCCTAGATTTACGCTGTGAAGAATAGAAAGATATAGTGAATGTATTAAGGTTGATGAAACAAATCTATCCAAATGAAATAAAGAAGGATATTGTTTTCATATTCCTATGAAAAATGAAAATCTCGGGATTGTATCTCGATCTTTCATGAAGGCGTCCTCTTACCACGTTCTGTTGATTGTTTGTTGACGTCATTTCAATGGCGTATAAGTCACGTGGGTTACGTATCCACACCCGACCTCGTCTGTCTTGAATGGACCCAAGGTAGAGTAGATTGAATAAGAGAGTGTCCAGACCAAACTCAACCTACATCAGACAACAGTATTTATGATTTGTCAAAAATTCTCCTCTTTATCATCATCGTCATCACTATTGCCATCAATCAACATCATACCGTCATCAACAGCATTATCATGAAAAAGGTAAGATAAAGATAAACAACCTTACGTCAGTAACTTGCGAAATTAATCATATCCAAGAGTAACTGATAGAAATGGAGCCGACAAAGTCCCCTCTTTCCCCACCCCAAATCAGTGGAATACAGAGAATCCGAAACAAGTGTACACGGCCACTGGGGATCAAACAAGAACCAACCATCTAAGCCACATTAGGCCAAGATCAACTGACGTCGTACTTCACATGAGCCGTATTCAATTCACAGAATTAAGTTCATGTAAAGTTCGACGTTTGACCCAAATTAGGTGCGACTGATGAATTTGGTACGACTAAGTCGTTTTATACTGACTCGGGCGTGCTACACTTGAACGTAATCAACCGAGTTTTAGGATCGACTCATTTAGTACGACGTTTGACCTGGCCTGTCGAACTAAATTACTTAGGTCGACCTGAAATTCCTCAATAAGTATGGCTCAATTAAGTACGACGTTTGACCTTAGCCTTAAGCCTCAAGTGCGATAACGTTGTGATCTCTCTATACCAGAACCCTTTTCGAGTAACTTTTGTTCACTACTCGAAAATATTGTGTTTGTATTCTCGAAGGAATACAATATTTGAATATGAAAGGCTCTTGAAAAGGATTCTGGTATAGAGAGAGGCTCAAAACGTCATCACGCTATAGGGGCTTATTGTTCTTGATATCGATGATGACGAAAGTAGATGCATGGTGATGGTAATGGATGGTAATGATAAACAGATATGTTGACAACAAATTACAAGAGCTTACCGACGGCGAAACATCAAAGTGGAAAATCCTGGAAACAGGAACATCACTTTTCAGCGAATACGGGAGCAGGAATCCCACAGTGTCTGACAAATTGGCTGTTTTTCCAAGCAAAGGAACAATGACGTATTTTTCCACGTGTTCTCCCTTGTCTTCGAGAAGCTCCGTCATGGTTCTATTGTTGGTAAGTTGTTCTAGTTCTTGCACAAAGTTTTGGATGACTAAGCTTTTTCCAGTACCTGATCGCGTCGAGGACACCACTAACACTGACGACAATCTAAATACAATGTTCAAAAAGTTGTAATTCTCACTCGTTCATAGGCGAGCAGCAACACTAATCGTGACAACCGCTCAATATCGAGGACGAGCGATATTTGTGAACATGTCTTTTATTGGGTCAGCGGAAAGTGTTTCCTAATTGTGCGTCGCGCATAGCACGTTTTCAAAACGACTGTGCAGTGACGAGTTTTGAGATTTAGCTGTTTTTTCGAGCTAAGTAAATCCATTGTTTCCAGTGATTTGTTTCTCAAAATATACATCAAGGTCATGAAATGCTAAGTGATATTTCTCGGTGAAGGCAATGTTCTTTTGCACGTTTTTCATTGCTATTGTTCTCTCGCATCGTTCGAAGCTCGTCTAGGTCAACTCAAGCTGAATTCAGGCTACCGGAGACGATAATTTGTATTCTTCAAAGAGATAAAATCTGACAGACAGCCACATTATGTCGCTAAATTCTGGTCGATCGACATTTTTCGAATTCTTTATTCGAACAGACCACTCTCACTATAGTTCAGTTTATAAATCCACAGATGTTATGCACATGAACCAAAACAATTCTTTGTCAGATTCTCTGCAATGGATTACAATGTAACGTACCAGATATTCATCAAGTATCTTTGCCACCAAAGGGTGCGATTTCTTTCTAAACTACGAATTTTATCAGTTTTATAATTAATGCTATTAAAGACTGTTTGTGATTGTTTGGAAAAGTAGTAAATTTGAATAAAATGTACCGAAAATATATTTGTACATTTCTTAAAACTTGTGCATGTATGTTTGTATGAAGCACTAGTCGACCTGTTTAAAAGCACTTTGAAATAATACAGTATACAGTACTTAAACAGCTCGCAGCACTTCACTTTCTACTAGAAACAGCTAGTACAAAGTTTATTTGAGGGCAAATATGATCAAACAAGTTTACTACGAACATCACAGTCTGCGCTCCTACATGACAGTGACAAAAGCTTTTAAGCAAATGACCCTTAAAAAACATTAGGAAAACATTAGCTATTTCATGAATGGAATCACTTGGAAAGATATTAGAAATAATGTATGTTTAATTCGCGAGTGTGTAATTTGTTTGGAAAATATTCCTGCAAATTACACACTCGACTGAAACATTTACATCATTTGTTGTCTACCTATTTCCGCTCGCCACCCATGCTGCTGGTAACCAGTCAATCTCTTGGTTCCCAAAATAAAATGGTTTGGAAGGAGGAGCTTTGAAATATTGTTGTAGATACAAAAGAATTTCACTTGGGCGTGGACAACGCGGTGCACCTTTTACTTGATATGTATTGAAAACAGTTGCCAAGTGGGATTTTGTTTCTTGTTCACTGCTGCAAATCACTACAAGTTGATAACCTGTATAGTTTCAAAACAAATACAAAAACAAAACAATAAAAAAACAATAAAAAACAACAACAAAACAAAAACAATTATAAGCGACTAGGCATTTTAACTACCAGACGGTCTTAAATCAACACTATAAAAGTTTTACCATCATTGTCGTCTTCCTTGGTAAGTTTATGGAAGGACTCGACGACTTGTTTGCTGATATCAAGGCTTAACTTGTCTGCATTTGCTAAGCAATAAAACTTGTCTCCCTTATTTGCTAATGCTCGACGCCATAAAAGCTCAACCTACAAATTGATCATGAAGATAAACAAGTCATAAGTCAATCATGATAAATTTTACTATCAAAGAAGTTATTCATCGTTATGCTGGAAACATCAGATCCTTATTAATTGTGATCATAAATGCAGCACATTTTCAATTATTCAATTTTAAAACCTTGAATGTTGGCCTGGTCAGGCTCAGTCCGTTCTCCTACCACGACATCAACTTTTAAAAACGGTAGCTTACGCGCGCGCCCCACCCTTAGAAACTATTCCACATTACCTCTTCGGGTGTCGTATCTTGGGTACAAACTAAAATTTCATGTCTTGAAGGAGAGACGTCACTCTCCAGATAAAGCCCAATGATGGTTGCCAAAATGTCACCTGAAAAGGAAGAAGGCATAACACATGAGCCTCAGACTACCAATCTCCTATAAACGAAAATTCCACAAATCTATTATTTTTAACAGGGGCGTACAGGATTTTTTACGTGACGCGTGATCAATCATTTTCATTTTTCGTGATTCGGGAATGAGTTTTTGGAATGGAAAAAATGGCTCTCGTGATTCGTGAAAAGCATTATTTACTTGACATGAGAAAAACAGAAATATTTGTTGGAGATTCGGGATTTTGTCTTTTTCTACGTGAATCACTGAAATAGTAAATCAAATTAATTGTCCTAGTTCTGCGCTTTTTAGTTTTATTCAATCTCAAAGCACTTATGTAACATAAAGAATGCATGAACGTTTTATTGAAATTTGCCTTTCCTTTTACTCAGGGAATATATCAGACAGTTGTCCGTGATTCGTGATTTGACATTTTTTGTTATGTTTATTATTTACCTTGAGGAACGATCAACAGATTTGGACACCCCTTCTTAAGATATTCAGTTGGGAATTTCATAGCTTGGACATCATCTGCAAAAATGGATAAACCAGAGAAGAATTTAATATGTGTTCTTTAAACATACTGCAACCACGATGTTTGTAATACCTTGAACCGCAGAACTTAAAGTCCTCAATAAGATACTTAGTTCTTGGAGACTCAAGTACCTTCCCTCACAAGTTTGACCCAGGTCGCTGACATAATTGTTCTCATCGGTTTCTGTGTCAGATCTGAAAGGAAAGCAAAATTCCTTATTCATACCTTATTGATATTCATTATTATGGTAAAATGGGATGACGTTAAGGCAGCATCAACACATATAGGTGAATCTCCATCCTTAACTCACCTGTACATTTCCGTATCCTCCTCTTCCTCCTCCTCATTTCCAGCTTCATCTCCGACTTGTGATTGAGGAAAAAGTGTAGCATACATCTTGTTTTTGGATCCTTTTTTACACATTTTTGCAATCACATCTTCGTTTTGATTGTTTTCTATACACCACATTAGAAGCTCCGATTCGTCATTTGTGCAATTACATGCCACAATGGCTGCAGGACCAACATCTTCAGAGTAATCTAGGTTTTCGATATTCTGGAAAAACTTCTTGTATTTTTCCATGAGATTTTGTACACTCTTTTCACTATTATTCATTATTGAAAGATGTTGGTTTTCTGGAGCCACTGGGTCTTCTACATCTATGTCGATGGCAATGAGCGCTCGTTGAAGGTGTTCTGACTTGGCCCCAGGTAGTACACTATCCAGAAGCATATATAACTAAAACAAATAAACAAAGTTAATAACTAAATCATTTGCAATAATCTACAATCTTGGACATTATCCTTGAGACATTCAACATATATTCCTCACAAACTTGAGGTTCAAATCGAAAGCAATCCTTCTCATTTCCCCCATCCCCCCTCACCTAAATGTTGTTGTCAACTCAAAATCAGGTGTGGTGTATTGATAATCCTCTGAAGCAACATTGAGAAGAAGGAAGAGAATGTTTTTGATCTGTGTAGTGAAGGCAATAAGTTGAATTGAGAGCATGATCTCTGCAAAAATTGGCTCTGTCTCAAGTAGTTATGTCCAAGATTGCAGCATCAAGTTTCACCTTCAAAGGAAAGGTGATCCAATTATATGTCTACTTCTTTTTGTGCTGTAACACGAATTTGGAATGTGCAACGCTTCTTTGATACACAGAATGGAACATCCTTCTTACCTGTACTTCCAGTGATCCAAGATCGCGACCTCTTTTCAAGTCTGCAATTTCCTTCCTCAGATAAAGTAATTGCTTGGAGGTGAAGTAGTTTAACTCAATACACTCCTTCCTTTGAATTTCCAATACAGTCATCCAGTCTTCATAATTTTTTTTTAACAAATCGCCTTCCTTCTGAAGTTCTTTTGAGACATTATGACCAACCAAACTTTCACAATGGAAGTCTTTTTTCCAGTTAAGATGGCTGACTTCTCCCGACTCACAGAGATTGATGTATGCAGTTCCGACGGTAATCGCTCCTTGCAAAATCTTTAAGAAAAACAAATGGAAAAATAGATTATTTTTATAGTTTATTAGCTTGCTCCAGAGAAAAGTGTCCAGTAAAACAATGGTGCAACTGAAGATCTATTACAAATTTCTGAATGAACACAAAAAGTAACCATCTTGAAAATAACAAGAACCTACGAAATTGTACAACAACATAATTAAGTACATGATTATGATATTCGTCAGACCATGAATGCTCGTAAATGCCCAAATGCTAAATCACTTACCTCGGTGAATTTTTCCACGTCTTCCTTTCCTCTTGACGATTTTCCGGCAATTAGCATCAGTTTACTTTGGAGGTCTTTGAGTTCATCAAAGGTATAAGTTTCCTTTTGTAACCCTTTGACTTTGTCTTTTGGGATCCTTAAAGTTATTGCTTTATTGAGATCCATTTCCTTATCGTTGCCTTGACAACCGATCGTAAGGGTCCCCCACTCGTTGATGGTCTCGACCTGTTCTGGGATCTTTGAAGTTATTGCTTTATTGAGATCCATTTCCTTATCGTTGCCTTGACAACCGATCGTAAGGGTTTCACACTCGTTGATGGTCTCGACCTGTTTTGGGATCTTTGAAGTTATTGCTTTATTGAGATCCATTTTCTTATCGTTGCCTTGACAACCGATAGTAAGGGTTCCACACTCGTTGATGGTCTCGACCTGTTGTAAGGATGACATTGCGGCAGAGCCTTGAAAGTCTTTCACGTTTTTTAGCCATTCCAGATTTCTGCCGGTATCACGCTATTTTTCAACCAAAATGGAAAGAAAAGATTAGAGAAAGCAATTCAACACAAATGCAATGGGAATTGTTGTTCGTTACCAACTGTTGCGGTAGTCTTGGGTTGTCGTCGAGCATTTCCCAGATATTTTCACATAAATCCATCAATTCCTCAAACCCAGTGTTTTCATTAAGCTCGTAAATGATTGGTCGAAACGCACGTGTTGAAGTATGCAAAGCATTGATACGATCACCCTCGATGTCACCTTCTCCTGCAGATATCATTGCAAGATCAACCAGGACTTTGATCTCACTGGGATCTATTAAAAGACAAATAATGAAGTGATTTAGTATTAATTTACTTCAGTACGGTATTACGTTTTAGCTGGAACAAGAAGCCACCGGGAGAAAGAGGAGAAAAAAGAGTTACAGTTGTTGGTACGTTAACATAACAAAGCTTTATGAAGATGACTATATAGAGTTGCCTATAACGAGGATAGCTAGCATTTTTGTGCATGCTACCGAAATATGCCTGTATTATCAAGGGCACGTTATGTAATAATTATCCTAGGAAGTCCTTTGTACCTTTAACTTCCTTCTTGAGCCAAACGATTAAGTCTTTCGAATCCATTGCAGCATCAAGACAATCAAGTTTCTGCGTTGACAAGTTTTGTAGCTTTTCTCCTGTTTCGTTGAGTACGTCACGCAAAGAACTCAAAGGTTCTCCTTTAGCTTGAGGACTGATTTGCTGGCAAACTTCCTCAACCATCGTAAAGTCACCCTCAGTGAGCTCCATTTTATCTCGAAATGTCAAGATCTTTTCGGCAGCACCAATGCAACTTCTTAGCTTATGGTATCGCTGGATCTTCTCCACTTGTTTTGGTACTTCCTCAACTTCCATAGAGCACGCCTTGGCGATTATACAAAGATCTTTTTCGAGATCCTTGTAGCGATTTTTGTACCCATTCAAATTTTTATCCACATCTGCCAACGTTATCTCTCCAGTCAATACTGCAGTAAGGAAACATCGGCATTTTATGAAGGTCGGTTTCCAAACTGACTCCAACACAACATCAAGAGACATGTTATCCGAGTCATCAGTGCTTCGTTGAGCATCTTTGAACTCCACGCTCCAAAGGGTTTGAAAAAGTTCGCTTTGGTAGATCTGATGAAGCCGGCTGACCATTTGGTTGACTTCTTCTGACAGCTCAAAGAAAATGACTTGAATTTTGGTTTTTCCAGCACTACCTTGAACGTGCACTGCAAGATCACCAATCTCATAGTCTTCAACGTTGGTGTTGACTTTATATTTTGTATCTTCCACTGCAACTGTATTGAAAGGAACAACTAAGTGGTAATGTTTACTTGAGTAATACCATGATCACCTCGGGATCCACTGTTTCAAGAGGGACGTTTAAGTGACGATGCGTGTAAGAACTAGAGAGCCTAACGGCATAATATCTATAGAATGATATATTTTCTATCTTGAAACCAAGAAATTCTTCCGTGGGAAAAGCGATCTGATGCCGCAGAACAATAGAAAGCTCCCTAGTTCTTGTAACTTAATGTATAACATCCCTCCTATATGAATAAAATTGATGTATGAGGGAAATTTTGTTCTAAATTTCCCTCTTTACTATTCATGATACAGTCCCTCATATAACAATCATCGGGACGATCGAAACAGGTTTGCACGCTGCTCCGAAACTTTTTGATTTAAAAATGCACCGATACCTCTTATCGCTGCATACTTTTACGCGTGTGCGAACTATTTGTTCTTATTTGCGCATGTGCGTAACCAAGCCAAGAAAGCATCGTGAAAAGACTAAGGCCTAGGGCAAACGTCGAATCTAAGTCGCGTCGAATACATTTAAAATAGGTGCGACAAAGAGTCGACTTCATTCCAGCGTGGTAGCAAACGTCGCACCTGTGCCGAACCGCTGTCGCATGATCCGACTTGGCAAGTCAAACCCATGCTAGAGTCGAATCAATTAATTTGAGTCGAATTTAATTGCAGCAAATGTCGCACCATTCATGCGCCTATTTCAAAATAAATAGGTTCGACGAATTAAATTCGACTAAGATTCGACGTTTGCCCTGGGCCTTAGCTTTCGAATAGCCGTTTCCCAAGATACAGTTGAGGGAATCCTGTACTAGCCAAAGTCTCGAATTCAGTGCATACTATCGTGTACTGACAATGACGATTGCCAATAAAGCAGCTTTAGTCGCTAATTAAACAATATATAATTTACATGATAACACAATATATAAACAGCTAGTGTATCGAGAACGAGGCTTTGGCTAGTACAGGATTCACTGAACTGTATCTTGGAAAACGGCTATTGCTCAACAACCTATAAATACTTGCCCCTTATAAGAACATAACAAAGACAGCTATTTTCAGATTTCCCAAGAGAACAGAGTTACGAACAATAGATAAACTAATTTTCCAATGTATTCAAGTTTTGGATGAACAGACAGCGAAGTATATATATTTTTATTTCCTCGGTGATCATGGTATTACGGCCTCGGGACTTCCACTAAACCTCGGCTTCAGGGACATTTAATCACTAATATCCCTCAGAGTCATGGAAATACTTATAAGTATACAGGTTATTATTTATTTATTCTTATTTTATTTTTGCCCATTCTGTTATGTGGACACGCATACTACAGGCTGGGAAAGAGAATGGAAATGAGAGCCGGATCAAGAGTAATATGATCAGCTGTAACAGCCCTCTCCCTCCATTATATACACTTAGAAAAGATCACAAGAAGTACGATGACCCTGAAATTGGAGCACCTATAAGGCCGGTGTGCGGAGCTGAGTCACTTTCAGCCAGAGAATGTCGCACCTAATGTTGATAATCCTCATGAGAGTAAAAGATAGAGAAGACAGTATTTGCATGAGTACAGAAGAAATGATGGCAAAGATAAAGAGATAAAGAGATAAAGACGAAGGCTGTGATGAGAATGTGACAATTGAATCAGCTGATGTAAAGTATTGTACCCCAGCCTTGACAAAGATTTCACCATTGAAAAGATCTGCGAGGTATGCTATGACTGTGACACTACGTTTGAGTGTATAGATTACGACGAATTTGGGTTATACCTTGCTCTTAATGTAGACCGGAACAGAATCAACAGTCTTGGTTTGGAGAATGTGTGCCCCAAGAGGAGGTCAGATCGTGGGAGGCCACCCACTATGACAGGAAGCGGGATCCAGGACTTAAAGGAGAAGAAATTTGCACCATGAGTGAGACCTAATAGTGTGCCCAATCATACTGAAAAGAGAAGAATGTTAACCTAAGCACTCGGCGTGGCTCTAAAGTTCATCATGAAACATCATGTATTTGACAATGAGGTAAGATTGCAGAATGGTGGATCCATTGGTTTAGAGCTCACGGGCGTCATTGCGCAAGTGAATATGGTTTGGTGGGATAGACAGTTAAAGAGATATGTCTACAATATCAACATAGTGGTAACAGCGGCTAAACCCGAAATGAGCCGTGAAAATGGTGAAATTGTTAGTAAACACGACCTTGAACTATTAGAAAATGGTGCCGACGTCCCTATAGACAAGAGAACAATGCTGCTCATACAAGAAGTAGGAAATAGCATCCACCCATCCATACAAATAGAAGTTGACTGTCTGTCTGGGCACCAAGACAAGATCAAACCGCCAATGGCGCATATAACTCGTGGATTGGATTAGCATCGACTTACAGTCTGATTAGACTGATTTATGGCAGTTCCTCAGTTGGGTTTCCTGTGGTGGTCGCGACCTATATACATGCTTATCAAACTCATTAATAATTCATTAAAAAAACACAATTAATAATTCATTAAAAAAACGCAATGGAAATCACTGCCGTAACGTAGATCTTTATATCGGATAAAGGTTTTTGTTCATTTGCATAAACAGTTGAGTGTGATTAAACACTGAAATCCATCAGTAACCACGTGACCAATGTACTGAAATCAGTAACGATAAGTCAAAGAAACATTTATACGCGTGAATATACATAGAATAGAAATTTCTACTAGGATCTTTAGACCCGATATAACACGCTCTCAAGTTCTTGATATTACTTATCAACGCTAACTCTCGTCCATTCAGAAACGGAGATGCGACGAAAATTATTCCAAGCAAAGTAGTAAATACAAGATGTGTCAAGGAATAAGAAATTATATAACTTTCAGCATTTTCACCTAACATCCATTATAATAATAATAACTTTATTAGACACAGAATTAAAAAAGCTGAACACTTGTTTGTATTGAAGCTGTGTACAAAATAAAATTCAAATAAATAAATTAAGATATAAATATATCAATTAAAATAGAAAGGTGAAAAACTCATGAACTGATGAAAATTATTTGCAAAGAATTACTGGGGAAAAAATATCGATATATGGTTAATTTTACTTATTGAGTTTAATTTGAATATTCAGATTTCGAAAGCGAAAAAAAATATGTCAAGGAATCTCTAGGCATGATTTCACTGAATGAGATTGGTTGTCACTCTATTTTGGTCATATTAAAATAACTTGTATTACCGAGAACGTGTTCAGGCCTAAAAATTGTTGTTGCTTGTACACAAACCTAAAAAAAACTTGATTCGGACAAAGTATTCCGCATGTAAAAGCAAACATCATCATAATTAAATACAGACAATGTTTAAAGAAGACGCCTTTTAGATCGTTATTCCAAAGCAAGTTTCACATGAAGTCTGAACAAATACCCATCGATGCATATTTGAATAACACCGAAGTCCCGGAATCAAATTTCCTTCAATATCGTACACAGACCCAACATTACTTTCGGCCTGCTGTCAATCACGTCGAGCATGCGCAATAACATAATTCAACAAGGTGCGAGTGGGTGAGTGAATGACTCATTTGCATATTCGACCCCTCACTAAAAATCCCAATACTCGATCTAAAGGTATGGATAGAAGAAAACAATTGAACAAAATGTCCCTGGTTGTCACGTCATCTTACACGAGTTCTACTCAAAAGCCGTGTCAACTAAATCAGTCATTAATGCAAGATCATGCATTTCATGGGCTACAAAAAGAATAGTACTAACCCAACTGAGACCTTCTACGCGTACTGCTCAACTGCAGCGAGCTTTTGCCGTGGGAAGTCGTTACCACCCATGCCAATGACCTATAGATGCGTAGGATACAGTACTCCGGGTATAGTAAGAAGTTTAGACATGAAGTGTTGTCGTCGGCAATTAAAGCGTGCACGTGCAACAAGATAAAGATGATAATAAAAGAGATGAGAGACCCATGTACTGACCCAGAGAATGGAAAAGAGAAGAATGGGACGAAGAGAAAACGAAAAGAGTGGTATACCAAAGGAAGCTATGACTCTGTCGCTTTCGTTCCAGCCATACCCATATTCTGAACTGAAGAATAAGATGCAAGACGAGGTGATCATGAAGAGACAAGGCTTTAAAGATCAAGATAGTTGAGCAAGCAGGTACGTTACTGAAAAAGTTGCTACAAAAATCTAACCCCCTAAAACAAAGGTCTTGTAACAGATAGACAAGGCGCAAAATTGAAAAAGTCGATCGCAAAAAGTGCAGAAGGCATTTTGGGGTAGAGGTTGGTAACATAACTATTCTAAACTAATTTTTCATGCTGAATCCGAATATGGCTGTTACCAAGACGTATTCTGCAATCTTATACGTGTAAATGACGTATTTTGTTAATTGCTACAGTCATTTCTACTAACGGCTTTTTCATGTAATTCCAAAAGTTCCCAAACTTAAAAACAATTACCATGGCTGGAAAGAGCATATCAAAATCAGTAAAATTGTGAAGTTTGAAGGATATCAGTTGAAAAATCAAGGAGATACGAATTTTCAGAAAAAAGAAATTTTGTATGAAAACACTTACAGTTATGCATACCAACAAATTTCGATTTTTGAAAAAGAAAAATGAAAAAGCCGCGTTAGTATGAAATGACTGTAGCAATTCACAAAACACGTCTTACACGTATAAGATTGCAGAATACGTCTTGGTAACAGTCATATTCGCATTCAGCATGAAAAATCGGTTTAGAATAGTTATGTTACCAGCCTCTACCCCAAAATGCCTTCAGGTATCTGATTTCTCGAAAATGCGCCTTGTCTAAGAGAGGATTGCCTGATGTGCTCCGAAGGCGATGGGAAGAAAGTCTGTGACACTAATAATATCACATATGAGATAGTGTTGCTAATGTGGAGATGTTTATGTAGGAAAAAACGCGAGAAATGCATATACTCGTGGGAAAGAACACTTAAAGTTCTTGGAAGGAAGAAAAGAAGGTTCAGTGTTATGGAGACATTGCAGAGAAACACATCGAGAAGAAAAACAGAGGTTTATCATGAAAGTTGCAGGGTTATGTATAGAAATGACTCGATGACTAGACAGACAGTCTTTGTCTACTATCATCCTTGGGATTTTGAAATAGTTCCACTCCGTCTTTGTGTTCATATTTAGCCGTTCAGGTGGAACGTATTTTATTCTTACGGCTTCCGCTAACTTGTAGCTGTTGGAGATTTAGATAAGTTCAAAAACACTGATAACGCTCGACATGAGCGAAATATATCTGTCCAAAACTTTTTAAAAACACCGTTTACTATTCAAGTTTTAAAGACGCTTGTAAAGATTGTGAAGAAGTTTTAAAGCTAACAGAGTGTGACAAAATCTTTTTTGGCATCAGCCTATGAAATTCGTAGAAAGTATTATATTTTGTTTTTAAACATTATGGTACTAGAATTCATTCAACTAAGATAAATAGGAAAAAATTATCCTTTCTTGGACGGAGATATTTCGATTTTTAAAAAAAGATAGGTTTTGTAATATCGCTTGTATTTCTTAATCGTATATCTTGTTTGCCTTAAAATTGGTAGCTTTTAAGAAAACTAAGATTCACTTTTTACGGTATAAAAAATATCAGAAATCGGTGCAGCTTTACGTTCTGAAAATTCGAGAGAAAAAATTATTCTTCCGCCACTATAAATACCCCGCGGGCCACCTTAAGATCAAGATAGTTGAGCAAGCAGGTACGAGTATACAGAGACATCTATTTATCCAGGATATTTACCGTTCTGGAGTATGAAAGGAATGTTAAGGAACAAGCGAAGTTGTTCACGCTGATCCTCATAAGCGCCAAGTTCATCAAATCTGTCTTTTAAAGTATTTGAATAATTATTGTCTAATGGTTCTGTTTCATCAAGATCTTCGTCTTCACTTTCTTCTTTATCCACGTCTCCCAGCACTTCTATGAGTTCCAAGAACCTGTCCTCGTGTTTTCGAAGAATACGAAGAGTCCCTACGGTAACTGATGCGTCACATACTTTGGAACGAACATCTTCGAGGCACGTTCTGGCAAGAGTGAGAAGTTCCTGAGAGTGTTCTGACAAAGCCGATAACCTTTCGCCTTCATCTGTAATTAACGAATCGTGATTAACAAATAAGCCAAATCATAAATTAATTGAACAAGTTTTTTGACGATTCCACAGAAAAATTTATTGAAAAAAACATGATTTGAATCGTTTAAGATATCATTTCTGACTTTTTGTTATTTCTCTAATTTGGGAAATTCAAGAAGTTGAAACTTACTAAAATTTCGCAAGTAACCTAGCATCGCACTCCACGTCAAGATATGACTCAAAAGTTCGTGCTGTTTGTTTTGTTCAGTCAATTTTGGCCAGCAACGTTCAAGGAAAAATGACATCATTTTACCAACTTCCTTGCTTTGTCGGCTGTTTTGTCCATGAAAACTAGAAAGGCAGGTAAATGCTTTTTTGTGTTGTGATGCTCTACCAGCCTAATTCATAAGGAAAAAAATGAAAACAATATTATTTCTAAATTAACAAAGCTATGAGTCTAGATCATTTGAATGTTAAAAAAAAGAAAGAGAGAAAGAGAGAGAGCGAGCAAGCAAGCAAGCAAGCAAGCAAGCAAGCAAGCAAGCAAGCAAGCAAGCAAGCAAGCAAGCAAGCAAGCAAGCAAGCAAGCAAGCAAGCAAGCAAGCAAGCAAGCAAGCAAGCAAGCAAGCAAGCAAGCAAGCAAGCAAGCAAGCAAGCAAGCAAGCAAGCAAGCAAGCAAGCAAGCAAGCAAGCAAGCAAGCAAGCAAGCAAGCAAGCAAGCAAGCAAGCAAGCAAGCAAGCAAGCAAGCAAGCAAGCAAGCAAGCAAGCAAGCAAGCAAGCAAGCAAGCAAGCAAGCAAGCAAGCAAGCAAGCAAGCAAGCAAGCAAGCAAGCAAGCAAGCAAGCAAGCAAGCAAGCAAGCAAGCAAGCAAGCAAGCAAGCAAGCAAGCAAGCAAGCAAGCAAGCAAGCAAGCAAGCAAGCAAGCAAGCAAGCAAGCAAGCAAGCAAGCAAGCAAGCAAGCAAGCAAGCAAGCAAGCAAGCAAGCAAGCAAGCAAGCAAGCAAGCAAGCAAGCAAGCAACCAAACAAGCAAGCAAGCAAGCAAGCAAGCAAGCAAGCAAGCAAGCAAGCAAGCAAGCAAGCAAACAAGCAAGCAAGCAAGCAAGCAAGCAAGCAAGCAAGCAAGCTCTGATGTCCTAAATGCGGAAGGATAGAAGTCGGCAATGCAGGTTCTATATCCTTCCACATTTCGGACATCAGAGCTGTCTTTTTTCTTTTTCTTTTATGTATTTGCAAAAATTTATACTCAAAAAGTCAAGAGTGCAAGTATTAAGAGGATGTCGGGTGGGCTTCACAATAAATTACACTTCTCTCTCTTATGATCAACCGTTAAACTACCTCTATAATCCTTTTAATGGCCTCAAATGCAGCATCATGGAAACAATCGTGCACCAACTGATGTAAATGTCCAAAGCCACAGTACTTTGAATAAAAATCAATCCTCTGTATATCGGTCATCTGGAAAATGGAATAAAATCAGAATTAGATCCTTAATCCTTAATGACCCTTTTTCTGCACACTACTCTTTGATTTTTGCGCGGCCATATAACCTCCCCAGGGAAAGAACGGCCCCCAACAGCTGAAGATTGAGACATGTGCACTGCATCTTTTCATTTAAAAAATGAGTTGCGGGGACAAACATTTGTCCCTGGATAAGTCTCATGAGTTTTATTTGGTTTGACTTCTCTGAGAAGTCCATCGAGGGGATTGGTCCCCGCGTTATGTCTCTCCAACATTCCCCCTAGTGTTTGCCGAACTTTAAACAATAGAAACACAAAATTACTTGCCGACCGGGCACAGTAAAAATTGATTACCTCTTGGATACGTGTTTGTAAACCGTCTGATAAATTCTCTTGCCACATGGATCGTAAATTAGCATCTGGAATCTCAACCAATAGAATTTTGGACCACTTCTATGAAATAATTATAATCATCTATGATTTAGAGATGAATCCTGTAAAACAGCGAGACCCACCATGCATCCGAAAACACTTCCTCTAACTTCATACACACCACCGAACTACAGAACCCAAAACTCGCTTTAAAGGCTTCCAGACAAAACTGATAAACCACACATGTACAGACGACTCAAATAAATATACTACTTCTCATAGAACAGACACATTGGGAGCATATATACATATCTAAAATGGATATTTTTGGCTTTCAAATTAACAAATCACATGTACTGGTTTTCCATTGTCTGAACTCTTATTGACAATGGCCTTCAACCAATCAGATTACGAAATTTTGCTCGAGTGTTTTAAAATCACTGTTATACTACAGGAAGCTCATAACCACAGGAAATCAGACTGTGATTCTTTATTCCATCAATGTACAGAGCAGATTCTGCATGTGTGTGAAACGGACGTTGTACACGTGTCAAGTCCTTGTCCAGCCATGTCCGGCAGTGTCGCGACGTCTATAACGAAAACATTCGAAATTCCTGCCGTGACTGTGCCGCGTCGCTACCGTGCCGTTTTCACAGTCATCAAGAGAAACTGCGCTAATGCAAGCCGTAATTACCTCCAATTCTTCATCTTTGTATGCATCAGAGACAAACCCTAGATTATTCCCCTTAACGGTTTTCAGTAAGATACTTTTGATTCTATCTACTACAGTTTGGAGCATCTTTTTACTTTGATCTTCTTGATTTGTTTCAGTCGAGTTTTCCACGTGGGGTGTGTTTTTTATCATGGACAACGTATTTCCAAGCAATGGCAGAAAATCACATATCAAGAAAAAGTTGTCCTCCAATAGGGACTGCAACTGATCCAGGATCTTGCTCGTTGCATTCGCTAATGACATGAGTTCATCATTCTTTAGTGAACTATAATATGAACACATAGAAGAAAATAACTTTAATCTTGATTATTTTCAGTAGACAGAAAAAAGTGAGATCAAAGATATTTGACTCACAAGTTTTCTGGCGAATTTGCTAAAACCTGATCCTCTTTAAGCGATATCAGCATAACATTTGAGCATTCATTAAGGGAGACTTTCTAAATATGAAACGAAACAAGACAGTTTCAGACGTGACAGAATATATATAAAATATATCAAACATATTCATAAGGATCTTTACCTCGTCATCAAGAAGGACTCCTCTATTTTCCAGTTTTCCTACAATTGCCCAACACACTTCGTGAGGAGGAAAGTCTTTTTGTCGGACGCACTCGCCTAGACACTTCAACGACAAAGTGAAGATAAATGTCCTTCGAAGAAGTGGATCTAACTGAAACACTGGTCGTATTTGGTCTACGAAACTGTAAAAAAAACCATAAGCATCAACGATAAAGGATACCGCCCGAATCGAAAGGGGTACCATTTTCAGTCTGAGGTAAAAAAGCGGTACTTTTATAGCGATGGAGAGTATATTTCTTACACAGGAGGCTTTAAAGGGTTGAGATTTCAGGAAATGTAGATTAGAACTTTGCAAGAGATTTTATAGCCTGCGATGCATGGCTCTCAAGGCTAGGAAAGGGAAAGGGGAATGGAAAGGGAAGTGGGCCAGAAGGAAGGGAGAGCCTGCCGATAACCCCTAGGGTTTTTGGTATCACCTACTTGAAGAGATCAAATTGCATTAACCCACAAGAGCTACAATCAAAGACAAATCCCTCAATACGGTTATCAAATTTATTCATTCAACAGTTACTTTATCAGGACGCCTATTGCTTACAGATTATTTATAGAATCCCATAGCTCACACGAAACTCGCGCGCTGATTGGCTATCAAGTCCATTGAGGAGTGAGAATTCAGCGTGGAATTGCTCACTTACACAGGCAGCCCGCGACTGTTTTGATTCCTTTTCCTTCTCATAATCGGTGTTTGAAAAATAATTATTCTTTGTAATTCAATATGAAATGAAAATACAAGCCAATAAAAAGATTCAACAGCTTTCAAGACAAAGGAAACTATTTTTCCAAAGATATTGACGGTAAAACATGGAGTGAGAATTCAGTGTGGAATCATTGCATACTTACACAGGTAGCCCGCGATTGCTGTGTTTCTTCTTTTCATTGTTTTTAGCGAAACACAAACTTCAATAGCTGCCAAAAATTATCATGAGAAAACAAGCAAAGAAAAAGACGCAATAACTAATAGGAAAAGGACATTTTTACGCCTAGTACATAATTTTGAAGTCCGTCGATCGTGGTCTGGTGTTTTTCGACAAATTCGACATTAAGCTTACTTTTATCCCTTTAGCAGAAAAAAATTATCACTTATTTCAAAACATAAAGAAATAGAGGATATTACATGGCCGCGTAGTCCAGAACTGGGCCCACTTTTCTCAATAACAATTTTTTACAATAAACAGCGAACGAAGAAATAAAAGAAGCGCGCGCGCATTCGAAAGAAAATTGAGAAAAGTGGGTCCAGGGAAATTTGCCTGCGCATGCGTCTCTACATCCAATCACAAGTCACCATGAGCCCACACTCATCATTTATAGCGGCCGAACTGCGAAAAATGGTGTGTTTGTCAAATTTTACTTACAGATGTAACTATTTTTTGCGAAGAAAAAAGAGAAAAAGTTATCGTTTTTGATTGATTGAACGCGACATTCTCTTTACCTGCAAAGTTGTATGAATTACAGTTTCCATGGCAACTTCTTTCTTTCTTTGCAAGAAGAAAGCCAAAAAGGAAATGGCGGCCAGACACGGGAAGCTTTCTCACGCTTAAAAGAGGTGATTTAGTTATAGAAACAAGTCCAAAAGCTCACAAAATGAAAGAAGTACGGGTCATTTGATGCTTTTGAAGATTTCTTTTTGCTGTTTTTTTCAAAACTGTCGAAAAACGATCGAGCTGACCGACATGTGAAAGAGTGAAAGTTTGTCAAAACATTGCTTCAACCTAAAGGAATGATGCTGAAAAGTTATTGAAAGGTATTAAAAAGGTAGTCTACACTTGTGTATTCCTTGTTTATTTTATTTAAAAAGTTATTTGTTTCATCTTTGTTTAAACAATACCGTTTTTGTCTTCATAAAGGACAATTTGTTTGCTTTGCTGAAAATTCACTTTTGCTGTGACTTTGAACTCATTGAAGCCAAAAACGAAAACGAAATTACCGATTATACTCATCAGACATGATTTTTTTTACTTAGGATGATTTCTTTTTACTTTTTTTCGTGATTATTGTGTAGTTATCTATTTTAGACCAACAGATTCCAGTTCAGTTTACTTTTCGCAATCAGTCGTGTGTAGCTGTAATTCAACTTAGCGGCTATTTTTTATCAAAGTATGTCATTCTTTTCGGTCATTTTATCACGGATATTATCTGAAAAGTTGTTTTATATTTGCTACTCAATTTTGAATTGATTTTCAGTAGGTTTTTGTGATTTTGAAGAAAGCCACTGACTTCGATGCAGTCCTCAATGTTTGGGCCAATCACGATGTAATCTTTGTTGGTAGTACGGGTTTTTTTAGACAGAAATTGTTTCATTTGTAGAGTAGCAATCACTCCCGAAAAGAGAGCGCTTCTTGTAGCCAAAGGGACCGCAACAAGTCTCGACAAAAGCCTCTGCAAGTACGTCGATATACCATGCACTGTCAGACTTGTTACGGAAGTCAAAAGTAATTTTTTGTTGTATTCCTTGCAAACGAAGACTACTAGTTTAGGTGACGCTTCTCCTGCGATTGACAAGCCGCTTCGATAAAAGAATCTGAGTAATCATTACGAAATTTTCCGAACATTTCTTCACGCCACGAATCGTAAACAGCTAGCTGCCATTATTTGGCGCGAAAAGTAAACCAAGAGGGTGTGTCAATCATTGCTCAATACTCACATCCCGAAAACGGGATGTGAACTGACGCATGCGCAGGCAAATTTCCCTGGACCCACTTTATCGCAACACCGCGGTCAAACAGTGCGCGCGTGCGCAGTAGAATGCAGGGTAGCCTGGAGCTTTTTCTTTGTTTTCATTCGGTCGACGGTCGCCTGGTGATAGTTTGAAAACTTTTTTGCGATTTATAAGAAACTCCGTTTGTATATAAGGTTGGGATTTCTGCTGAGTGTTGTTTTAAACATTTTCGTTTTATATGTACTTTCTATATTTATTTTGTGCTTTCTATTTTGAGAAATTAGAAATGAAGTTTTTTGTTTCGCTCGTGCTATAAAAAGTGCCGACTTTTTACGTACACTTGTGTCAACACGGAAGCAGGTCGAAAAAGTATTGTGCTAAAAAGAAAAGAACTCGAACTTTAACAGAAGAAGCCTGTAATCAGTATAACCGAGGGATCCTCGCTCTGTCTGGAACATCGAGACGATGTAAACAGAAAGGACCATCGCTGTTCCTTTCCATCTTCTTCGACACTCTCACGTGCTCAAGTATACTCTGGTGCCTATACCAGAAAGGCTAGCTGTATAAGTCAATTGACTGTCTTGGTATGAGCAAACATGAATATTGCACTAGATGATGTACAGTTTGTTCGCAAGACCGGTGAAAAATATTGATGGAAGCCTGCACCGACGAAAAGAAAGGTGTGTTTCAAAATAAACACCAACACTTTTCGCATGTTGTTTTCATTGAATTTTAATAGTGTTTAGCTACCGAAATTTAAAATAAACCTTTTGAACATCAATAATAATATTATAATAATAACATAGTAAAAATGGATGGAATTACAAAACCTGAGGTAATGGTATCATGTCAATTCTATAAAAGTTAGTTCTTGACAATCATCTATACACTTGCACTTTATTAGTTGATGAGTTTGAGCAAAAGGTTAAACTCCATGGACAGGGGCAGATCCATGATTATCTTCAGGGGGGGTGCACCATCATAATATGACCATCATAATATGATATTATAACTTGGAAACTGCTGAGAGGATATTTTGAAAAAAATAGTGAGAAAAAAAGACTCAAAATCATCTCAGGAGGGGGTGCACACCCCCTGCACCCCTCCCTTAAATCTGCCCCTGATGGAAGACTACAAGAAAGCTTAGTAGAATATCTAAAAAGTACATAATGCCCTTACCTGGAGACTGGCCTACATGGTATTACACCAAAAAACTGATTGCACAATCTTTCAGCAGTTTTGAAGATACATGTAGCATTTACAACTCTCTAATACCTGAGCAAGGAGCATTTCATGTTACCCCTATGAAGACATCATAAAGATGTATCACTTCCTCTTTGATATGGTATATCAAGAAGTATTTAGAGCTAAACCTACCTTTCAAACCAAAACAAAGCTCAGAATTAACTTACTTTAATAACTTGGAATACTATTTCATGGATTGCTTATAATGTTTAGAGACAAAGTCCTACAAAAATTTTATACTCTGTAAAGACTTGAAATATGTCCATCATCCATATATTGGAGGAAGTTCTTCCTTAGTTTTCTTTCGGTATGGAGTCATCCTTACCTGTCATATATTCAGATTTTTAATTGTGTACATAATATGGGATTGTATATTCAGATTTTTAATTGTGTACATAATATGGGATTGTCATCATTATGATCAAGGGACACTATCTATGTTAAATGATTTCTACCATTAAAAAAAAAAAACATTTTAAGGAGTACTTTGATTTTAAAATGAAATGGCTTTCTATATTAGCTGAGAAAGAAGTGGAAATATGGTATTCCTTTCTATGTTTTCACATTTCTTCAAACTACACAGGAACAAACATACATATAAATACTGCTATAGCTTTAGCTGCCTCTGCAACTGCAAAGTCATTCTTCAATGCCTTCATTTAAGACCATATAAGAGAGGGAACACTTCAACTTATTTACAACTGGTTGCAGGGAAAACAGCAGAGACATTCCTTGAAACGTTTAAGAAAATCAGTCAAAATATTATATAAATCAACAAAGGTTAGTTGATACCACTAGATCTACATATTACCCAACAGTAAAATCATGCATCAAACAATGGAGCAGTATGGTGTTGATAGAGGAAATAGCAAGGAATGCGACTCGTCTGTTATGGAAAACTGCTTTCTTTTGACAACAAAATAAACAATGGGAAAAAATTGAAAGAAAAAATGTACATATTAGCTCTGTGCACAGACAATAATTGTATTTAATTGATAATTATTTGACATTCTGAATATTACAAATTATTGTGTTGTACTCTTATTGGTAGTGGCTGGAAGCAACCAATGTTGCAAGATTACACAGTGTCATTTTAAAAAGTGATACATCTATGTACATGTAGTCATGCTTTGATATACTGTCAATAAAACTCATTTGTGAAAGAAAAGCTTGATAAAAACCAAAAGGTAAACCAAAATGAAAGTATTCCACACCCTTAGAAAGTGTGTGATTTACCCAGCTGTTGTATAAACAAGGATGAAAATGCTTTTAGACTGGCATACTTATCACAGGTGTTGCTTTGTACAATCAGGAAATCAATGTGCATATTGCTCAAAAACACAGCAGTACCTCAGTCACGATTACCATTTTACCTGCAGAGGCTCACAACAGAACAACATTTAGCAGCAATCTGTTTTGTAGGAAGAGGAGATCAGATCCTTTTACTAGACAGTCACCTCCATGCACCTTATGGAGCACTTGGAAATGTTGAATCATTTTTAATATAAATATGCAAGCAATTGCTGAGCCCTTCTTTTACTATGTGCACTTTAACATTTATATAATATATTTAGCATATTCTTATAGCCATACCATATTAGTGATAAAGGCCCAGCCCCTCCAGTAGACTAGATGGAGTTGATGATAAGATCCCAGTAGCAAGACAAGTGAGTAAGCTAGTATTCTTTCATCAAAAAGGAACATTATATTTCATATTAACATACTAGCAGTGGAATGTGGAATGTGGAATGCCCTTCCTCCCTTCATAAGATCCGAATCATCCCTTTCATCCTTCAAGTCAGCTTTGAAGACTTACTTATTCAAGTCTGCATTTAACTTGGAACTTAATTAATATAATTCACATAGTTATTTTTTATTTTATTTACTTTTTTATTTTTATTTTATTATTTTGCGCTTAGAGCAGAAATGGATAAGCGCGTAATAAGTGTATTAGTATTATTATTATTATTATTATTATTAAAAAGCACTTACAAGTTTTGTGAATGTTTAAGGCCTTTTAGAGTGTTTATAGCAGAAATGCATAATTTTTTAAATAAGAAGAGCTTATTGTTGATGAGTTTGGCTCGCAGCAGAGCTACTTGACTAGTTCTACATGGCCATAACCTAACTAAGGGCCTGTTTACATGGAGATAGGGTCACCCTCCTATGAGGGTCACCCTACTGGTAGGGTCAAAACATAGAAAGCGTTCTCTTTTGGCACTACATTCAGTTTTCCTCTCGTTGGCATCCTTGGCTACAGTTTTTCAGTGTTGTGGCCTATTATTGTCAATGCTAATAGCTCAAAGGCCGTCATTTTGACGTCAATTAATGTAATTCGAGACAGCCCTCCCCCGAGGGTCTCCCTACCTCGAGCATTTACATGGCATAAGTATAAACAAAAAGCTGGCCCTCCAAGGGGGATCACCCTACCTAGTCGATAGGGTAGCCCTACCACTAGGGTGACCCTACCAGACATGTAAACACAGCCACAAAAAAACAATAGAGGGTATGTCACCCTACTAGTAGGCCATAGGGTGACCCTCCTAGGAAGGTGACCCTATCTCCATGTAAATAGGCCCTAAAGTAACTTACCATTTCGTTGTTTATTTGCTTCGCATTTATTGTGCAATTTCAGATGTACAATTCAAAGCACAGCAGCCATTTACAATAAAATTTCAGTCAATTCCATACAATAGTGTGATTCCAGGGAGCCTTTGAATGCTCCTGGGTTTGTAGAAAGGTTAATAAAATGTTTCATTATAAAGTTTTTACCAGTTGTAAATCCGATATTTCCAAGAAGTTATACACAAGAACGGTGAAAAAAACAAACATCTCTTTGTATTCGAAGTATTTGTTACATTTCAATGCTGTGTTAAATTCTTAGGAATCCACATAAACACATCTGAGTAATTGATATAACCAAATGATGGTGAAAAAGTTCATTTCATTGCGTCCATTTCTCTCACACAACGTTCGAAAGTCCGCCATCTTGATTTACAAGTTTGCGCATGCGCACTGTTTGACCGCGGTGTTCTTTATCGCGTCCGTTAGCGTTACATCGCTCGCTCCAATTTTAAATTTTGGCCGCGCGCGCGAACACCGCGGTCAAACAGTGCGCATGCGTAAACTTGTAAATCAAGATGGCGGACTTTCGAACGTTGTGTGAGAGAAATGGACGCAATGAAATGAACTTTTTCACCATCATTTGGTTATATCAATTTCTCAGATGTGTTTATGTGGATTCCTAAGAATTTAACACAGCATTGAAATGTAACAAATACTTCGAATACAAAGAGATGTTTGTTTTTTTCACCGTTCTTGTGTATAACTTCTTGGAAATATCGGATTTACAACTGGTAAAAACTTTATAATGAAACATTTTATTAACCTTTCTACAAACCCAGGAGCATTCAAAGGCTCCCTGGAATCACACTATTGTATGGAATTGACTGAAATTTTATTGTAAATGGCTGCTGTGCTTTGAATTGTACATCTGAAATTGCACAATAAATGCGAAGCAAATAAACAACGAAATGGTAAGTTACTTTAGGGCCTATTTACATGGAGATAGGGTCACCTTCCTAGGAGGGTCACCCTATGGCCTACTAGTAGGGTGACATACCCTCTATTGTTTTTTTGTGGCTGTGTTTACATGTCTGGTAGGGTCACCCTAGTGGTAGGGCTACCCTATCGACTAGGTAGGGTGATCCCCCTTGGAGGGCCAGCTTTTTGTTTATACTTATGCCATGTAAATGCTCGAGGTAGGGAGACCCTCGGGGGAGGGCTGTCTCGAATTACATTAATTGACGTCAAAATGACGGCCTTTGAGCTATAAGCATTCATAATAATAGGCCACAGCACTGAAAAACTGTAGCCAAGGATGCCAACGAGAGGAAAACTGAATGTAGCACCAAAAGAGAATGCTTTCTATGTTTTGACCCTACCAGGAGGGTGACCCTCCTAGGAGGGTGACCCTATCTCCATGTAAACAGGCCCTTAGGTTATGACCATGTAGAACTAGTCAAGTAGCTCTGCTGCGAGCCAAACTCATCAACAATAAGCTCTTCTTATTTAAAAAATTATGTGTCTCTGCTAACACTCTAAAAGGCCTTAAACATTCACGAAACTTGTAAGTGCTTTTTAATAAGCTTCTAAATTTGGTTTCTTGAAAGTGAAAATATAATATAAAATATAATGTTCCTTTTTGATGAAAGAATACTAGCTTACTCACTTGTCTTGCTACTGGGATCTTATCATCAACTCCATCTAGTCTAATGGAGGGGCTGGCCCTTTATCACTAATATGGTATGGCTAAGAATATGCTAAATAAATTTTATAAATGTTAAAGTGCACATAGTAAAAGAAGGGCTCAGCAATTGCTTGCATATTTATATTAAAAATGATTCAACATTTCCAAGTGCTCCATAAGGTGCATGGAGGTGACTGTCTAGTGAAAGGATCTGATCTCCTCTTCCTACAAAACAGATTGCTGCTAAATGTTGTTCTGTTGTGAGTCTCTGCAGGTAAAATGGTAATGGTGACTGAAGTACTGCTGTGTTTTTGAGCAATGTGCACATTGATTTCCTGATTGTACAAAGCAACACCTGTGATAAGTATGGAAATATGCCAGTCTAAAAGCATTTTTATCCTTATTGTTTATACAACAGCTGGGTAAATCACACACTTTCTAAGGGTGTGGAATACTTTCATTTTGGTTTACCCTTTGGTTTTTATCAAGCTTTTCTTTCACAAATGAGTTTTATTGACAGTATATCAAAGCATGACTACATATGTGTGTCACTTTTTAAAATGACACTATGTAATCTTGCAACATTAGTTGCTTCCGGCCACTACCAATAAGAGTACAACACAATAATTTGTAATATTCAGAATGTCAAATAATTATCAATTAAATACAATTATTGTTTGTCCACAGAGCTAATATGTACAATTTTTCTTTCAATTTTTTCCCATTGTTTATTTTGTTATCAAAAGAAAGCAGTTTTCCATAACAGACGAGAGAATTCCTTGCTATTTCCTCTATCAACACCATACTACTCCATTGTTTGATGCATGATTTTACTGTTGGGTAATATGTAGATCTAGTGGTATCAACTAACCTTTGTTGATTTACCAATATTTTGACTGATTTTCTTAAACATTTCAAAGAATGTCTCTGCTGTTTTCCCTGCAACCAGTTGTAAATAAGTTGAAGTGTTCCCTCTCTTATATGGTCTTAAATGAAGGCATTGAAGAATGACTTTGCAGTTGCAGAGGCAGCTAAAGCTATAGCAGTATTTATATGTATGTCTGTTCCTGTGTAGTTTGAAGAAATGTGAAAACATAGAAAGGAACACTATATTTTCACTTTTTCTCAGCTAATATAGAAAGCCATTTCATTTTAAAATCAAAGTACTCCTTAAAATGTATATTTTTTTGTTTGATGGTATAAATCATTTAACATAGATAGTGTCCCTTGATCATAATGATGACAATCCCATATTATGTACACAATTAAAAATCTGAATATACAATCCCATATTATGTACACAATTAAAAATCTGAATATATAACAGGTAAAGATGACTCCATACTGAAAGAAAACTAAGGAAGAACTTCCTCCAATATATGGATGATGGACATATTTCAAGTCTTTACAGAGTATAAAATTTTTGTAGGACTGTCTCTAACCATTATAAGCAATCCATGAAATAGTATTCCAATTAAAGTAAGTTAATTCTGGAGCTCTAAATACTTCTTGATATACCATATCAAAGAAGAAGTGATACATCTTTATGATGTCTTCATGGGCATTAAGGGTAGGGGTAACATGAAATGCTCCTTGCTCAGGTATTAGAGAGTTGTAAATGCTACATGTATCTTCAAAACTGCTGAAAGATTGTGCAATCAGTTTTTTGGTGTAATACCATGTAGGCCAGTCTCCAGGTAAGGGCATTATGTACTTTTTAGATATTCTACTAAGCTTTCTTGTAGTCTTCCATCAGGGGCAGATTTAAGGGAGGGGTGCAGGGGGTGTGCACCCCCTCCTGAGATGATTTTGAGTCCTTTTTTCTCAATATTTTTTTTCAAAATATCCTCTCAGCAGTTTCCAAGTTATAATATCATATTATGATGGTGCACCCCCCCCTGAAGATAATCATGGATCTGCCCCCGTCCATGGAGTTTAACCTTTTGCTCAAACTCATCAACTAATAAAGTGCAAGTGTATAGATGATTGTCAAGAACTAACTTTTATAGAATTGACATGATACCATTACCTCAGGGTTTGTAATTCCATCCATTTTTACTATGTTATTATTATTATATTATTATTGATGTTCAAAAGGTTTATTTTAAATTTCGGTAGCTAAACACTATTAAAATTCAATAAAAACAACATGCGAAAAGTGTTGGTGTTTATTTTGAAACACACCTTTCTTTTCGTCGGTGCAGGCTTCCATAAATATTTTTCACCGGTCTTGTGAACAAACTGTACATCATCTAGTGCAATATTCATGTTTGCTCATACCAAGACAGTCAATTGACTTATACAGCTAGCCTTTCTGGTATAGGCAGCAGAGTATACTTGAGCACGTGAGAGTGTCGAAGAAGATGGAAAGGAACAGCGATGGTCCTTTCTGTTTTAATACATCGTCTCGATGTTTCAGACAGAGCGAGGATCCCTCGGTTACACTGATTACAGGCTTCTTCTGTTAAAGTTCGAGTTCTTTTCTTTTTAGCACAATACTTTTTCGACCTGCTTCCGTGTTGACACAAGTGTACGTAAAAAGCCGGCACTTTTTATAGCACGAGCGAAACAAAAAACTTCATTTCTAATTTCTCAAAATAGAAAGCACAAAATAAATATAGAAAGTACATATAAAACGAAAATGTTTAAAACAACACTCAGCAGAAATCCCAACCTTATATACAAATGCAGTTTCTTATAAATCGCAAAAACGTTTTCAAACTATCACCAGGCGACCGTCGACCGAATGAAAACAAAGAAAAAGCTCCAGGCTACCCTGCATTCTACTGCGCACGCGCGCACTGTTTGACCGCGGTGTTGCGCGCGCGAAGATAAAGTGGGTCCAGTTCTGGACTAATGGCCGCGCGGAGATATGGAATTTATCTCGAAGTGTTCAATTGAGATCTCACGAGTGAGCGTAGCGAACGAGTGAGAGATCAAATTTGAACACGAGAAGATAGATTCCATATCTCCAAGCGGTCATGTAATTTACTTTTTATCATATGACAATCAGTGGTACAACACACAGATTTTCTCTTTTAGTTTTATAACTGAGTAACTATAAACGCGCGCCGAAACAGGGCCCGACAACAGTTGAACATTTGAATGTTTTTGAAGATTTATTTACGTTCATTTTATAACAAAAATTGCAGTAAACATCATTTGTTAGAACTGTGAAAAGAATATTTCTCACAAAGAGTACGTTTTTTTTTCAAAACAACAAAAAGTATTCAAATAAGGAAGTAGCAAATTCGAAAGTTTATACCTGACTGTATTGAAAAAAAACTGCTGCTTTTAGCCGTACTAATTCTTATATAAAATCTTGATTCAAAATGCACCGTTTGCCAATGGGCTTTCACTTCAGCGAAATCAAATGAACAATCATTCTTTGTTTCAGCTTCGATGTTTCATAAAATGAATAACTTCAATGACAAAGAAGCGAGTTATCGCGTTTCACTGGCCGAGTTTGTCTGGCATGACCTACCTATTTCTTCAATGAAAACAGCTCAATCTTACTGTTAATTTTCACAGAGAATCATAAAATATAGTGTTTAACTTACATTTTGACGAAACATCTCATTTGAATCGCCGAGCCCTCCGTCTTTTATGAATCCATGCTTGAATTTCTCTTGAAAAACAGAATTGTCAAAAAACAGCAAGCAGATCTATGCGAATGAATCGTTCTTTTTTCTGTTTTGGAGTCCAAACCATGGCTATAATAACTTCAATTTCAAGTCTTCGGTGTATTTCCAAAGTCTTCAAGTTAGATAAGTGGTAGGCGAAGCTGGAAACTTGCAGTCCAAGTAAGTTAGTATTATCAGTCTCTTCGCATTGCTGAGCAGACTTGCATGAAAGACCGTTTTTTTTTTTGCTCAAAAGTTGAGTTTCGAAATATCTTGAGTCCAGAAAAAAAAAAACGATTCCTCAATTATCCTTGAAGTTGTGAAAGTAAAAGTCCATTTTCCTAAGCATTTTAAGTTAAATTAGCAGAGATAAACTTGAATTTGATCACATTTTGACGGGATTTGGCCGAAGTTTAGTGAAGTAAACAATGAAAACGCCAACGCGTCCTGAACTGAAAGCCATGAGAAGCGGGAAAACGCTGGCTCGTGATTGGTCGAAAAGTGATATCTTCACATGTGAAGATGGCCACTGGCCACTGGAAGCAGTGTTGATATGGACTTTACGATGTTGCTATCCGCCAGTATACCACTGATTGTCATATGATAATAGATTATATCCGGATGCAGTCATAGATGTTTTTGAAAACAAAACAACAGAAATACACAGTCCAATAGATTTGTTTGAGCGATTTATTTTCAGCTGAAGTTGTCAGAACGAATTATCCAAAAAACACCGCGGTAAAAACCAAAAGGCATTCACATGACAACATAACCAAAAAACCCAGCAAGAATAGAAAACTATTATCATGTCTGAATAGCAAGCTGTTGATAGTTAGGGGAACACAATTTTCGACTTTACTTAACTTACACTTTTTCCGCAGTGTCAATGAAATGCTCCAGACCATTTTTCCCGACAAACGAGTGTTGTTTTGCCATTCATAAGATCGACATTACTCCAGGACAATGTTTACATGGTTTCCAGTTTCAATTGCAGTCAAATAAAGTACATTTTCCAGTAGTTTGACAATAATTTTGTTCCTCAAATACTCGACACGAGGTTTGAAGCAAAGTAAGTTTGCAAGTCACAGGCAGCCCAGCCACTTCTCCTGACGATGTTTATATAATTTAATAATTTAATAGTTTAATAATTTATTTACTATTTTATTGATACGCTAAAAAGACAAAAAAATGCGCGCGCTTGTTTTAATTTGCTTGGTGCGCGCGCTCTTGTTATGCATGGGTTTCCTGTGGTAATATCCTCCCGATATCCCACGGGACGAGCGCGCGCTTGTTGTGAATGGGTTTCCTGTGGTGATCCCGCGGGACAAAGCTACTTTGTGAGAAGGTATGAAACACGGTCACGTGACAAAATACATTTTCGCTTGTATTTCACCAGGTAAGAAAGAAAATATCGATTTTTCTTCGAATATGTAAACAAATTATTTATGTCCAAACAACTTAATATTTTTGAGCGTTCAAAGTTTGTTATTTGACGAGAATTTCACCTGGGAAGCTTTGACTCGCGATGGACGTATGTGTGCCCCAGGTTGATTGGACACATTTC
The DNA here is from genome assembly GCA_029948255.1 of Telmatactis stephensoni. Classification (NCBI taxonomy): domain Eukaryota; kingdom Metazoa; phylum Cnidaria; class Anthozoa; order Actiniaria; family Isophelliidae; genus Telmatactis; species Telmatactis stephensoni. The sequence goes on from JALIZF010001899.1 coordinate 1,007,124, forward strand.
CGTGAAGCGCTCGGGATTTTTCACTCGTTGAGTTGTCGAGGGACGTCGGATAGCTATCGTGAGTACACGACAGTTTTCCGAAATCTAAAAAAGTTTTCGGAATTTCATTCATACCATGAAAAACGCTCACAAGTTTACTTGAAACGGTGCTGGTTTTGGACTACAAAATTACTTCTTGGAAGAGGTTTTTGAAAATTTCAAAAGCTTTTATGTTCACACAAGACTTCGAAACAATTCTTCACTGTAAATGAGCGGACCTTCAAGGTATTTGAGAGTGATTTATGAGTAATTTTTTGAAGTTTTGTTGTGTCGCTCACAGCTTCATGTACAATGCTACCAGTTTTGGACGGCAAAAATTACTTTTTTGGAGTGTTTTAGGACGCTTCATAAGTTTTTATGTTCATATAAGATTTCGAAACAATTATTTATATGAAATGAGCTAATTAGTTATTAAGCTAATGTTAGGCATAAAATTTTGATTTTTTTGCTGTGCATTTTGACACTCGGTCGGTGGTCTCATAGAGAACGAAAACTTATTCCAGCTGAGAATTTGCAAAAATACATACAAGAAGATTGTAAACAGTTCAGTTATAAACAGAAATAAAGTGAGTTTTGAAACCTGTATGTTATGTCTTTTTTGTTTCTTGGGCTTGAATTTGTTGGGCTTTGTATGTTGTTCTACCTTGATTCGTTTGCTTTCTTGTTTACGCTACGCGTTCAACTGATTAGAAACCATAAAATGACACAAAGAAAAATTTTGCCCCTATATTATAAACAAGTAAATGGGGCCGAGGAAAATTAAGGATTAATTCAGGAGTGTATTCAAATTTTTTAATTACAAGCATGCAACTAAGCCGAGGAAACTTGACAGATTTTTGAGCTTTTGAGGAATAATCAAGCACACACATGTCAAACTTCCCTTCGGAGACTGTTCGACTTACTTTACGATACTTCAACGAGTGAAAAATCCCGAGCGCTTCACGGAAATGTGTCCAATCAACCTGGGGCACACATACGTCCATCACGTGACCCGTGTTTCATACCTTCTCACAAACTACGCTTTGTCCCGCGGGATCGCCACAGGAAACCCATTCACAACAAGCGCGCGATATTACCACAGGAAACCCATGCATAGCAAGCGCGGGCGCCAAGCAAATTAAAACAAGCGCGCGCATTTTTTGTCTTTTTAATAAATTATTAAAATAAACATCCATTGTCAGGAGAAGTGGCTGGGCTGCCTGTGTGCAAGTGAGACGATTTTCATTCACGACTAGAGCTTCATTCTCATTCTCATTATTTTTGTGTACTTGCTCTTGAATGGTTTGCCGTGCGCTTTGAAAAAATGGACAAAATCTACTCTATTTATTGTTTCTATGTCCGCTATGGGATTCAAGGAAAATTCATTTCCCGACTCGGGAATTCCACGTTGAATTTCACTCGAAAAAACGATATCGCACTCGTCGCTTCGCGACTCGTGCGATATCGTTTTTGTATAGGTAATAGCATGATTTGTAGTGATATTTAGCATAAATACCACGAGTGATATTTCAAAAATATCACGAGTGGTATTTATGCCAAATATCACGTACAAAACATGCTATTATTTGTTTATAATATAACCTAGGAAATTTCTGAAAATTTGATGAAAAACAACCGCGAGGTTGAATCACTTTACACACAACTACTTCGAAAAGTGAAAACATAGCTTTCAAGCCTGTGCAGATAAAAGAAGAGCTGACAATATTCAAGACAAGTAGTAGTAAAAAGAAATCATTCAAAGTCAAAACGACATTGAGAAGGTTAAACCAGGATTTTGTTTTAATTTGGTCTGAATCAGGACTTCACTGAAACTCAATCAGTGAAAAACATACTCGCGAACAAATTGTCATTTGTGACTAAAAACGGCATAGTTTGAAAAAAAGATGACAAAAAAACTTTCTAGATAAGATAGACAATAAATGCATAAGTGTAGAAAAAAACTTTTTATTACCTTTCATGAACTTTTCCGCCATGTACATGTCAATCCTTCCGTTTGAAGCTATTTTGACAAACTTTCACTTCACGTGTCGCTATGATTGATCATTTATCATCTTTTCAGCAAAAAAAAGAAAAAACGAACTCTTCGTAACCATCAAAAACCCGTTTCTCTTTCATTTTATAGCTTTTTGACTTGTTTCCATGATTAAATCACTTCCTTTTAGCGGGAGAAAGCTTCCCCATCTGGCTGCCATTTTCTCTTAGCCTTTTTGGCAAAGAAAGAAAATAGTTGCCATGGAAACTGTAATTTTCACATGTGAAATTACAAAATTAAGCTGAAATACCAGTGCTCTCAGCCAATCAGATTGGACAAATTTCTTAGGTTATATTATTACTCATGAAATTCAACGTGGAATTCCCTCGTCATCCAATGAATTTTCCTATAGAATCCCCGTCCTTCCCCAGGTCAATATTTTTGATCCCTGATCCTTGGTGCAAAAAACTGAGCTGATCTCTGATCCTGACCCAATGTCCCTGATCCTCGCCCATTTGTTGCATTCTTCTTAAAAATTGGTATATTATATGGTAAGGGTATAGTTTCAACCTCGGGGCAGAGCCGCTTCTCGCTATAGAATTGATACTCAACAAATTTCATTTATGATTACCTAAATGAAGATTCCCTGTCAGCTCCAGAGCTGATCAGTCCTTCACATCCCCAGAAAGAAATATCTTGCGATGGTTTAGGGAGTAAGGAACCACTGGAGTAGGGATGAGACACACCTGTCATAAAATGAAGTAGGGGGACTGCCAGTAGCCATTCGTGGACGTCAGGTTCGTTTCTGGTCGTGTAGCGACAAAGCTTTGAAAGTGCATCGGCGAAGATCCTGAGAAGGATAAACATTTTTAATCATATGTAGAATTTTCGATCGCTCTCGGCTACGCCTTTTGCACTTCTCTTGTGCTTAGTAGTCTCCGGTGAATAGGCTATTACTACTATTACTAGTAACGTATCATAGATAGTACCATGACTATAACTATTACCATTACCGTTACGGTTACCGTTAGTTTAGAGCGGTTTTCACATGAGTTGGAAACGGTATAGTCCGTGCCGTGACCGTGTCAGTACCGTAATTTCTATAAAAACACTCGAACATTTTTCCGTAATCGTGTCGTAGCTGTACCGTGCGGTAACCGTACTCGCTCTGCGGTTGCTATTGCTATTGCTATTGCTATTGCTATTGCTATTGCTATTGCTATTGCTATTGCTATTACCATTTTTAATACTATTTCCTAACCCTAATCCAGCCATCTTTGATGACCTTTAACAAAAGATTCCTCATCAAACATTTAAAATAATTTGAACGATTATAACTTACGTCCACTTGCTGGTAGAGTAATACTTAGATAACAATTCCATGACTCTCTGTATCTTTTGTTGGCCAAGCAAATGATTGAATGCCAGGCACTGGAACAGTAGCTTCAGCATATCTTTGGAAGGTGCATCGAAAAACTCAGAAGTAATTGTAGCAATGGCAAGTGAAGTGGCAAGACAGTGGGTGTGAATCGTCTCATGATTGTTTGCCCGAGTCAGCTGTAGGTTTTTGTTCAGTCTTGGAGAAACGTAGGTTAATATAGCCTTCAGAAAAAAAAACAAAAAATTAGATTAAATCAAACCAAATCAGTATATAAGATATAATAATACTATATCACAATCGAAGAATACCTTAAACTCAGAACAAAGAACCTAAAAACTATGAAACAATCGAAGAATACCTTAAATTATTATAGCAGGTGGGAAATTTGTCTGCGCATACGTCGCGGGGGCTTCCTGTGGCACGCTGGAAAGTTAAAAATGTAAACAGTAATGGCTACCAGTAGTCAACATGATTAATCAACAGAATAGAATGTTGAGCTTTCTAAACATCCTCTTTCCCTATAAATGTCTTTTCTCGAATTTCAAGTCCAATTTGGATGCTAGCTTTAAAAGCGAGCTCAAAGCTACTTCAAGTACTACAGGTTATCTTGGTTTGAAGAAGCTTTGAAGAAAAATCACGGTTGTCCTTCAGTGAGGAGAATGCTGGATAGAGTACGAATTCAATGATAAATTATTCAAAATTCAAGGATTTACGTAAAAAGAAGCAGCTTATTTTTTTCGTCATTTACGACTTGGACTTGGATATTTCTGGTACTAGTGGCTTACTTGCAACTAATTTGGTTGGGAAACCATTCATAACTCGATCGACGTTAATTTCTACTTTTCGTGTTTTGTTGACATTCATTCGAAGCTGTCTACTGACAATAAAACTGTACGTGGCCTATGTTAGACAAACTGTTGATGAATGGTAAAGTTGTTAAAATTATAATGGGCTTTAATATAAATGTTAACTCATACGCTTAATTACCTATCATACGAATTTTTTTTGTATTTAACACATGTGCCAAAAAACTGAACTCGTGTGTAATACCACTTATTCGGAGGTAAACATTACAAGAATTTTCTTTTTAAACTTATCTTTGTTCATTTCATATTTTTATATGTTTTTCCTTTCAATCTTACTAAAAAATAATCTATTGATTTCACTATTAAACTTAGCTTTCTTTGTGCTCCAGTTGGACTGAAGAGATATGTACAAAACTGTTAAGGACGTTCGCGGGAAAATGCAAATAAATGAAAAATCGCTGCAATTTTGCATGTTGATAAATCATAATAAAACTCATCAAATAAGGCCAAAAAAGTTGGGGGTCACCGTTAAATTTCGAGAGCTACATCGCTGAGAAGTTGGCCAATTTTGTACTTTGCAGGGCCTTCTTCACGAAGCATAAAGTAAAGAGAACGAAAATTTGTTTTCGGTGTAAAAATCACCGGACATAGTAAAAAAGGTACAAGAATGCTTCTCCAACCATCCATCTGTTTTAAAAACGTTATTCTGATGCCGTATCAAAAAAGCAAGTTATTTTTTTAGGCAACAACAAGTAATGGTCTCCAACAAAATTGTCGCATTCTTTCGAATTCGTGGATCAAAATTAGGCAGAAAATGTCGTTTTTCCATACGAAAAATAAATGTCGATTTTCTGAAAAACTAACAGAATGTTGATATTTAGTAGCTCTTCAAAATGAGAAAATAAAAAATGGGGGTCACCGTTAATTTTGAAGAGATATTCACCGTCAAAAACTGGATCCGTGATGACCGTGACAAGCCAAGTCCATCGCCATCTTGAAAACCGAGTGGAGACTGGGTTTCGGGGTTCATTTTTTGTCTTTTTCTTTCTTTTTTCTGCGCTTTTTCAACTCAAATAATTTTTTTCAACCTTGAATTTCCATTATTTTAATTTTTCCTACAAACTTGAACAATTTTTTCTTCAAAAAAAAAGAAAAAAAGAAATTATCGAAAAAAATATTGTTTTACGGCCGCCATCTTGGATTTAGTTGAGCGCGCGCTAGCCTGCGCAATAGAAGTGCGCGTGAACAATGCCCGCGAACGTCCTTAAGCGTTAGGCCTAGTTCAAACGTCGAATCTCACATGTGCTGAATTCAATGCAAATTAGTCAAATCTTTTGTTTCTACTCATTATCATCTCATTTAGTTTTCTCAAAAAATGGTTTTGAAAATTGCTTGAGCTATGATTTTTAGGCCTAGTTCAAACGTCGCATCTCACATGTGCCAAACTCAATGCAAATTAGTCAAATATTTTGTTTCTTCTCATTATCATCTCATTTGCATTGAATTCAGCACATGTGAGATGCGACGTTTGAACTATGCGTAAGTCATCAAAAACGGGAAACACGAACGTGACTGTCACGTTCCATCGTGTTTATCATGTGAAACCCCCAATTAAATGGGCAGAATTTTAGCATAGAGCCTAATATACTTGGATGATTCCGGAACTTTGTATCTTAAACTACACAATTGCAAGCTGTGGAGGAAGTGAAATACATTAAGATTACACAAATACAGCTATTTCAAAAAACGTTGAATACTGAATACTGCATTCTGCATACTGAATAGTGCATTCAAAGACCAAAATGCCGTGTTGTTCAGTTTGTTTTGGAGATGACATAGTGAAAATCCTCTATAACAGCTATAACTTGGCAAATAATTGGCAAAACTACAACGGAAATGATCAAAAATGCAATTTGTAAGTCTTGGAATGCGCTATTCAGTATGCAGAATGCAGAATTCAGTATTCAACGTTTTTTGAAATAGCTGTATACAAAAATAGTAGTTTAACGAAACTGGCAGCCATATACTGATTACATTCTTGTCACAGGAATTCAAGTAATTTCTTACCCAGAGCCCGCGTAACTTTCGGCCTGCGGCGACAAATTTCCGTCCCACCTGCTATTTATTATATTATAATATAGTTCAATAAAATCCTGCAATTTGATTGGCTTAGAGGAGTGGTATTTATCGTTAATAGTGGTATTTCAAGCTCTAGAGAGTGGTATTTCAAAATCACCATGACAACCAGCACTTTCCAGCGGTTGTTTGACAAACTACAAAAAAGAAAATGGCGGCTAGACCCGGGAAGCTTTCTTCAGCTAAAAAAGTGATTAAATCAAAAAAAGCAAGTCAAAATTGAAAGCAGTATGAACCATTTGATTTTTATGAAGATTTCTTTTTGTCATTTTTGCAAAATTGTGAGAAACGATCGTGCTGGGTTACACGACAGTGAAAGAGTTGTCCTGAAAATATGGTTCATTCAACTTACAGTAAAGGACTGATGGTTGAAAAGCTCTTGAAAGGTAATAAAAAGTTATTCTACACTCATGCATTGTTTGTTTATCTTAATGAGAAATATTGTTCTGTCCTCTCATTAAAAAAACACCGTTTTTGCCTTCGCAAATGACAATAGGCTCGCATAACGAAGAGCTCTATCTTAACTCTATCGTTTTCTGTGACTTTGAAGTCATTCACAGTCCAAAAATCTTAATTTTACTTATCACTGAAATGCTTTGACTTCGAAAGATTTATCCTTACCGCCGGTTTTTGAATATTGTTTATGTTCTGGATCTTATTGAACAATATTATAAACAAATAATAGCATGTTTTGTTCGTGGTATTTGGGATAAATATCACTCGTGATCTTTCAAAATTGTCCACAAATTTTGTACAACAATTTTGAAAGATCACTCGTGATATTTATCCCAAATACCACTACAAAACATGCTATTACCTATACTAATTCACATATACAATCGAAGAATACCTTCTAAGGAATACCTAATAAAGTAGTGGGTGTGGATCAAACAGTTCCACATTTGTTACAAACAAATTATGCATTGGATCGGATTTGACTGAACTTGTGACAGTCAAATGAGATTTGTATTAGCAAACTCTATTTACATGGATTCATTTACATTTTCCAAAGAAAAACCATCCTGCAAATTTCTTTGCTGAGTAGAACCGCTGCTCTCCACGGTTGCATTGGCCATACAGTATATAACTTGATTGATGGTTTCTAAAACATCACAGCCTCTTCGTGTGGTGGTAGTCTCGTCAATTCCAAAGGATTCCCAATCAGGAAGCATAGCTTGCATTGCCATAATCCTTCCCTCGGCAGGATCAACAGTTTTCAAAAATGGTACTTTGAGCTTATTAAAAAGAGTCTCAAGAAGCTTTTGAGGGCCAAAGATTGCATCGTCATATTGATGCCATACATCTGTTAAAATATATAGAAAATATTGTGAGGTATATAAAATAAAAAGGCAAGGTAGCCAAATTAATAACAAAATCTTGAGTAGCAGCTGGTGAAAACTAGTACAGTTAGTGAACAATAAACAATTAAAATAACAATAACAACATTGAGAAAGCACGTACGCAGAAACAAAAACAAGTGCAAACTGAGCAGCAACAATGATGACAAAACAGCAACAATTTGCCAATCACAACCGCGGCAAATAGGGTCTGGACAAGATGGTGTATGTATGTACCGTTTACTTTTTGGTGACGTTCAGGAATACGTAAACAGCGGTTAACGTGACCATAGTAGCTATGATGACCCAGTTCCTCGTAAATGTACTTTGGCTTCTTGTCCTCTGCTTTGACCACTATATACTTGTAGTTTATCATGTTATTGGCATGCCTCAACAGGATTTGAGTTCTTCCTTCAAGAAGTGTATATCTGTCATGTCCTTCAGGTATGTACCTAAACCATACAAAACATGTTATAGAGAAATGGGCGTTCAGTTGACAAAAAAGGTGCTAAGCAATTAAGATTGGAATTCTTATATTAATTCCAACAACCATATTATAGGAAAGCGGAATCGAAGAAGCTCTTAATTTGAGAGTGCATTTACCTTACTGGCTTCATTTGTAACTGGTCTGTACTCCATCCTTTAAAATGAGGAGTTCCACCTCTCACAACAACTTGGTCTGATCGTTTAGCGTCAAATTTACAAGGAGCCAACAAAGCATGGAAAACAATCGTCAAGCTATCAAATCTTTGATTACTACTGCCCTGGGAACTCTGTGAACTGATATAGACATATTGTATGAAGTAGGCATTTTGTTTGGGCTGTTGTATTTTTTTGCCGGGGTTTGCATGTTTGTTTGTTTTTGTTTTCATGCGAAATAATGTGATTTACTCTTTCTTAAAGACACGACGCCTCATGCAATGCAGGAGGCAGATGAGCTTTATTTCTCACCAAAACCACAAGATTAAACGTTTTCATAGTTGACTCCGTATGTGTTATCTAAAAATAATAATAATAAACATCCACCCTGATTTCTTTCGTGCATGTATAATAAATCTAACAACGAGATACACACATGCAAATGTTGCATGCCTTTTATTATCACAAAACTTACCTTTTTGCTTTTCCCTGTTTGTCTTCATTTCTTAAGGTTTCCTCTTCTGTTTCAGATGTATACTGTGGCTCTGTGGTGCTTGGCGGAGAAGCAGTTTTCCCATCACCTGTAATTTGTTTGCAGAGAAAGTCATGGATAATGTCGACAAATTTTTTTCTTGTGTTCTTTCCTTTCCTTTCCTTTCCTTTCCTTTCCTTTCCTTTCCTTCCTTCCTTCCTTCCTTCCTTCCTTCCTTCCTTCCTTCCTTCCTTCCTTCCTTCCTTCCTTCATTTATTTCATCTATCAATCCATCCATCCACTCATTTGTTTCTCAAGTTTTCATTCATTAAGATTGGTATTGTATTCTTTACTATTGTCTATTTCCCATTCCGTGTTTCGTCCATTTTCCATCCTTTTAAATTCACTTTTTCCTCTTCCACACTTCAAAGGCCTTTTTTTGATAATAACTTTATTTTAATAATAAATAATAATAATAATAATAAATAACATTATTATTTTATTATTATAATAGGGTTATAGAAGAGAGGAACTTAATCCTCATTGTAAACTATACCCCAATAAATATACTATATGAATATACATTTAACAATACAATATAATATAAAATCTGTCATAAAATTTCAGGAATTGAATATAAACTTGATCTTTGAATCTTATATGGTAATATAATATACATGAATTAATTTAATTAATTTAATATAATACTAAATGCATAATAACTAACTAGATGCCTAATCAATTACTGTTGACTTTAAAGCTTTTTTTAAGCTGTTTACTGCGTGCATGACTCATGTTCTACTACTGATGCCGGTAGTTAAGACTGTTCCATGTGTCTATATATCTATGCCAGAACGAGTACTTAAAATATCTATACGGCAAAATGGCTTATAGAGTTTATAGCGATGACTGTTTCTTGATTGCCTATTACTGAATGACATGTAATCATTAGTGTTTCCAGCAGAATGTCCTTTGATGAATTTGAAAAGTTGAACCAGACCCAGGAATTCTCTACGATGAGCAAGCGTCGGTAGCTTAAGGGATTTCAGTCGATCTTCATATGGAGTGCCTTAACCAATGATCCATCTTGTAACATTTCTTTGGACGCGTTCAAGTAAGCCCAATAATCTGTTTGATCTTGCAACAACAGAAAGTACGTGAGATTTCCATGATAAATCATCAGAGAGAACCACTCCAAGATGTTTATGTGTAGATACTTGAACAAGTGGCTTGCTATCAATAATATAGTTGCATGGAGCAGGTGTTCTTGCCCTGGAAAAGTTTATGGACTCGCACTTGTCAGCGTTAGTTCTTAAAAGCCACGAGCCACACCAATCACTGACTTGATCGAGACTCTCTTGGGCAGTGTCGGACGTTAGAGACGAAGGACAGCGATTATGAATTAACGTATCATCAGCAAACATGACTGTAGGATTTGATAAATAGTCAGGAATGTCATTTACATACAAAACAAATAACAGGGGGCCTAGGATGCTTCCCTGTGGGACTCCAGATATAACAGGCACCCAGTCAGATTGACATCCCTCTATTACGACACGCTGAAATCGTCCAAAAAGAAAATTAGATAGCCAAGAAAGTAGGGAGCCGGCAATGCCAAAGTGCTCTAGTTTAAGTAGAAGACGGTCGTGAGGAACTGAATGCGAAGGCCTTTTCAAAGTCCAGAAATATCACATCAGTAGAGTGGTGTTCATCTAGTGCCTTTGCCCATTCATGGAAAAGGTGGATCAATTGGGAAGTACAGGAATAGCCAGGACGGAAACCATACTGATGATTGCTAAGTAGATTATTTGATTCGACAAATCCAAAAATACGATTATATATCAGTCTTTCCAGAGTCTTTACAAGTAGACTTGTAAGAGAAATAGGACGATAATTCTTGACCAGTTCTTTTTGACCTTTTTTGAACACTGGAATAGTGTGAGCAGATTTCCATTCGACAGGTAAGTTACCAGATTCATGTAAGTAGTTAAAATGAGTTTGCCAAAGACCCTGATATTGCTGGTGCTGCCTCACGAAGTATACGTGCTGATATCCCATCCGGGCCATGAACTTTTGAAACATTTAAACCAATGAGCAGTTCCTCGACCTCTGATTTAGAACATGTCAAACATGAAATAACTTGATCAGTATAGGGCTTTTACGTGACGAACTTTTAACTTCTCAGGAATACCAGGACTGTCTGTGAAAACTGATGAGAAAAACTTGTTAAATAGCAGATGTTATCCATGGGACGTTTCTTTTTTTATTCAAATGACGCTTACTGATGTTTTTATGAACAGCAGCAAAAAATAATTCTTTCCATTTGTTCCAAATAGAGTTTTCCGATTTAGCGGAATCGGAACGAAGTTTTCCAGCACTTATGTAGGTGATAACGAGAACAATAGGAATGACACGCGTCGATTTTTAAACTCCTTTATTTGTAAAATATACACAAAAGAGTTTAGCGAGCTTTAGGTAAATTTGGAAATCACAAACTCAGGGGCGGTAAGGGGGGGTCTCGGCACAATTAACGAGTTTCTAAAAACGGGTAGAACGTTTCACGAAAATTAATTTTTGGTTTTCACGATTCACGAAGTAAAAAACTTTCTCAAACCAAATTATAACGCGTTTAATAATTGGAAACATGTTGAGTGTTGATCGCGTACGCTTTCGTTCCATCGCTCTTGTCCAAGCGGCAAAGTTTTATCTCAATGCATTGTCCTAAACCTCTCTTTTCGGCTTCTTCCCTTAGACCGTAGTCTCCCTCGCAGCCGTGTTTAGCCTCGTCACGCAAACTACTTAGACCGGCAAATTCGGCAATCTCCTTCTTGTATTCAGTCCACTAAACTCAAGTCTAGCTTAAGGGGAACTCTTATACGTTCTTTACCACCAACAAACGTTTGGGCAACCGAACTACCGCATTTAGGGTCTACAAAGTAGACAATTCCATCTATCATGTCCATCTCTACCCGATCGGTCCGATCGCTACAGCGTGCAGGACACCTGATACCTGTGATATAGTAGATAGCCAACGTATAAAACTGGTCAAACAGGTCAAAGAAGACCTGGGTATGAATTCCTGGTCTCAAGTATCACTAACAGGATAAATCGGATTAACAAGATGGCTGAACGACGCTGTTATCGTGACACCTCTGACCTCTTCTCTAGTTTTTTTAAAATTGACAACGGATAATTGTTGATCTGTTCCTTAACTAACAGAAGTCACGATTCACGTGGAAAAACAGCAATGTTTCACGATTATCGCAAAAAATACATTGATTTTCACGGGTCACGACCGTGGGATGACGCACGATTCACGGCTTTTATTTTTCTCTGATCACGGTTCACGAAGAATTAAAAAGGGTCTTCACGGCTTCACGAGAAAACCCCTTACCGCCCCTGCAAACTGGCCGGCGCGTGCTAAGATACCTAAGTGATATCAGAGTTAACTCCGGTGATATTAAGTTACATTTCTCAATTTATCAAAAATTAAAACAGATTGATTTCAAAAAAACCGTGAAACAAAAACTAATATCTAGTGTGTATCAGTTTAATAAAAACAAAAGGAAACAATAGTAAAACTCCGAGGTCTTAAAGTGTCTATAAATCAAACAAAGTTAACATGATTTGCACCATTAGTCATAATGTAATATGCAGAGATGGGGACAACCAGAATAGATTGAGGGTGATTAAACAACGCAACTACTAAGGTAGCAGATAGATTCGTTGTCTTTCAGTGCCTTTTCAAAATCCAGTTGTTTTGTTTCATATTGTAAACGTCTTTGTTATATATACCAAAGCAGAACTGCAAGCCGTGTGGGATCTACAGTAAACGCTGTACGCATGCGCTTAAGGTGACTGGCTACCATAGAAATTTTAGCCTACTGCGCACATTCGCGCGCAGGACGTCATAGCGCGCGGAGATTCTAGCGAATGGCCACTAACGCTGGGAAACTAAGTTTGTTGACAAAATTTAGTTTTAAAATAGTTCTCAATGAATTTAACAAGAAAAATGATTAGAAAAATAAGCAAAAAAAATTATGTACTCTGCAGGACCTCACTGAAAACCACGTAATGTGACGTGAGCTTTCCTGAATAAATATTATTATTATTATTATTATTATTAAAAATGTTTTCTTTTTACGAAAAAGCAGTGAGCGCGCGCTTGTTTTCGTCAACAAAATTTGAATAGAGCTCGCGCTATCACGTTATTTTCAAGATGGCGGCACTTCCGGAAGGCATTTTTTGGCCTTTTTAGCAACTTCATGGGCATGAAACAAGCTAATTTTGCACGGGACCATATAATTTTCATTCGCTTGATTGAAAACATATGTAAAAATCTATCTCATATCAAATTTTGAAAAAAAGTTTATTATTCTAGCCTATGAAAAAATGGATTTTTGTAGGGAAATTTGTTCGAACTTACGATAATTTTTGTTCAGGCCTGACGAACAAAATATGTAAAAGGAAGGTATTTTTTCACTGTCACATCAAAATTATCCACACCACTACGAAGAATACGACATAATCTAATATTTGTGCAATTGTAGTAGTTGTAGAAATTTCGTGAGTTGTATATTTCTTTTCTATTCACTTCCGGTTGAGCGATTTTCGCCTCAAAAATTCGGAGATAGGCATCCATTCAATGCTGATTGTCTCGAAAACGAGCGCGGGACACCCCTTTTTTTCTTTTCGTTTTTGGGATCAGCATTAAATTTCGCTCCAGAAAATTGTGGTTTAAACGATTTTTCATTATTTTTTCCAATAGTAGCCAGTCACCTTAAATGGCTTCGATAATGGCAGTGACTTTGCGATTTTCGCGAGGACATATCACATTTTCAGCACAGCATTATTAGGTGAATATTAATACTTCATGACTATACATGTGCAAGGTTTTATAAGTTTCTGTATAAAGACAGTTACACTCATGCCCAACGACAAAATATGCGGATTATTTCCGCGTTTTCACATATATTTGGATGAAAGTTTAGTCTGAATTTGCTGTGTTTTTTGTTACTTTGATTGCTTTTGTTTGTTTGTTTGTTTGCTTGCTTGCTTGTTTTCTTTTCTTTTCTACGAATTAACTTCTAAATGACTGTTCAAATACATGAGCACTGATCTTGGGGTGCTCCCCTGTATAAGAATTGCGAAAAAAATCCACTTAACCTCATGTGAAAGAATCAAAATGGTCGACTTGTATAGAGAAGGGTTGAATGAAAGCGACAAAGACTTTCGTTTCATTCTTCTTTCTGAAGGCGTTAATTTGCTATGGTATGATGGAGACTGAGAATGGCCTTCCACTATCCAGGGTTTTAAGGGTGAGTGGACTCTTTCACGTTTGTTGAGAGAGATCAGCTGCGAGGATATACTTTTGGTAAGAAAAGATGTCTGTGCGAAGTACGGCGTTTTCATTACTGCATGTGATGATTTAGACAAGGCGCATTTTCGAAAAATCAGACACCTGGAGGCATTTTGGGGTAGAGGCTGGTAACATAACTATTCTAAACAGATTTTTCATGCTGAATGCGAATATGACTGTTAGCAAGACGTATTCTGCAATCTTATACGTGTAAATGACGTATTTTGTGAATTGCTACAGTTATTTCTACTAACGGCTTTAATTTTTCATGTAATTTAGTCCAAAAGTTCCCAAACTTAAAAACAATGACCATAGCTGGAAAGAGCATATCGAAATCAGTAAAACTGTGAATTTTGAAGGATATAAGTTGAAAAATCAAGGAGATACGAATTTTCAAAAAACGAAATTTTGTATGAAAACACTTACAGTTATGCAAGAAATACCAACAAATTTCGATTTTTGAAAATTCGTATCTCCTTGATTTTTCAACTTATATCCTTCAAACTTCACAGTTTCTACTGATTTCGGAATTACATGAAAAAGCCGTTACGGTAGAAATGACTGTAGCAATTCACAAAATACGTCATTTACACGTATAAGATTGCAGAATACGTCTTGGTAACAGTCATATTCGGATTCAGCATGAAAAATTAGTTTAGAATAGTTATGTTACCAGCTTCTACCCTAAAATGCCTTCTGCACTTTTTGGGATCGACTTTTTCAGTTTTGCGCCTTGTCTAATTGTAGCGTCTTTCTGGCGTGAATATTTAATATATTTACCGTCAAATATATATAATGTTTTACATTCAGTGACGCATTACTAGTTGATTCCCAACGAATTTGAGACTGATCTGTTAAATTAAAGTTTCTATAGGAGTAAAAGGTATTTCCTTTTAACAAAAACTGTGCAATTCTGAAAAACGAAAATGTTTTCAAGTGAATACTTTTAAGTGAAGTACAAACTCCATGAACATATCTGGTGGTGTAATGGTATGTGAATAGATTTGAAAATCTGGGAATTATATAAAGCTTTAATCTGTCTTTTTAATTTTACGAAGAAAAACAAATAGTTTATCACTTTTCTAGTTTTCAAATTATGTTATTGTCTAATTTAAGAATTTTCTGGAAAAAGAATGTCGTTCATAACTAAAAGATATGGTTCGAGTGTTTCTATTGTTCTTGAAGTGATCTAAAAATTTGAATTAATTGCCATTACAATAGACGGAAAAAAGTCTTCCATTTAAGGTGGCCCGTACCTATTGATTTGTTTGTCAGACATAATTTTTAATCGCGTCTTTTTACATCAAAACCTTGTCCGATTTTTAGGAAATTTGCAGCCATTTGTCTACAAGCCTTGAAATTTGTACCGGTAATTATTTTTCTGCGAATTAGATCAAGGAAGTCGAGATATCAGACGATTTTTAAAAATGGCCTTTTGAGAAAAATTGGTCATAAATCCAAAATTCCAAGGTGAATTTTTTTCCTATTTCGTCAATCAAGTATAAAGGCATAGAGGACTACATACAACATGTATCGTGCCAATTAGTGCCTTAGAAGTTGCGATACAAAATTTGTGCTGCCTGTTTCGACGCAAAATTATGTAGTCAAAACTACCGTCAAAATCTCAACAAAATTCCAAAAACAGCGAGAACCATATCTGCTAGAAGAAAGACAAATACCTATTGTAACTTGTAAACAAAATTTGGAGAGATGAGAAGCTAAATGCCAATGTTATACTCAAGCAAACTTGGGGAGTAATTTTTGTGACCACGAGGTGAGCTTTGCGAATTTGTATTCCATCGACTTCTACAAATTCTGTCGAATTATTTCCTGAAATTTTCTAGGTATGGGATAGAACAAGATGTTAACATACCTGTTACCAAGTGTCGTTGTCTTTGCTGCACTAGGTATAATTCAATAAGCTTCAAAAGTTAGCAACTACATCGAGTCGACGTTTGAGCTGCCAAGGTAAAACCCTCATGGTTTGTTAATTTTTTCAAAACAACACCTTGCTCTATCTGTTGCAAAATTCCACACGGGATTTAGACTCAGAAGCAATTGTATTCAGAGAACTACTGTCTTTATTCTCAAAAGTCTAGATCCCGTGCGGAATTTTGCAACAGATAGTAAAGTGTTGTTTTGAATAAATTAACAAATCTTGAGGGCTTTACAATTTCTCAGAAATCGGACAAGATTTTGATGTAAAAGGACGCGATTGAAATTCATGTGCAACAAACAAATCAATAGGTACGGGCCACCTTAAGCGAAAATTCCGCTAAATCGGAAAACCCTAATTCGTTCGATATTGTTCTCTAAAAATATATCGTCCCATGGGGCACTAGATAGATCAGTACGAAAGCCTTTCCATGCAATTAGCATTTTTGTTTCGGCCCTCAGGCCGAAACGTTACTGTGTTTGGTTTGCTAACCCATAATTTTTGGCTCGTCTGTCAATTAGCTGTCATACTTTTATAACACATCCAATTATATGTCGCATTCTTTTCACGTCTATTAAAAAATTGTTGGTGAAAACCTACCAACAAATGTTATTTGACGTGCCTGTCACCGACATCCAATCGCATGAAAGGAAGCGCTAAAACGTTTTGCAAAGATTGTGTTATCTATTGTTTATTTGACCGTGGGAACACCCCTTTCTGATTGGTCGGGAATAGAACTTGTAACAATCATACACGCCCTTTTAATCACTTGTGTGAAATTAGCCAATCTGGCACGAGAGGAAATCATAGAAATCTCGATGAATGCGTTTACGCTCTATTTATAATAGTCATTGGAAATTTTATGGCAAAATTGTCATTAAAACACACGGATTTGCAGGATTTACAGCCCTAAACTAAAGGCCGTTTATCGAGGTTTGTTGCATTGCTGCATTGCAACATTGCTTAAAAACTTTCCGCTTAGTTGAGTCACAATGAATCCCGCTGATATTAATGAACAAATTTGATTTTCAGTTTACATTTTTCTTTGCAAGTTAGAACTCCAAGTCTCGTAAAGGAATCTAAAGGGTTTTGAGCGGGCCGAAACATCATTGCTTTGAAGCAATATAGGCTTGTTGTAATCGTAAACGAACTTTGGTGCTTGAAGTGGACGGGAAACAAAAACATTGAAGTCGAAATAAACAATGTTATGATCCGAATTTACAAGGCCACAATCTATCTCAACATCAGTGAAGTGATATCTGGGGTGTTTGTTAATATCAAATCCAATAAAGCTTCTCCTCTGGTAGGCTTGTCGACAAGTTGCGAGAGGCCAAAACAGTTTATAATACAGTCACAAAAGAAATTACTGATGGTGTCCGGCTGACATGGAGCTACAAGGTTCCAATCAACATTCGGTAGATTAAAATCACCAAGCAGAAGGATATTACACGATGATGGAAGCTTTTCTAATCATTGAATTAGTTTATCTAGGTAGGCCATATCACTGCCAGGAGGGCGATAGTACATTCCAACATATATAGTATGTTGAGCAGGGACTGAAATGGACTTCACACCATAAGATTTCACAGTCCGTTTCGAGCCTTCCATTGCTTATGTCACATATAAAAGAACGGTTCTTTATTGTCTTTATTATTCATAACAAAATTTTTCAAAACAAGATTCATAGATCACCAAGGAAACGCTATTATATATATGTATATTGTTTTTTGTCACAGAAACAAAATAGTTGGACTCCCCTCTGAGCTGGGTATATAATATGCAAATGCCTTTGTCGAGAAAGTGAAAGTAAACATGTTGAAATTTATACTTAAGGAAATTCAGACGAACTAAAGTCGATGAAGTTATTTGATAAAAAACTGAGAGAATTTAAGTATAATATAAAGTGAAAATCAGAGGAAAAACAGAACATTTTAAAAGGCTATTTTATCACTTTTTTTCGTTTTGTAAATCAGAGTGCCTTGCATGAAGAAATCAGTTTACTTACATTACTTACACCTCATTTAGTTATTTATCATACTCGGGAATAAAGCAAAGAATTTTGTCTTCATTTCATTTATAGTGCACAAAAACTGATGAAGCTTGTCTGGAGGTTCAGTTATACTCGTTGACGAAAAGTACTTGATTATTGAGGCAAAGAGATCCGACAAACGACTAATGTTTTTCGGTATAAAATTAATTTCCTCACCTTGACTAGGATTTTCATAGATAGTGCCTTCTGTTTTCGAAGTATTGATCGCTGTTTCACTGTCAGTGTGTGTGTCTTGGCTTGTCGATGAATCGAAGCTGGCACCACAAACGGGACAATACTTGACGTCGTCACATCCTAAGCACTTCTCCACAGCACTTGGGTTAGAGCATCCAGGGTTTTTACACCTCATAGCTGAGTATTTTGCTTGAGATACAAGCCATAATTTGATTCATTCCTTACATTAAGGATTTTGTGCTGACTTGCACGTTCAAATACCTCAGTTCCAGGTAATAAACTGGGAGCTGCTTTTCTTGGAAAAGACCCGGAAGTAAAGCTAGAACTCTTCGTCACGCAATGCAGTCACGCAAGTCACGATATCGCGGGTAATATTGAAATATTATTTTGCTGCTGTACCTTTTTTTATTTCATATGATACTATGTCTACATCGTTTAACACAAACACGAAAAAGAAATAAATTTAGGCCATTGGCTTAAAATTAAAGTGACGTCATTGGTGTGAAAAATAACTTCCGGTTCCAATTTATTATTTACTTCTTAGTTCTTATTCATTAGAAGGAATTGCGTTTAATAATTCTAATAGCTGCAAGTGATATACAGTAATTTTGGAATAGAATTGAATCTTCATTGATTCTTGGACCTGGGCATATGTCATCGATATCCCGTGACACATAGTCAGGTCACACAATAGTGTCACACAATGCAGAGTTATTATGGCTGCAAGATATGCACGTTTGATCGATCAATCAATAGATCTAGCTAATTGATTTTAATTATTTACACAAAGTCTAGATAGGTTCCTAGATGCATAAAGGCTGGATAACGCTTTTCTTATCCAGCGGATCAGAATTTATCTTTTGGGTTTATTTTTAGTTTTCAAATAGCGATACCTCATGCATGTTTACTAACGAACGATTGTAATGATAATGTGCCAACCATTTTCACAATAGTTTTTCACAAGTTGCATTGAAAAAATAGCCAATTGCTCTCTGGTTGGCACATGAATGATAAAGGCTTACTCGCTATAACTTTATACATTGCATAAGGACTTATTATCCAGCGAATGGCGTTATTCACCATTCGTGCAACCAGGGCCAGTGCACGAAGGATGGTTTTAGGGTTTAATAGCGCCATTCACTGGAGACTAGTCTATCGTCTATGAAAACACTTCCGTGAGTTCTTAGTCCACCGACACCGCAGCAAAGCGACTGCGCATGCACAACATTTCGCAAGCTTACGATAGTACGTGTATTGACCACAGGAATCCCAAGCAATATTTTTAGAATTTTCATCAATAGTTTTTTCTTATATCATACCTTCGAGCTTCATTTTGAACACGGGAGCAAACAGCAAAGCACGTCTGATACTAGGTGAAAAAAGCAGGCAACAAAATACTACAAAGCCCTCATTTCTGGGGAACACTTAGTTTGACTTTTGTGGTTTGAGTTTCACCAGCACAGCTGTGTTTGTTTACACTGCCGAATGTTTCGATGGGGAGACTGATTCATAAGGCTCGCATGTGCGGTAAATTTTGCCGCGGCCGTCCGGTCCATCAGTTTTAACACACCGAACAAAAGGAAAAGGGACTCTGATACCAGGAATAAATAAAACAGCGGCGTTAAAATTTCTTTTGATTCCAGTCTTCACTCGGCCAAACCGTACACTAGAAAGATTCGGTGACTCGGTAAGCAAATAAAGTCTTCTTTTGAGTTTTGCAACAGACGCAAATACAAAGTGTATATATTTGGATTCTAATGTTTGGATAGTTATATATTTTACATTATGCTAGATTTGTATGCGAGAACATATACATTAAGAGATGAGCCCTTATTCTCGGATCCATAAAATATTATTTCTTACTCTTATGGCATTCTAGACGTTCTACTCTCCTTATATTTCATTTCTAATGGTTTTACATCATTTGTTCGTTTTCCTCTATAGACGCGACCACAAGCACCTCTATAATACGGGCACCTCTATATTACGAACCTCTATAATACGGACAACTTTCTATTAGGCCGACAGCTCTTTCAGTTTTGCCCGGTAGTTAAACTTTCTAAGAGTCGTGGTCGACTTTCTGTAAATCTAAAATCCACATACGTTTTTAGCGGGTAAAATCTCTACTGACATAACGTACATTTTTATTCGTCCCTTCAAAGTACGTATTAAAGAAATTCAGCTACCAAGTAATTCATTTTTAGTTTGAACAGTTTCCAATTACATCGTTTATATCTGTGTTTCGTCTTTACATGACGATGTGTACTTGTTATACGGCGTAGTGTCAGCCATTGTTGACACTGTTCCTTTGGTGGGATGGCGAACTGGTTTTCGTTTCTTCAGCGGTAACTTTGCTTTAATCATGCGCCAAACCTTGGCTTTGAATACGAAGGCCAAAAAGACATAGAGCCCTTGTAGTGTTGTGAAGAGCACGAACGGATACATGAGACCATGGTGTATTAGTGGTGCACTGATTGCAAAGAACCACGAAAACCCCATGAGAGAGATGAGCCGCATGTAGATTTTGATGGTGGCTGGACGAGTGTAGTGATTCGACTTGACGCGTTGGGCTTGTTGTTTAGCTCTGAAAACATCGAAAGTAAGGATATTTGTTAGAAATTAAGGGGTGGATTTAGGGGAGGGGTGCAGGAGGTGCGCACCCCCTCCTGAGACGACTTTGAGTCCTTTTTTAAAAATATCAGTTTTCAAAAATATCCTCTTGGCAGTTTCCAATTTATGTGATGGTGCATCCCCTCCTGAAGATAATCCTGGATCCGCCCCTGAGATTATATTTACAAGAAATAGAAAATATTTACAAGCAGAGTACTGTGGTGCTTATATAATAGCGCTTGTCCTTGCTTAGGTCCCAATCAAACGAGAACGCAAGGCGATGCACGTCAACACAAGTTTTGACTTGCGTCTCGTTTACTTGCATCGACTTGCGAGAACTCACCGTTACCCGTGTGAATAACGTAAAAGCAAAAACCAGATTCAAAAGAGACTTACTTGTTGATAGCATAGACGGTCTGGGAGAAAGCAACCACATTGTACACCAAGACGAGCCCTACTGGCGTAGCAAACACCACAAGAGAAGCTGTCACATTACCTATCCAGCATGCTTCCCCTTTGCCATAACCAATAGCAACAACATCAAGCCAATCAAGTGTTGCGCATGCGAATACGAAGATAAATGGTATTCCCCATGAAATTAGTAGATACGCTGTGAGACGTTTGGCTTGAAATGAAGTTCCAATAGCGTGCGCTTTGGCTGTCTTTACGGAGAATGTGCGCCTGTAATATCAATATAATTGATCAGCGGATATTACCAAAATGGTACCAGCAATGAAATAAAATTGGTCAGCGAATGAACAACATGCATATTAACACCATCACTACCGAGGTTTCAAAATTTTCTATGCCATTATGAAAAAATTGAATTCCTTGTGGCCACAAAAAAAGGCAAATTATCCCAACATTTAGGTAAGTGGGGAAAAATAACTAAAATCTTGAAATCAAAAGATATTGTTTCTGATTGACTGGCACAGAAATGATAGATGATAAAAATTAAATCTGTATGTAGCTCACCCCTTTTTGTGTGTATGTGTGTGTGTGTTATTTGGTTTCTGGTGTTTCGTATCGTTTTCTAAATTGTATACTCTGTCTTGAAATTTAACTGTTTGTAATTAAGGTTTATAATTTACGTATTTTTATAATGTTTTAGTAATATGTAAGCATGTAAAAAAAAAAAAAAACCCCTCCCGAACAACATGCATATTAAAATAAAAGCCCTCTAAGAGGACATGTGGTTACTGGTCAAATGATAAATAAACAAGCAAAGCAATTAAACTGAACAAACAAACCAACAAAAATAAATAGAAAAGAAAGAAAGAATGCTTTCGAGAAAAAAATAATCATAATTTTTCTGTCAGTATATATATGGAGTCTACGAGAATGATGAAAGTGCTCCAAAAAGTCCTCCAAATTATATATTACAAAGAAGAAAATGACAAACTAGGCAAACCACAACTTTCTATTCCTAAACGTTTTGAGGTTACTGAACAAACAGTACAGTCTTTGTAGTCACATCTGGACTCATTGGCTCTTCGTTAAATGACTAAATTAAATTCAAATAATTTTCACATTTACAACAGAAACGACCAAAAACATGCCAAGTTGAAACATTGGGCGATTTTTCTTGTCAAAATTTAAACGTTAACCTCGGCGATATTGATTTTGGTTTCTTTATTGGCCAAATCATTGAACATCTTGTAAAAAAATCGATTAAAATGAGTTAAGTAATCCTCGAGCCAATTCCGTACGTCTTTCGTTCTCTCTTCGTGAACGACTTCGGGAAATCCGAATTACTTACACACTTACGCACTTACACACTTACACACTTACTTACACGCTCGATGACATAATGGTTACTGGCTTGCATACAAGCCAGTAACCACAAAAACAAAAGTGTCACGTAATCTATGAGCGTAATGACTTGTAACGGGAATCCTTCACGTCTAGAAATCGAGCCTGGATCAACAAATGACCAGCATGCAATTTTATAAAGAGGCCGATACAAATGAAGTGCAATGAGTGCACAAGCGTCGCGCAATCTGTTACGCATCACACGACATCGTTGCATGTCACGTAATACTGAAATTCATCGACTCACCGCGTGTCGTAAGCCACGATAAAAGTACATCCAAATGAGACCAGGAAAAGATAATGTAAGATATGCGCCGTAATCTTACAGAACAGCGGTTTATCTGTATCGCCAGAACCAAGGAGATACCAAAATTGAGCAAGAAAGAGTGACAGTGAAAGGCTCATCAGATTTTTACCAGGCAGCGGTGTTCGCAGGTCACGAAGTATCCCATGAGTCAATAGGACGAGAAACAGCGAGATAATCGAAATAGAAAACCCAACTATTGTCATGTAGCGGCGGATTTCAACGTGGATGTTTGCTTTACGTGTTATATTTGGATCTAGAAGAAAATACACATAATAAATGATTCAAATGAACAAAAGACTTTTATAATTTAGTTGTAATTTTCTCAGTTCCAATCCCTAAAGCCTCATGGCTGGTTTTCACTAGCTACGCAAGCACAAGCGCAAGCAACATACGCAGACTCAGTAGTGGACTGTTCATTAGCAGAGATTGTCTTTTTTCGCACCTATGTGATAAATGCAGTACTGAGTCTGCGTATGTTGCTTGCGCTTGTGCTTGCGTCGCTAGTGAGAACCAGGCTTTAGGAATAAGACTCTACCTTTTTTCGGATATGGAGAGCTATGCTATGTGGTATCTAGCAAAGATACCAATTTCTTCGAAAGTCATCCCGATTACCCCCCCCCCCCCCCCCCCCAAGAAAGTGCGATTGCCACCAGCAACCTTAAGAAACCTTCAAACAAAGCTAGGAAACAATTAATTTTGTACCTTGTGTTTTGAATTTGTATTTCGTGCATATCCAAGGCGTCTTGCCCCTCATATCATACTCTCCTTCTTTAAACCACTGACCAGTAGGTTTGAACAGCAGGCTCTTATTTGGGAAGATCGTATATTCGCTCTGTACGGCTGCCAGCATAGAATGGTTACAAAGAACCCCAAAGAATGACCTGAAATAAAAGATGTATATACCATTTGAAAAATAAATCTAACGTTGCGACTGGTCAATCTTTTTTACTGATATCTGACACAGCATGCATCTTTGTCAATCAGAATATGGAATGGAAGGATTTGCAAGGGTCTATTTCGTGGCAAATCGTACTAAAATACGGACCGATACACACTTAGTGTGCATCTATCAAGTTTTGGGCCCACGCGGGGGTTGCTAAGCAACGGGGTTGCTAATAGTCGCCCGAGGCGTATATTTCCAAAAACCAGCAACAGTTTGGAGCGCGGGCGCACTTTTGTTGTCTAAGGGCCCGTTCACATGAGAGAGGGTGCCCCTATGTAGTAGGGATAACTCTTTTGTTTCGTCCCCCAGGGAAAAGAAAAAAAAAGACCTATCGTATCCCTACTCCCTAAATAACTAATGCATGCTTGTGTACTATTCAAATATACAATCAAATTCGACAAACATCTAAAAAAATTATCACCTGACTTTTTTTCTTCAAAAGTTTTGAGAAAAAAGTTTGCAATGTCGGGAAAAAACGAAAAATTGTACAAGTCGATTTTGCATTGCCACGCGCGAGCGTGCACGCTATTTGACCAATCAGAGCGCGCGTTGTATCTTAGCTGTGTTACAAAAGAGTTAATTACAGTTTTCCTGAAATATCGTTTTTAATGATATGATAACTCCAGGCAGTCTATGCTACATACTGTAAAGCACACCACTCAAAGGCTATATTATTTAGCTGTGCCTGTAGTAATACCATTTCAATTAGTTTTTGACATCCTGACTCCCCCTTTACAGCTGTTTTACACATTGGTTGATTGAAAATGGAATTCTTACATAATATCCTTTAGTTATAATTTCATTTTTACACATTTGGAATTAGATGTAATTAACCTATGAATACAACAATAATAATAATAATAATAATAATAATAATAATAATAATAATAATAATAATAATTTATTAACTTGTAAAGCGCATTTTTCATGACGTAATGATCAAATGCGCTTAAAAAAGAAATAGAATAAATAATAAGAAAAAATAATATAAATACATATAAATTAATGTTGTATTATTTGTGGCAATATATATTAGTTTCTGATCTAGCTAAAACAAAAGTTAAACAAAATCACAGGGATGCAGAGGTAACAGTGATTCCCTGATGGCAAGACAGCTCAAAAAGAAACCACAGGCTCTTTCGAGTTCTGTGTTGCACAGTGTTAGACTCAATTCCATATACATTAAATGTATATTAATTTGTATATTAATTTAAATTTTCATGAAAACCCATGGAATTCTAAAGTCTTTTGCTTTGTTGCTTTGTTTGATTTGTATTCTTGGGTTGCACCCACGTGACCTAAACCTTGACAGTGGTTGCTATCCGCCATGTTAATTATGTTTATCTATGGGTATTATATTGTCAGTATAAGTAGTAGCCATGCTGTTCCATAGTAGCACATAGATGTGCAAGTAACATGCTCTAGTTCACAAAATACAGAGGATTTAGGTTACAGTAAATTTGTAATGTCAGCCATAAATTGTCATCCTGATCTTTTCACACGTCTCATGATTCTCAACTTAATTGTCTCTTACTTTTGTTCTTTCATAGTGGGCTGAAATCATCTTGTAAATTTCTTCACAAAGTGTTTTCCACTTTTCACCATGCTCTTCAGCATCAACTTTATCGGGGTGGTATGCTGTCAGACCACTGAGAAGGATCTTTCTTATCTCACCTCCTTTGTCACGATCATTCTCCACCTCTTTCCACTTTTTGGTGTCTTCGTCTGTAGGCTTTTTCCACTTTGGATTCTTTGGAGGAAAGGTTTTGTACACATACACAAGAAATGATATTTTTCCTGTGTTATTCTTCTTCAAATCTGCCATCTCTTCTTTTATTTCTTCCAATTTCTTTTCCCTTTCCTTCTGCTTTTCACTCTCATCCCAAAATCTATCTTCCATTTGGAGTTTCTGCAGTGTTGAAACAACATCTTTGTACCAGTTTTCAGTGAAGAAGGTACGGGGCTTCATGGACTCTGCAAGCTCTAGACTTTTCCTGTAATAAACTTTAGCTCTCTCTCTCAACTTGAAGACATTGTTGTAGATGTACCCTAAACGGCTGAGAGCGATGGCTTCTTGTTCCAAGTCGAGTTCTCTAGCTAGGATAGCAGCTCTCGTATACCAATCTATGACGTCCCAAACTATATCCACGCTAAGAGCCTCCTCTTCTTTCAAAGCAACATCAAGCAGCTGATTTCCACATTCTCGAGCTTGGATGGATTCAGCGGTGCATGTCGTGTAGTAAACATCTTTCTCTAAGACGCTGATCTCGGAATCTTCATACTGGGATTTTCCTGAGAGTCGCTTTGCTTCTTCGATTGAATAATAACAGTCTTTCATGCGACTCAAACATTTCACGTAATCCTTGTCATTACTGAGTTTTGTGACACCATCATGAAATAATAAGTTGCCAACTTTCAGATGAAGTTGCACCAAATAATATTTTGTGTTCATGGTTTTCAAGAGCGAGTTCAGTGTCTTGACGCGTTCATCAATATCATTATCGACCTCATCCACTAACACAAGCAAATCTTCAAAACACACCCCAAGTGATTTCCACATATCAGCTTTCCATTCTTCACTCTTTAAGCCATCACCTTTTGTAAGTGCAGTATCAAAGGCTTTGATCGCTTCCTTTTGATGGAATAACACCAGAACTTTTCCCTCGTTGTTTTCTATCAGGAGTTGGAAAAGTTTCCAGGAAGCTTTACCAAGGTTTTTGGAAGCTGATGCGAGTTCGTCTTGATTGGAGGCTCTGCTCACAGCTCGATTGTAACATTGGATAGCGTCTTGTAATCGACTTTTCTTTAAAGTATTTCCGATACCTGCTGCTTCAGCATTCTGGTAGAACTCGTTTCCTTTCTTTCTTTCGGCAACACTGGTTGTAGACTGCATCTTTAAAACCACAAACTTTAGCAACACTTCCTAGTGTTCTCGGAACTTTGGGTTGATGACTTTCACTTTCACTGTGTTCTCGGAAACTTCGGGAAGATTACTTCCGATTTAACTTGCAAACAGATTGTATGACCTCTGAATACCCAGATTATTATTAATATTACCTTGATGTACTGAAGAAGAAGTCTTACTAACAGTTTTTATCAAAAGTGATTTCTTTTGTAAGATATGCATAATCTGAATGGTTAGAGGTCTCAAATGAAGTGTACGATATACAAACACAGTAGGTTAAAATGTTGTCCCTGGTAGCAGGGATAGCTCTTTTGTTTCTTTTCCCTGGGGGACACAAAACAAAAGAGTTATCCCTGCTACCAATGACAATTCGCCTTTATGCGAACGGCCCTAAATATTGAACAATTCAGGTCAACAAGCATTATGAACCGTGATCATACCGAAAAAAGGAAAATTTTAAAACACAAAAACACATTTTATCATGAAAACATTGCTTATTTTCAAAAATAGTGATCAGTAAAAACAAATTTCAGACATCAGACTCAATCTCGAGACTCAAGGAGATGAAAATTGAAATGATTTATTCTGATTTACAATAACCGACTCTATTCTTGTGATGGACTTGGTCAGCATGAAGCCCTCTTGAAGCGGAGCGGTGTTTGGTTTAACAATCGTATTTTTGAAAACGGCAAATGAAAACATTGAATGCTATTGTAATCCATTGGCCAACCAGAAAATGCGTTCTTAAGGCTGTCGAAAAACGTCAATAAATAGTTTGCGACCGCCTTGATGACTCCTTCCACGAATAAATAATATTTTGTTCTTCATGATATTATATGCACTGACAATCGAAAGACAATCGAACTTATAACCAAAAACACTGATCAGCTCTAATGACTGGTCGAAGAGCGAAACAGTAGTAGGTTTACTTTCGGAAACTCTTAGCTTGCAGTCCAATATAAATTATTGATTGTTATAGATAATTCTGCGCTTAAAATATAAATACGAAAGAAAACAGCAACAACAACAACAACAACAACAACAAACAAACAAACAAAACAAAACAAACAAGCAAAACAAAAACAAAACAAAATATCCGTACACTTCCGATGAGCCGCGAACTTTTCAGCCAGCGAAATCCCAGCGTAATCTCGAAGCCAGCGCCTGCGTTCCTCTTGGTCAGTAAATCAAACAAATCGATAGTAGGTACTTCATGTAAGGTTTGGTCTTCCTGTGGAGATTTTCCCGCGCTTGTCATTTGATACCAACAACACTGTATTTCTAGCATCTGAATCTTTGCCACGAGGTTCAGGTTAGACTTCACACTTCACAAACAAGGCAGATTTCTTCATAAAGAAAACTACACTGTGGTCAAAAGATGCAGTCTTCGACCAGCGTCGACGAGAGAAATAAAGGGAACAAGTTTTATCAGAGCGCTGGAGTGTCAGGCATCGGAAATACCGTCAAGAAAGGTCGACTACAAGACGCCATTTTGTGCTACAATCGAGCAGTGAGCCTCGCCAACAATGAAGAAGATCTAGCCTCCGCTGCCAAGAACCTTGGTAAAGCTACATGGAAGTTCGCTCAACTGCTGTGGGACGGAGTCGATGAGGCAAACACCATGGTGATATTTTATATGAAGAAAGCGATCAAGGCCTTCGACACCGCATTAGTCAAGGGTGAAGATTGCAAGAGTGTGCATTGGAAGGATGACATGAAGTCTTGTTTGACTTCATGCCTGGAAGAGCTATTCGACATGACCGATGAACTCGATGAAGTAGACGAACGAATCGGAGCGCTGAATCCTATCATGAGATCCTTGACCGAGAACTGTCACCTCGTCGCTCTTCATCTAAAGATTGGAAACTTGTTATTCCACGATGGAATCAGAAAGCTTTACAACAATGACTATGCCAAATGTTTGAGCCTTATGAAAGACTGTTATTACCCCATCGAGGAAGCAAAGAGACTATCAGCAAAATCCGAGTATGAAGATTCCGAGATCAGCGTCTTAGAGAAAGATGTTTACTACACTACATGCACCGCTGAATCCATCCAAGCTCGAGAATGTGGAAATCAGCTGCTTCATGTTGCTTTGAAAGAAGAAGAGCTTTTTGATGTTGCCTTGGCTTGGGATGTTGTAGATTGGTACAAGAGAGCTGCTATCCTAGCTAGAGAACTCGACTTGGAACAAGAAGCCATCGCTCTCAGCCGTTTAGGGTACATCTACAACAATGTCTTCAAGTTGAGAGAGAGAGCTAAAGTTTATTACAAGAAAAGTCTAGAGCTTGCAGAGTCCATGAAGCCCCGTACCTTCTTCTTGGAAGACTGGTACAGAGATGTTGCGTCAACACTGCAGAAATACCAAATGGAAGAACAAATGTACGAAGAGAATGAAAAACAGAAAGAAAGGGAAAAGAAATTGGAAGAAATAAAAGAAGAGATGACAGATCTGAAGAAGAATAACACAGGAAAAATATCATTTCTTGTGTATGTGTACAAAACCTTTCCTCCAAAGAATCCAAAGTGGAAAAAGCCTACAGATGAAGACACCAAAAAGTGGAAAGAGATGGAGAGCGATCATACGAAAGCAAAGGATGTGAAAAAGATCCTTCTCAATGGCCTGACAGCATACCACCCTGACAAAGTTCATGCTGAAGAGCATGGTGAAAAGTGGAAAACACTTTGTGAGGAAATTACCAAGATGATTTCAGCCCACTATGAAACAATGAAAGTTGGTTGTGACTAATTCATGTTAAAATTTGACAAGGTACTGAACACAAAATGAACATGACTGATGTGAAGGGAAGGAAAGATCTTACTTCTTTCTCCCCTCCCTAAAATCAAGTACATTGAAAAGACTGTTTATTTAGTTAATTGTATATATATATATTTTTTTTGCATAGAACTTTACCATTTATGACCTAAGAATGAAGGGGTATTCCTTTGTTCAGAATATATTATTAAGAGCAATTTATGAATATTTTTAAAAGAATTTATGAAAGTTTGGATGATCCATGTTTTATACCAAAAACCATATAAACCAAAATATAAGAATATTTTTTTAAGTATCATGAAGAGTTTATATAAACATGTTGCAGTTTTTAAATGTGATTTACAATGATGACATTTATTACATAAATTTGCTATGTTTAAAGTGATGATGATGATTATGATGATGATGATGATGAAAATAAAATAAGTGGATAACAGTTATATAGTGGTTTCTGAAAATAATATTTGAGATGTAACATGCTCCCTGATTGGCTGGTGTGGCACAATGACTTTGGAAATAATTACATAAAAGCAAAGGATCGCATGTCTGTGCTGTGATATAAACACTCTGGAAGATGTAGAGCACTCAAAAAGTAAGAGAAGTATTTGGCTATGCCTTGTGTTCCTAAGTTTGCTTTTCTTGTACTCTACATCTCACATGTTTATATCACAGTACAGAGATATGCATGCATTTTATATTCCTTCCTTAACTCAAATATCCAGCTCAAAAGTCTAGTTGCAAGATGTGATTTCTTTGCTAAATATATAGAAATTAGATTGAGGCTATGTCCATAAAGCTCAGCACAAACCTTTTGTGTTGTTACGAATATTAAGTTAACTTTATGCACATAGGCTCATCTTGATTCATTTGTATGTGGCAAGGGCAGTATATCTGGGAAGATTTGTATGATTATAGCCTGCATAGCCAGGCTCTCAAAAGTCCCCCTCCTCTCCCCCCTCCCTTTCCATGGCTACTGTAAGCTGCATATAATTATTGTCGAACAAGGAGACAGGAAAATATGTCACAATTTGTGCAGTAAGCATCACAGTTCACATAGACATTAAAAGTCATGGAATCATAAATTGAATTTTCCAGACCTAGAAAAGTCATGGAATTTTGAAAAAAGTGATTCAGATCCTAGAATAGTCATGGAATTTTAGTTTTTTGCCAAAAAATCTTTTCAGCTTAAGTTAAGAAATGCTAACATTTCAAAATTTTATATCAAGCACCAAAATCTCTAGCTAGAAGGTGTGAAACAACTGTCATTCTTGAGATATCATGAAATTTTGTTTCCCAATGGGTTAGCCCTGACTTGGGGTTAAAATCAAAGGTATTTTTTAACCTCTGGGCTAGCAATTAGGGATGTAAAAACACACAAAAGCCACATGGCCAGGAATTTGTACAGCATCGAGAATCAAAGTGCAGGAGAAGGCCTAACATTTCTGAAAGTCCTCTATACTACAGTACATACCTGCAAACAACCAATCTTGATTCATTAAATCTGCCCCTAAAAACACAAAAGCCAATAATCAGTTGTTTTTCCAGTGAAGAGGCCTTATTGGCCTTGTTTCCCATGGAAATATTCACCATTTACTAATGGTAATTCATCAAAAGCCTACTATTTCTGAAAGCCCTCTATACTACAGTACATACCTGCAACCACCCAATATTGGTTCATTCAATAGCATCATCTTATCTTTTCCAACCAGATAATATTGCTTGAAAGGTATATATTCCAACTGTCGATTTGACTTGACCACAGCAGTTTCATTAAGAGGACAGATACTGTACTCATTTGGGAGATAAACCTGCAAAATATTTTTGAAATGATATGAAATGATTTGAAATGAGAAACAAGAGAAACGAAAGAAATTCCTGGAATAATGAATGTAACAACAATTGGAAAAAAGGAAATTGAAAGAAACATTGGACAACATGCCAAAACAAAAGGATCAAACTTGATCACAGTCTTATTCCTTGATGGGTTTTTCCGAAACCCCAGCGCGCGCAACACAGGGATCCCGCAAAATTTTAATTTTTTGTTAATAGTAATAAAAAATTAAAATGAAACAATTACCTCACTTTTGGTGCACGAGAGACGACGCGTAGTCACTTTAAACACATTCCATTTTCGATGAGCTACAACCATCGTAAATGAGTCCTTAAAGTCTAGCAAAGCTTTCAAATCCAGTGTATCATTGCTTTCCTTGCTTTCGTTCGCATTAACGTTATAATACTTGGCATGGAGGTCAAATAGAACGACAGTACTGCTGTCTTCAACCTTTAAACTGATGATATCAACTTGCTGTGGGTCAAGGGAACTAAATCGTGCTGTTAAAACTTGGGTGAACTCTGCGTGTGATAAGTTCTGAGGTTTCTTGCCATCCATTGGGGACAGCCACATTTTGACACGGTATTTGTCGGTGACCCCCTTTGTCGGTCCTTCGATACTTTTACGACATATCTCCAAGTGGTCGTCATAGGTGTAGCCCTGGTAACAATGTCATTAATTTTAGTAGTAACCTTGGTAACAATGACGTCATGGGTAATAGTAGGTTTTGAAATGAGGTTTGTTACGTGCGCGGTCTCGATTAGAAATACAAATCAACGCAGGATGATATCAACTTGTGTTTAGTTAGTCTCCTACGCAGCCGCAGTTTTGTTGTCACGCAAGGGGGCTAAGCCCTAGCGTGACAACAAAACTGCGGCTGCGTAGGAGACTAGTGTTTAGTGGGCAAAGAGTGATAGGTGACAAACGTAGATCACGTTTTGGAGTTTAGGGGAGAATCTGAATGTCGCAAATAAATAAAGCACAACGATACAAACACAAAAATATAAGAATGCCGGGTTTTTTCCCCTGGTTTTCGGACAATTTTCTAGCACTGAATGCGCCTTTTTCAAAACACAAACTAATAAATAAAGCATTTGAATGGTTGTATGTCTAAAAAAATAGTCCGAAGTCAAGAAATAAGCGTAATTATGACCGTGAAACAATTCGATTGTCACTGACGTCAAAAAATATTTCCTAGTTTTTGGCTCAAAATAGTTAAAGAATCTAAAAAATATCATTGAAAGTTGCTTTTCGAGGGATTTTACTGTTCAAAACACGATTTTCTCATTTGATGCGACATAAAACAAGAATTTGGCGAAAACACAACAAGTTCCGTTAGCTTTGATACCCTCAACTCTCAAACATTTCTTCGTTTCATCATCTCCACAGATACCTGATCAATTCCACTGATACTGATATCCCTCACTTTAGGTTGACCAATTTAAAAGCTGTTTTCTTTCTTTTCCTTTTTTTTTCGCATTCAAAAGCACCGTGCCATTTCGTGGTCGAAGCCAAAACTATTTAATACTCGTGGTCGGTTACTTCAAACATTTTCGCTAGAGCCGGCCTTGAAAACTATCTCATGACATATATGCAACTGAGTAACGAAAACGAAGGTATCGAAATTTGGCAAAACGTGTTTGGTTTCTTGGCCGTTTCGAAAGATTTTATTATTTGAGTATTTATGAGTACAGAAAAACAACAACAAAATAAACAAAAGCAGAGCAGAACGAACGAGCTAACAAACAAAACAACACATACATATATACAGAAAGAAACGATGAAACAGTGAAACAAAAGTCGTCAGCATTAACGACAAGTGACATAACTAAGAACAACACATAGAAAATCGTCAAATCAAACAACCCAAAAAATAAAAAACAAACAAACAAAAAAACAAAAAAACAAACAAACAAACAAACAAATAAGCAAGCAAGCGAATAACAAAAAACAAAAATAGAAACAACGGCAATGTCATTTAACAAAACAGTACAACACAAATAGTTTTGTTGAAAAAATCTTATGAAAAATCTCAGAAATCTTAGCTCAGACGCTGTACCATCCATGCACGTACCAAAATAAAGCCCTGTTAATAGTCTGCTGAATGCCTAGGCCAGTTTGGGCCATTCTAAATCGAACTAGTAGTTCTAGCTTTACACGCCGAAACTTTCTTTGTATTTCATGGCAACAGCTTGGTACGGCTCATGGCTGCTGCAGCGTCTGAAATAATTAGGCCTTAAAGTCATTTTTCACAGCAGCAGTTCACGCCGGATAGCGTGTAGCACAAAGTACCCACAAGATTATCCTAAACGATCAATGGCAGTTCAAACACCGCAATTAAGAACATAATTAGGCCACAAATTTTTCGCGGGTGACTTGCTATGTTGCAAGGTGGCTACAGGCCCATCTATCTTCGTCAACATAAAACACTATTAAATTTGGCCTCATGCATCGATTATTTCTCAATAATTTGATTAATGACAACCACAAAGCCGTTCGTTTTAATGTATTAATCATTTTTCACAAAACTACTGTTTTCAATGCAATGCAACGGTGTGAGTTAACGTCACTTTTCCACAAATTTGCTTCTCATATTTAGCATGAATTGTCGTTAGAAATATCAGATTTTACCACGGAATTTAATGCGTTTTATGACAATTACAACGTTATTTTGCCATACCATTGTCTCTCATATTTAGCATGAAATGACCTGTCGTTAGAAGAGATCAGAGTTTACAACCGAGTTTAATGCATTTTATAACAACTCGTTGTCTTTCACCGCAGTTTATCCCCTCAATTCAGGTTTATCACCAACTGTGCTTTAACATGAATTAGGCACATTTTTTTCGAATGTTAAGTCGCTGAAGATCAAGCAATTGTGGAATATAGTTTGAAATACAGCATTAACCAGTATGGAATGGTCATATTTGAAATACGGAATGAGAAAGACGATGTTTATGTTACAAACTCTAGAATAGCTACCAGACAAACAAACAGAAAATAACCTTTTAAATATTAGAGGAATAGTTTGAATTCTTGCATATAAATCTAAGATACGAACATTTAAGCAGGAAAAAGAGCATGAAACGAGAAAATGAAGTACAGAAATTCCACGGGAAAATGATTCATTTCCAACATTAAAAAATGCAAGCGTTCATGTTTGACCAAAATCTCTGAAACTAGAGTTTTTTACTTGTTTTTTCCTTCTTTTGTCTTCCATTTCAGAGTCCTCAACATTTTGTGTGATCTTCAATTTAACTATTCCTTCATTTACGTTCTAATTCCTACTACTCCTTTACTAATATAAACGCTAACAACATTTCTACGAAAAACCGGCCAGAACATTGCATGATTTTTTGCTTAAGGACTTCAAGTGCCACATGCACAAAGCGCGACAGAACACTGCACTAGATCGTAAGAATTTGACTTTAAAAACAACACTTACCTGTCTACAAGTGATTAACACTCTTTTATCAATTTGCAACGTTCCTGGCTTTCTCTTATTATCAAAGTTCATGATCAATTCAAATGACTTGGGTTTAAAAATATTTTCTTGGACGGGTTTAGGGCCGCATTCAGCATTCCTCACAGCGCTTAC
Organism: Telmatactis stephensoni; assembly: GCA_029948255.1. Classification (NCBI taxonomy): domain Eukaryota; kingdom Metazoa; phylum Cnidaria; class Anthozoa; order Actiniaria; family Isophelliidae; genus Telmatactis; species Telmatactis stephensoni. Next base: position 1,042,207 of record JALIZF010001899.1, read on the forward strand.
AGACGTATGACAAGCCATACAATGACTATTCACGTAGTTTTTCTTTTTCTCCGCGTCGTATACAACAGCTGGGGGACTTTGTAGGCATTCTCTGCGCGCTTCCTCTGACGCTTCCACAGGGCAAGTGTCTATTGTTGGGTAACAGTGTCGTCTTTCCATGTCTTTGTCTAGTTGCATTTGTACATTTGGGCAGTGTTCTAGCATGTAGGATAGAGTCTGTGTTGAGTTCAAACCAGGCGGAGGGTACAGATCGCATTTAATACGGAGATGGAAAAAGAGCAATAAATTAGTATCAGCGCCATGGCATTTTGCACAATAAGTATTCTTGTAACTAAGACGAGTTAGAAGGAAGAAGACTGGAAGTTGATCCTGAATAATTTCCGCGCGAAGCTTCTCCGTCGAGGAACATTTATCGCGCACGGCTTTGTCTTTGTACCCATGCGGACAAGACTCAATCATCCATATACGCGGTTCTTTATCGTTGATCCTTCGACATGCGAACTCTGGATCAATAGGCGAACGAGCAGTTTGATTACCACAAAAAATGGGATAATCCCGGCAACAGTCCTTGTACTTAGTACACGAAGGATCACAATGGCAATGAGGAGCAGTCTGGGTTGTACCGTTATCCCATTGCTCTTTCTTGCTACATTTTCCTTTACAAGACACGGTCTTGAAACAATTCACAGAATTCGGGACGTCGGAATTTCCGTGTGCAGAGTGGACAATGGATTCGTAGTTTAAGAATATAATCGCTATTATCAACCACTTGATGCTGGGATATGGTTTCACTGAGTCCATGATTGCAACTGAGAAGTGTTTGGTGTGGAGGTATTATATATATAAGTCAACGCACAGTCTCTGACTCAATACATTACGTAGATGCATACATTTAAAAGCGGAAAGTGAATGTTCTAACACGTCTACAAACCACATAGATCATAAAGACTGGAACATCTTGGCTGGGACTCTTAACTTCCTGAGAAAGACACACTGAGAATCCAGATCCAATCGATAAAGAGAAATAAATGAACGCTTATCTCTATAGGGCTCCTTTTTTCTCAAATCTAGCCGTTTAGACAATGCCAGAGGCACGTTTAATATCTTGGAGCAATTGCGAACTGCCTATATAAGCGAACTGTTTAAATAGATATAATCGTATTGTTGAGCTGTCATTTAGTTATATGATTTCTTTCCGCCGGTGCAAATTTGACAAATTGCAATAATTCATAGGCTTTGAAAATGTCAATATATCAAAAGGGCTTAGTAACTTTTCCAAGGAACATGACTCGGCCAATTAATCGACTCCAAATCGCCTTTTACGAGAGAGAAAAAAACCGACACTACAGAAAACAATTAGAGGCTGGACGAAAACACAAGTTCGATAATATGAGAAAATTGCAGATGGCTGTCCCGCCGTTTCGAGAGTTCTCGAATGAGCACTCCATAGGCGAGGCGATTGCTTGATAATGCAGTTTCATAGTGATGAGACATTTCAGAAAAAAATTTCATCATTTAAGATGTTATAAATTAGGTAGACAATAATTTTGGGTACAGGTTTAAACTAAATTCGTATGATATCACAGGATTTTCAGTAAGATTTCTTTTCTAATTAAATTTCGAAATTAATTTCTTATCTTATCACAAGTAGGTTGATGCGTTTGAAGATAAAAAAACAACTCTAAACAGTATTAACGTACTCTCATCACGCAGAGCCGGATTTCATAACGAAAATATACTTTGTTTTTACGAAGTTATTAAATTCTAGATAATTATACCAAATGAGGAAACCTTATTAACCTCATATCTACCAACCAACATATTGAGCACTTTCTTCGAGACAATATTTCGCGTTTTTATTCTGTTTTTAAGCTAGGCGTGTACTTTGTTATTTGACTGTCCTTGACATTCCCTGGCGTGTCATTGAACTGACTAAAGAGTAAATAAAAGCGATAAAAAGCTACCGACAATTAAAGAACTCGACTAATACAAAACGAATACAATCAAGACTGTGCTGTATTGTACAAGGAAGTTCCGATTCTCTTAGTCTAAGCGTATTGAGAAATTATTAAAGCTATGAAAGGCATATTTATGTTTGACAGAATTGTCGTGTACGATCTTGGATTGTTACCTCAAGTGGGTACTTAGAGCTTGTTATCATCGCGTGTTGGGAATCAGGCGGCATGCAAACACCGAAAAACAGACCAACTTGGTGGGGCATACTTTGTGAGACTAGAGTTCTGTAGTAAAGAAACAAGCTCGGCGCCAACCACAGCTATGTAATCCGTCCTTGACATACGGTATTCGCGAATACATTAGAAATCATTCAAGTACAGTACAGAAAGCAAATATGTTTGCTCAGGTCTAGAGCAAAACTATACAATAAAAAAAGAGAAAATTAGAATGAGACTTATATTGACAATCAAGCTCAACCACAAAAAAACTTTGAAATGGGTCAAAGCCCATGCCAGGCAAGGCTTCATTACTAAAAGTTGGCATATATTGTTTCACAAGAGCGTCATTGGGGTGTATTTAATTATTTGTAATTATATAAAACGTGGAAGATGTCAATTGTGAATTACTGAAATAGCTGATGAGATTGAACCTAGTCATTTGAAATCCAGGAAAATCAAAATGTGTTTTTTATTGAAACTGAAATGAAAATTGTCGTTTTTTCGTTTTGCAACAATATAAAAATAAACAGAAAATATAAATTAGAATAGGGTTGGAAGTAAGTCAATACGTGATTTAATTTGCCTTTATTGAACTTGAGGGAGGAAATATGTATGTTTTTTCGAGAAAAATCAGATAAACAGAAATGAAATGGAATTTGAAATTCAATTGAATACAATTATTATATTTTAGGGAACGCACGAAGGAAAACATTTTTATTCGATCAAGTCAGTTTTCGAAACAATTAAACGCTTAATTAACCTTTACAACATCTAAAGAAATCATTAATTATGTTTCAGTTTAAAATCTTAACCTGCTTTGTTTTTCAAGGATTTCTTTAGTTTAATTCACTTTCTTGGAATTACATTACTTTTCCAGAAAACCCGCTAGAAATATAAGTTAATCTTAAACACATTAACTCTAGACCAAACCTCACGTCTACATTTGAAAAAGTTTCAATTAGTGCGAAAATAAATTGCTAACGCGCGTCGTAACTGTACTTTCACTTCCCTCCCCTCCCCCCAAAAAAACATCAAACGTAGAATCAAACACCACATTTAGACAAACGTGGGTGATTCCCTCTATACGTTTAACCAGTAATTATCGCCTAGACACGCGATATTATTATTAGATTAATCGAGAGCGATTAGCAATCAATAGTCCTCTTTATCAGTCATAGGAAAACTTAGTCACCTTTCCGCTTTATTTTCCACCCTTTTTTCATCTTTTTGTGATAAAAGGTCGATAACTGACGCTAAGTATGCTGTTGAGAAGACGATGTTGAACGCACGTTCATTATGACTCACAAATGATTTCGCTGAGTCGTAAGATGGCGTGAAATAAACAATACCGTTGGATAAAAATGGAAACGAATTAAGGAAGGAAAGAAGGAAAGAAAGAGAAAAAAAGAGAGGAAGGAAGAAAAAAAGAAAGAAAATAGAAAGAAAGAAGGAAAGAAAGAAAGAAAGAAAAAGAAAGAACGAAAGAAAAAAGGAAGAAAGGAAGGAAGGAAGGAAAAAAAAAAATAAAAAAGAGAAAAAAAAAAAAAACAGGAAGAAAAGTAAGATGGTAAATTAAATAGGAGAAAGCTAAGAGTTGGAAGGAAAACGCAAGTCAGGTGCAGAAAGAATATGAAAGTACAAAAGATAGAATTACTAATAAATCGAAACAAAAGAAACGCACAAAACTCAATTTCCTTTCGCAAGAGAATTATTTTCGTCTGATACCTGCCAACAACACAAAAACAGAAAGCGTGATCAAAATATTCTCCGTTAAACACTTAAAATTAATGGTTTTCGAGTGAGATGATTAATTGGTACTCCAACGACAGCCATTCTCTTCATATCGTATGATTAAAGTTCATTTCCAGACTCAAACTGCTCTGGCTTTGCTGCAGATAATCTAATCGTCACCAAAGTGACTGTCTCCTGGGTTCAAAACTGCCGTCTTTCAGATACCTGATGATATTAGTGTGTAATTAAGAAAGAGAATGAGATGGCAAAAGAGAGAAATCTTATTTCAAAGATCTGTCACTCGGTAAGGGCTACGTGTTATAAGTATTCGTATCTAGTTTATTAAAATATAGTGCTATTACAAAGAAAGATGGGTGCTTTTTCTGTCGAAATAGATAAGATACCCAAACAGATGTCAAATTTTCTTGATAAATTCATCAATTAAACAACAATATAATTCACGTAGGACCGATATGCTTTATTTTGTACCCATATCGGTACGATTTTAGATACGCTGGTAATGTACCTCATCAATGATGTCCCTTACGTTGTTTTTCGTTTATAAACGTTTATGATATACTTTGTGTCCATATTGGTACACATTTAGACACGTTTATAATGTACCTCAACAATGATGTCCCTTACATTGTTTTTCGTTTATAAACGTTTATGATATTGTGTCCATATTGGTCCAAATTTAGACGTTTATAATGTACCTCATCAATGATGTCCCTTACATTGTTTTTCGTTTACGATATACTTTTTTCATATTAGTACGAATTTAGACATGCTTATATCGTACCTCATCAATGATGTCCATTATATTGTTTTCCGCTTCTACCGTCAACCCTCGTCAATAATGTCCCATTTCAGACAAAGTGCCTTTTGTTACGCATCAAGGTGGCTTGGCACGAAGGTGGGAAACACCATAGTTAGAGATTATTACCAAGTAAGAAATTGGTGAAGAACAATGACAATTTCTTGAAGGAATTCAGTTTTTCTACATATCAAATGACGTTCATTGCAATTGTATTATTATATCTCGTTATAATTAATAATAAATTACTAGGTCAATTTTTGCGTGGTAAACATACCAATCACGTCCCAAGTTTCTGCAACAGCGATTCCGTATACAGACTAGTAGGTACCATGGCAACGCAGTCTCTGAGGGCAATAGCGTGACGTTTATTAACAGATGAAGCGACGTCTAGTGCAAGAATAAAGAGAGGATCCGTGACGTCAACAGGGACCAAGGAGATCACGTGACAGATGTTGATAAACACGTGGGCTATGATGTCATCCATTAGACTCTGTAGAGCAATCAAGCAAACTGATGAATGAGTGAACAAAAATGTAACGATATCTAAAACCCGGTTTTCACGAGCGACGGAAGAAGAAAAAGCAAAAGCAATATACGTAGACTTAGTTCTCTCACAAAATGCAAAAAGGTAAAGGTAAAGGACCTTGTTTAACGTCGGTAGTTCTTTTAGCTGAGCTAATCTTCCAGGAAGCCGACGGTGCGCTCATTTTACCCCCTCTCTCCATCAGTGCTCCGTTTTAAGGGTATTTAAAGCTAGTTAACGCTACACGGAAAGGGAAGAAGTCGAAACAAGGATGCGAAGTCATGACTAAGGATCGAAATCGGGACCTCTTGCACCGAAGGCCGCGCACTAATTAACCAACTGTGCCTTCCTTGCAACACTGACTCTGTGTATGTTACTTCCACTTCCGCTTCCGTCGCACGTTAAAACCAGGCTTAACATCCGCTGCCTTTTACCGAAGTGTTTTTCTTCCAAGGGGCAGACGGTGCGTCATATACCCCTCCCTCTCTACCCTTGGTATACCTCATTTGTGAGTTAAAGCTACGATGGATTACTGGGAAGTTAAAGCAAGAATTCAAAGACTGTTGCACTACCAAACTCTCTTTTTCCACACTTATATCGATCATCTAGGAGGCAGCATGATCGAGTGGTCAGAGCGTCGGTCTTAGAATCCAGAGGTCCGGATTCGAGTCCCCGCTCGTTCAGGTAGCCCATAGTTCAGATTCAGCTTCTCGACCATGCTTGTAAATAAGCAAAAAGTTTGACTCATGGCCAGTTGGGATTCTTAACAATTTCTGTTTACATTATTTGTATCATTTAGTCGTGACTATTTGAGTGGGGGCCTGCTAAGGGGCTGTTTATATCAAGGCGAATTGTCCCTAGTAGCCGGAATAACACTTTTGTTTCAGTGTCCTCCAGGGGAAAGAAAGCAAAAGTGTTATCCCGTCTACCAGGGACAACTCGTGTTCTTCTTCTACAAAAACTTCAAGCAGTTTCATTTACATATGAATAAGTGAAGATATAAACCTACAACGTAGAAGTGGATAGAAAAATGGATAAATGAATCAAGAAAGCAATAAATTCACACATCAATAGGTTGTTAGTCAAACTTTAAAAATGTTGATAGTTCAGGCTGCAAAAAAATTGATAAAATCTTAAACATCATTTCCTCATTACCAAAGCCATTTGAATTAAGCAATAAATAACACAGTGATAAACCTACCTTATCTACTGTCGATTCGACGAGTAGTTCCTGGCACATGGCCTTTATCGTATTCACGTAGTGTTTGACCATGTTACCAAGAACAACATGGGAATCCCACGTAGACAAGCTCCCCTCAGAGATACGCTGGAAAACTTGATGAAGTAAACTGGACACTATATATGCAGAATTAAAGCTGGGGATTTCTGCTGAAAAACAAGTGCGCAGTTATTCGTACTAAAGTCGTAATCGGGTGGCGTAGCGGTTCGCCGCTCGCCTTTCACCGCTATGCATGGGTGAAAGCATCCATATTTAACGTCGATAACTCGTGACAGTAATTCAACTGATAAACTGGAGGTCGACGGTGCGCTCATTTTACTCCCCTCTCTCCATCAGTGCTCTGTTTTAAGGGCATTTAAAGCTATTTAACATGTTTAAAGCTACACAGAAAGGAAAGAAGTCGAAACAAGGATGTGAGAGGAGGATTGAACTAGGGACCTCTTGCACCGAAGGCCGCGCACTAACCAACTGTGCCATCCTTGCTCCTAACAAAGTGAAGTGCTGTTCTCTCTCTTTTGTCACGAGGGTTTTTTTCTTCGGGTTCTCCGGTTTTTCCTCCCTCAGCAAAAATCAACATGAGTTGAGTGTTGTATGTAGAGTATATAGAATGTAGTGTTAATGAGTGTGGAGTGTGGAGTGACACTGAAAAGTTCTTCAGGGGAGTGTCAATTAAAATATTTATTTTATCTTATCGTAACAAGACAGTATAATAGCGTTTACTCGGGATACGAGCAAACCCGATTTACAAAGCTTGTTTGTAAAGGCCATCTGGGTAATTTTGCACACTCGCAACACAGATCTACCACAGGTAGCCCGAGTAATCATAATCGCAATCGTAAGAAGTTAACGATCTAGAGCAGTTTGCGCATGATTGTGAAACGGACCGCGCCGTACCGTGACCATGCCAGTGCCGTGACCGTGCCAGTGCCGTGACCGTGCCAGTGCCGTGACCGTGCCAGTGCCGTGACCATGCCAGTGCCGTGACCATGCCAGTGCCGTGACCGTGCCAGTGCCGTGACCGTGCCAGTGCCGTGACCATGCCAGTGCCGTGACCATGCCAGTGCCGTGACCGTGCCAGTGCCGTGACCGTGCCAGTGCCGTGACCATGCCAGTGCCGTGACCATGCCAGTGCCGTGACCGTGCCAGTGCCGTGACCGTGCCAGTGCCGTGACCGTGCCAGTGCCGTGACCGTGCCAGTGCCGTGACCATGCCAGTGCCGTGACCGTGCCAGTGCCGTGACCGTGCCAGTGCCGTGACCGTGCCAGTGCCGTGACCATGCCAGTGCCGTGACCGTGCCAGTGCCGTGACCGTGCCAGTGCCGTGACCGTGCCAGTGCCGTGACCATGCCAGTGCCGTGACCGTGCCAGTGCCGTGACCGTGCCAGTGCCGTGACCATGCCAGTGCCGTGACAGTGCCAGTGCCGTGACCGTGCCAGTGCCGTGACCATGCCAGTGCCGTGACCATGCCAGTGCCGTGACCGTGCCAGTGCCGTGACCGTGCAGTGCCGTGTTGTCTACAAAAACATTTAAAATTCCTGCCGTAACCGTGCGGTAACCGTGCCGTGACCGTGCCGTTTTCACAGTCATACGAAATCTGCTCTAGTGTGACTCAATACGACGGAATTTCAACTGAAACTCTCGTTCATTCATCCAACCATTTATTCGTTCGTTCCTAAATTTAGGATGATACTAGAGAAAGCTAGACATGGAATGTAGAATATGAGCGATGAAGTGTTTTGCCCTTTACCACTCCGACATAGCTTTTTGAGTACGTGAGTTTACTATGAAGTAAACTGGATAAATTAATGGGGTTTTAATGACGTACCAAGTGTAGAGGGCTTGATGAGGACGGGATGGCCAGCAATTTCCTGCTTTTAAACAAACAAAAGATGAGTATCGAATGTCGAAAAGAAGAACAGAATTCCTATCTTCAAACAATAAAAAAATATATACATGTATCATAAGGCGAAAACTATCGTTTTCAAGTAAACGAAAAGCGGTACCTTTTATTCAATTCAGTTCAATTCGATTGTTTTTCGAGTGTGTTTTCTATATATTGAGTTACCACATTGGTAACGTACGCACGATAACGGCAGCTATGCTTACCTTACAGTCTAAAGCTCCCATTTTGATCAATTCTTTGCAGAGAAGAATTACTCTAGACATCTCAGTTGTGGTGAAATAGGTCATTACCTGAACCCAAAACAAAACAAATGCTTCAGTTTTTAACATCGCGTCACCACAAAGTTCCGGTAATCCACGACCAACCACATATATAACATTGCACCGTCAGAAGGGCATAACCAGGTCAGGAGTCCGCGCGCGCCTTGATAACAATATTTGGAAGCCAAATTCTACATTTTGCCCCTCATTTGGGGTATTTTTAGATCTTGAATTCAGCGCGCGCTGGAAGTGAACGCATGGGAAATCTCTACATTTTTCAGAGCGCGCCAAAGACTGGTGATCTAAAAATAGCACAATAAGTCATATTACGTGCCACGAATGTCTCAGTTTCCTACGTATGCACAGGGAGCCCAAGCTTGATATTAGAGAATAGGTGATATTTGCATATCTATAGTAAATGTAGCAACAAATCATATCCTCCCTTCGGAATATATTCGTACTCTTGGAAGAGGGGCACTCAGGTTTTTAGAAAAAAGGGGACGTTCATCTGAAGATGGACGCTGATTCAGAACGTGATTGCATGATTATTTGAGAGATAAATAGAGGAAGAGAATGATATTGTAGAAGATCTTTGACTTGCCTGACATAAGTTTGTAACTACACAATCCTTGAGACAATCTTTCATCCCCGCAAATGTATCTCTTCTTAGATGGTCAAGCACTTCAGATAGCACATAATCTGACACAGCACAACACTGAAACAGGGGATGTATATTATCTGAAAGAAAGAAATTGAATAATAGTGGAATTTCGAGACTAGCACATTGAAAAGGAGATATAAAGGACAGGTTGTCTCTGCTTCATAGAATAAGTCTGCTTCAGGGAATGAATTCATTTTATGTTTTTGCCTGGAACAGAACGACTTTCTAATAAAATTAATTTTTGCTGGTCAACTTACCATTACAGTTTGAAATCTCACATGATTTCCATTTGTCCTTTGATAAATCACACATATCCATCACACATTTTGGGACGATGCTGAAATGTTGTGAAGGGAGTAGGTCTTTAAGTGATTTGATATGGAGTGCTGTAGTCCAATCTGTAAATCATAAATACTAAAATTAGCTAATGAGCAAGGGGTTCATGCAATATACTTAGACAATTTTACAAAAATGGAACTTTCATGTAACAGTCCTTTGCAATAAAAGTACCATAAATTTCATTTCTACAGTTCTCAATTAGACTACAGGAAATTTCTAAAGTTAGCATCCTTGGAACCAATTCTTCGATAATGATGGATCCAACTATTCTCTAGAACGGTGTGCAGTATTGTAGAAATCGGAAACCATCCAAATGATCCAGAAGATATTTTGGAAAAATATCTAAAAGAAAGATCTAGAAGATAAGGGCCAAAAGTCATCTCAGGAGGGGGTGCACACCCCTGCAACCCTCCCCTGAATCCACCCTTGTCATGTCTTCCTTACAAAATATCTAAATACAATTAAAACAATATAATATTATTTGTTTAGCAGGGGTTCTGTATTGGGCAGGTGTGGAACTTCCAGGAAACTTTACATATCAACTCACCTAGCTCATTGGCCTTTTGACCTAGCCATGCAATAAGACTGGCAACTTCAGCAATGTCATCACCTTGGAAACACCTCAGGATAACATCAACACAAACTTTAAGCACATCCAATATAAGGCTTCTTATCTCAGCAATTTCAGCCAATGATAGAAACAGAAATAGCTGGGGACTCATTTCTTTCCAAGACACCTTGCAGGCATCAAGTTGTTTCATCAAAGTTAATGTTATAGGGATGAGATATTTCAAGATGAAAGCCTTGACTGTTTGTGTCTTTATATTGAGAACTGACAGAGAAGCCTTCAGTAGCTTTAAGGTGAGTTTAAATGAGACTATATTGTCTCTGCCCCTGAGTTTAATCTTTGGGATAATGCAGTATTGAACAAACTCAGTTACGTTAAGCAATGGTTGGCTGAGTCCTGGTAGATGCTCTTGTTTGTAAGGCTTAAAAACAAAAAAGATAGTCATAATATGAGACAAAAATTATGCTTCTAAAATATCTTGACTGGTAAAGTATAGAATAACATGCCAAATCTGCTGTTGGCTAACTGTCAGCCAATTGTCAACAAATGGCTAACAAATGATCAACAAATGGCCCACAAACTACCCATAAACCTTGAACAAACCACCAACAGTAACAGTAGGGAAGTTTGGAAGTGTTAACAACCTCAGTAAGAAGTAATAGCCTGCCAAATCCCTTGTCAGCTGGCTGTCAGTCAACAGTTGACTGACAGCCAGCTGACAAGGGATTTGGCAGGCTATTACTTCTTACTGAGGTTAACAACACTTCCAAACTTCCCTACAGCTTCTTAACTGTACATCAAAGGTCATACATTAAGATGTTGTACAACAATTTAGTGACTTACCTGTAGGAGAAGTTGCACAAGTTTTATCAAGTTTTTCTCATCTTGTTTTGTCTTCAGAGATGCTGGCAAGGAAGACAATATCTGACATAACAATGTTGGGCTGGATTCACTTGTAGTCAACATGCTCAAGATGGGAACTTCTTGAAGAATCTTATGGAAAATGGAATGGAATTAAATAGATGCATGAATGAAAGGATAAAATGTATAATTAGGAATCTTTATGGAGTAAGTGGTGGCATATTGGTAGTGCAGGTAGGAGGTTTGTTATTCAACTCTCATCTCCATGCAATTATCACATTGTTTTGTCTCTCCTGCAATCTGTGAAGGCTCTTTGTAACTTAATTTGAATAAAGCAGATTTCATATGACTGTGAAACTGACCACACCGTGCCGTGACTGTGCCAGTGCCATGTTGGCTACAAAAAGGTTCAAAATTCCTGTCGTAACCGTGCTGTGACTGTGTGGTGCCCTTTTCACAGTCATATGAAATCTACTCTATCTGTATTAGGGTACACTAATGGAGGGAGGGGTTACAAGGTACACTGTCAATACCCCTTCATTTTTGGGTGAAGGGACAACAGCCATTAATTGACCACTGGGTTGCCATTGAATGACCATTCAAGGCTTTTACAGATCAAATTGTTGTAAATTATCCGACCTGCTTTTAGTAAACATCCAGTTCCATAAAATAAACAGTAGTAATTCTTGTTTTCATTACCTTATAAATAACTGTATTAGAGTGCCCAAATTTTACAGCTTCCTGAAGAGCTTTAGACAGCACCAGATATGGAGACAATAATGTCCACTGCTTGATATTATTCAGTGTTTTATTGAACCCTGCAGAAAAACTGCTGTCTACAAGTTTGTTAAACACAACTTGCAACTGTTCCAGTAAGGCTTTTTTGTTCTCTTCAGTGTGACTTGGGTGGAATAACAAGGAATCTTGTTTAATGTCAAGACCAGACAGGACAGACATTGAGAATGTGTAGTTTAGGATTTCTTCTTGATCCAGTGAAGGAAGTTCTTTGAATACACCAAGAACAACCTTTAAGCAACAAAACACAAAACTATTATCACAAAAGAATTAAAAGCAAGAGAAGAAACAGTCTTAATAGTGCAACGAGGGTGTAACTGAATTGCAAATATTGCAAGGAATAATCATTGTGCCCCATGTTACAGTGAACTTCCTCTAAGATGGACACCATCAGGACTGTCAACAGTCTCCAGTTGCACAAATGTGGGTTAGCACTAAACCCAAGGTTCAGTCTAAAGAAAATCTTTGATTTTAACTCCAGGTTAGCGCTAGCCTACCTTCAAGCAACTGGACCCAGATGTCCATCTTAAAGGGGTGTCTGTCTTAGAGGAAGTTTTTAAACTTTAAAAATGGAGTAGATATATTTGAGCAGAAAAGAAATGTCCTGTCATGGGTGTCCATTTTAGAGAGGTGTTTCTCTCATTAAGGTGTCAGTTTGGTGAGAGTTGGCTGTACTGAGTGGCCTATAGACCTTTCTTGAATTCACTTGAATGACCAGGAATGATATTATTGATTTAAGGAGAGGCTGGAGTTTTCAAAGTATGGTGCCATAAACCTATGAATTTGAAAACCCCAGCTTTAATCTATTGTTACATGGTCAGTCATGCAAATTTGAGAAAGATCTATTGATCAGCGATACTTTGTTTGGATCTATTGTTAATCTATAACCTTTGTTCCAATTAATGTACCTCTTTAATACCAATATACACATCATCACTACATCCTGGTTCAGATTGAAGCATTTGTCTTTGCATAGCTAGAATATCTACCATCATCACCAGTTGTTCTTTTCCTGCAAAACTTTTAGCATTCTTTTTGATGCATTCTAGCCATGTTGGGTTATCAAATAACTCTTCAGTTGTAAGCAACCAGTTAAAACAGTCATCAGATCCTGCCAGATTCTGGTTGATTCTCCATACTGCAGTCTTCAAGGATTCTTCCGAGGATTCACCAGCAAACATAAAAGTCTGCTGGCTTCCTGCAACATATTGAAATGGTGAAATCTTAAGAGCACGTTAATATGAACATGGGATAACCAAGGAAGAGAGGGAAGGAGGAAGAAATGGAGGAAGGAAGGAAGGAAGGAAGAAAGAAGGGACAGAGGGAACGAAGGAAGGAAGAAGGGAGAGGAAGGCAGGAAGGCAGGCAGGAAGGCAGGAAGGAAGGAAGGAGAGAGGGAAGGAAGGAAGGAAGGAAGGAAGGAAGGAAGGAAGGAAGGAAGGAAGGAAGGAAGGAAGGAAGGAGGGAGAGGAAGGCAGGAAGGAAGGAAGGAAAGAAGGAAGGAAAGAGAGAGGGAAGGAAGGGGGAAATAGGGAGGAAGGGAAGAAAGGAAGGGAGTTAAGGAAGGACAGATGGAAGAAAGAAATATAAAGAATATAGGAATTTACAAAAACTGGGTGAATAGAGATGGATCTGTTACTGATTGAGAAAATAATGGGAGACTCATCCAGAAAGACAAACAGATGGATAGGAAAATAGTTATTGATTGATCAACTTACTCACATTGTATTAATGAGTTCTGCCCTTACCTATAACATCAAAGGATTCTTCTTGTTGATCACCCCAGACACTTGATTCTGGTATCATACCTTGCAGAAATTTAGAAACCCATTCCTTCTCAGACTTTGTTGCAAAGTCATCAACATACTTTCCCAGCTCAGTACAAAATGACTGTAACATTTCATGTACATTGTCCTTGGTAGTGAAACCAAGGGTTGCATATAGAGCCAAAATCCAGTAATGCAATGGATGCCAACTGGACAAGTCAATTTGACCAAGTTTATTTCCCTGTGGTTCTATCCAATGACACACAATTTTCCACTGTTTAGTAAATAACTTCATCAATAACTCAAGAGAATAGAAAACTTTAGAAACTTCTCCTTTAGGATATGTTCTCTCTTTGGTATTTGTCTGAGACACAAGAGAGTAGGTAGCATCCCCTTTAGAGGATTTTGTTGAGCAAACGCTACTTTCTAAACTTTCTTGGAGGTTCTGAAGTTCTTGTAATGTCAGCTTTTCAATTTTTGAGGCTGAAATAGGATTATCTTTATATGACCCACCGAAACTAAAATCTTCTTGAAATGAGTGTTTATTGTAATCATGTAAACAGTGTTCCAGTTTTGTTTGTCCTGATATTAGTTTCACTCCAAAACAAATTTGGAATGCATATTCTATCATTTCCTTTAGAAGCAGTATTTGATTAGTAACATCATTAATGCTTTCACTCAGAAAATCCAAGGCATTCAATAGCAAGTCACTAACAGATGAATCTGATGGACTGACAGTAGGGAGTTCAAGATCAAGTAAGTTTTCAAACAACAAAGCAAAGAGGGCTAAGTCTTTTGAAGTGGGCTGTTCAATGTTAACAGTGATTATGTCTTGCAATCTCATTGGGAGAGTCTTCAATGGTAAATACAGAAGGCACTGTAATGAAATAAAGGAGATATTTGAGGTTTTAGAGAGAGACTGAGGAAAGAGGGATGTAATTCATGAGCATAATAGAAAGGAGTAAATGAATGGATGAATAATTGAATGAGTAAATGAATTTATTCAGTGGTAAATATGTGTGAATGAATGAATGAATGAATGAATGAATGAATGAATGAATGAATGAATGGATAGATGAATGAGTGAGTGAGTGAGTGAGTGAGTGAGTGAGTGAGTGAGTGAGTGAGTGAGTGAGTGAGTGAGTGAGTGAGTGAGTGAGTGAGTGAGTGAGTGAGTGAGTGAGTGAGTGAGTGAGTGAGTGAGTGAGTGGATGGATGAATGAATGAATAATGGAACTTGGCATTGATGAATTATGGATGGTAGGAGGGAAAAATGAACAAAAATGAGAAAGCATTTATTGGCATCACTTTTCATTCACGGTACGAACCTCAGTCAACAAGTGTTCCCAACGCATTTCTTGCACAACAGATAAAAACATTCTCGTTCCAAACTTTGGCAGAATAGGAAAACCATCAAGATCATCACAATCATCATCAGTGCCTCTAGAACACCATGTCTGGTAAAACCAAAAGTGTAGTTTACAATGCAGAGCCCTTTTCTCTATAGGTAGTAGTTGTAATTCTTCTTGACCGTGAACGCAAAGTCCTTTGGAAACCTCACAAACTGCATCAACGACAACCTTGACTGCCGGAGCAACGTCTTCATGTTTCTTCTCCGTCAAGTTTGCACATTTTTCAGCAAGGAAAAACGCTGACTGAACAATTACTGTCTCTGGACAGTATCGCATGTTGGAAAACCTACTCATTTACTTTAGTATAGCATGCAGTGGGGAATAGATCACTGAAAACTTCTCTCTGAACATTTTTCAACATTTACAAAGCGCGCCGCCATTTTGAATATTTGACCGAGAAGCCTGGGTTCTACCACATGGTCTACTTACTTCCGTTTGGGATTCCTGTGGTGTGAACAATGATATCCATATCATGCACATCCCAAAATAAATTAAAGAAAGGAGCTTATAGTCAATTAAAAATAAATAAATAAATACTTTGTTTATAGTGGAAGAGCATCTAGCTTGTTTCCGGGCAGACCACTGTACTCCCACACACCACCACTACAGTTTTGTAAAATGGACTGTGATGCCACTGCCACGACTGTGATGTCTATAAAATCATTTGAAATTCTTGCTGTAACCATGCCGTGACCCTGTGGTGCTTTTTCACAGTTACACAAATTTTACTTTATGCTATGCATACAACTGTCAGCTCTGTAGTTCATTTTCAACTGGAATGAAAAACAGAGAGCCAGGTCTAGGACCTGGAAGGCCTGTGAAGCAAAGTAAGATCAAACTAACAATCATATGATGCATGTCCTGGAATCAAACATCCTCAGGAACCCAAGGTGTCAGGGGGAGAGGGGAGGGGGAGGGGGAGGGGAGGGAAAAGAAAGCAAGTCTTTCCTAATTTATCAGTTTATATATTAATGTCCCCAATGGCCTGGGCCACCAAACCAGGGACCACAGATTGGTGCTTGAACAACTTGAATTGGTCAACCTTACTTTTCAATTAAACAATAAATACAATGAGGTCTTTTTGATAGTTATCTTTAATATTTTACAACTGCCATAATCTGCTCAAAGAATATCTTTCAAACTGAAAAGAAAGTAGACTATCTTCTCATTGAGATGATAGACTACCTCTCATTTGGATACCGTAAATGATCTAATGAATGCCCTCTCTCTAATAAACACCTCCCATCTAATTAATACCCCCCTCATGTCTGGAATTTAAGATTTAATGCCCCTCTATTTTGAACACCCTATATCTAATAAACGCCCCCCCCCCCCCCCCTCCATGGCCATTGGTGGTTCTCAAGATTCACTGCTTCAAGAAAGGCCAACCATTAGAAGAAGGCACGGATGAGTTAAACGGATGAGTTAAACAGACAATCTTTGCGTGACCCATTTCAAGGTAAAACGGATTCAGACATTGAAGAGGCCGGCGACGAAAATAAGTCTTGTCAGTGCTTGACGAAGAATCAGATTTCGGTATAGAACTACATGTATATGAAAACTAATTTTTTAAATAGCTTACACTTATCAACAAACAGAGAATTGTTAGTTCCCTTCGAGTTTGCTGAGATTTATATATTTGTTGTTATAGTTTTAAGAATAAACGCCCCTCTCTTTTAAACACCTCTTATCCTTTAAACGCCCCCCTCAGGACCACTGAAATATATTAAATGCCCCCAGCATTCATTAGGTCATTTACGGTAGGTATGTCTCAAAACTGTGCCTAATAAAGTTTGCAGTCATGATACCCATGACAACAATGCCCCCTACCAACAACCAAACACCTTACAATTTCCAGAAAGTAATCAGCTTTTGAAAACAGCAAATAACATCAGTGATATCATTGTTAGGGCCATCTTTGTATGTCATTACGTACCTATTGTATTGTATTGTAACAATGCATCAATCACAGCCTGATACCTCTAAGACAGTGTTTACTACACAATGACAAGTATAAATCTACTATTATGTATGTTATTTTTTGTATCAGTGATACTGTGATGAGTAATAAGCTTCCTCTAATGCATATAAAGTTACAGCCATGTCCTCCTTTAGAGTCATAAGCTGTTTGTCAGTCTGTTGTTGTATGGCAGTAAGTCTTGCTGTTCTATCAGATATACTCTTGTTCACAGAAGGAAAGTCATTTAAGATTAAAAACTCTTTTATATCTGATACTAGTTTCATTAGTGATTCTCCAGCTCTGACCTGTAGATCAAATAAAACATGAACATATTATTAATTTTAGACATTTATCAATCATCATCTGCACCATCAGCATCATTCAACATAATTTTTCTCTAGCCACAATGTTCGATCATTATCAATAAACTTACAATGTTTGCAGCTCTGACATTAGATTCATATTGGTCTTGCACCACTTGAGTTACACGGGAAACTTGAGTTTCATCTTCAACCTTTTTAACAAAAGAACCGAAAATATCATGCACCTATCAATTGGTGGGGGCAAGCCCACAGGAATTTGACATTTTTTTGTTGGTGGCAAAGTCAAATTCCCCAACTCCCTGGCACCTTACAAATGTCAAATTCTATACTGCTCCCAGTATTCTTTTTGGTCAAGATGGTGATCACAGCTCATTTATAAAGATAGCCTTCGAGAGTACAGTGAATCTTCTCTCAGCAAACATCTCTCAAAGATGAAAAGTTATTGTATGCCTCGGAATGCTTCCCTCAGAGAGAGAGAGAGAGAGAGAGAGAGAGAGAGAGAGAGAGAGAGAGAGAGAGAGAGAGAGAGAGAGAGAGAGCACTGCGCGTACACCACAGACGTTTTTTACCTTTGTACATTTGAGTATCTCAGTGAAGTTATCAAGAATGCTCTTCACGTCATCTTTCAAGCGTTTTGTATACGATTTTAACAACGTTTCTTTACTTTGAGGTAAAGTACGCCCTGGTTGTGACATATTATATAACTTTCTCTAATCACAAATACCAAATTGCTTCAAAATAGTTAAAAATTTTGTGAGCAAAATCAAAATGCCATTGTCTTGACCGCCATTTTGGATTTATGAACGCAAAGAATCATGGGATAAGTTGGTAGATTTCCCAGTATGCAAAGCAGGCTTAGTCCTCTTCGCCGCCATCTGTAAAAATGGTAAGAACTTTACTTCGAAGTCGTGGATTTTATCCAATTGTATCTCATCCATCTCTTCAGATTTCTACCAATCCGTTATCGTATATGAAATAAAGATGCTCAATGCTCTAATCAACCATGTTATTTCTTTTGTACACGATGTTTTAAGTGATTATTTTCCAATATATGGCAGTGTTATGGCCTTCGTAGATGTTTTCTTGAGTGAGCTATACTATTCAACGTGACTTATATAACTAGCACATCTTTACCAACTTACCTATTACCAATGCACTCAATAATGTTTGCAAGAACAAATATATGAGTTTGTGAGATACTATTTTCATTCAGTTATACTGTAAAATATATCCATTTACCTAGTGAGTGTATTCGGTGCTCGATTGATGAACCTTTTTCAGTACAATAGTTCTTTTCAGACGGTATTTATTCATATAATACAGCATTGTGTAAACTATAGGTCGTATTACAATCCTGCAATCACGAGCCATGATAAACGAATGTTACTCACAGTGTTCACCCCACCTTTAATTACATTACATTCTTTGAATGTAGTTGTAAACTTGTACCATTTTGTTTGTAGCCTAAAACCAAGAGGGTAAAGGTTAAGAAGGTGGCTCCTGCCCCTTATGCAACATCAAAACCAGTCCCTAAGAAGACTGTCAATCCTTTGATTGAGAAGAGGCCAAAGAACTTTGGCATTGGTAAGAGTGTAAATATATGATGTTAAAATTGTGTGCCATTACATAAAACAATTTTCATATGAATGGGAAAACCACATAATGCATTCACTTGGTCAGCACTGTGTTGTGTATAAAAATATTGAAAATTCCTGTTACAGATGTGCTATCCTGTGACTGTTGTTTTCATAGTCACAAGAAAACACAGCTGTGATAATGTAGACA
Source organism: Telmatactis stephensoni (assembly GCA_029948255.1). NCBI lineage: Eukaryota > Metazoa > Cnidaria > Anthozoa > Actiniaria > Isophelliidae > Telmatactis > Telmatactis stephensoni. The sequence goes on from JALIZF010001899.1 coordinate 1,061,327, forward strand.
TTTACTCTGAGCAGTGTTCATACAACTGAAAAAGTGCATGCTGAGACATAATACAATGCCGTGTCACTGTTTTGATTGGTAACTTCTGCTCTCTCATCCCATCAAAACACTGGGACACAGCTCTGCACTTTCTTTTTCACAGTCTTACGGGTGTGCACATACAGGTATACAATATGTGGGGTGATATGCACAGGTGACAAAAGGGAGCTGACTTCATAACATCGAACTTCATACAGAAAAGAAGACTGCATCTATCTTCATAGCTGGTAGATTGCCACCAGTTGCTTATGTCTACCAAGAGACCTGATTATGTTATTCATAGTCCTCTTGATGGTTTTTATCTGAGCCATTTTCTGCTTTCTACATTCAACTCATGTTTTCTGGTGTCAAATGTGGTGGTTGTTACATAGTGGATCTCCAAGCTACTTCCTAAACTTAGTGTGATAAGTAGTAGCAACCAGGATTAAATTTCAGTTGTTTTTTTGTGAAGTCTTATCATGAATAATCATTATTCAGTCTATGTAATATTTACAGCTATGAAACTTGATAACTGTTTATCTGAATGTTTAAATTTGTTGTATTTAAGGCGGTGATATCCAACCTAAAAGGGATCTCAGCAGGTTTGTACGATGGCCGAAATACATCAGGCTACAACGTCAAAGGTCTCTTCTTTACCAACGTCTCAAGGTTCCACCAGCTATTAATCAGTTTACACAGACTCTTGACAGACAGGGTGGTATGTGTTGTTCATTTTTATATAATACTAAATATTGGTATATTATGTGTTCTCTGAGAGATCTGTGTGTACAGTACACACTCATAGATGGCATCATAGAATCTTAACCAAACTCTGATTGGTGAAAATGATTCAATGAATATTATATAAAACAAATATATTCCATTTTTGTGGGTGTTTACTAAATTAGATGCACAGAAGACATAAAAAAATGCGGTGAAATCAACAGTCAAGCCACTCCACTTCATCGCATGTTACACTTCTTTTTTCTCACCACATTTTGACGTCATCTGTGCATCTATTAGAGTACAGACACATGGAAAAATGGAATCGATTCATTAGATAATATCACTCTGAATTATTTTATTGTGCTAGTATTGTTAATGTGAGAAGGCTTAGAGTTTTAAAGAACATACACCAAATAATTCTGTAATTCTCTTTAGCCACCCAGCTTTTCAAGCTATTGCACAAGTATCGCCCAGAAACTAAGGCTGAGAAGAAGGCAAGACTCACAGCTAAAGCCGAGCAGAAAGCTGAAGGCAAAGAGGACAGTTCTGGAAAGAAACCAGTTGTTGTAAAGTATGGCCTCAACCATATTACTGCTCTTGTTGAGAACAAGAAGGCTCAACTTGTTGTGATTGCTCATGATGTTGACCCCATTGAGGTTAGTATGAAATCAAAGGCTCTTTAATGAACAGTGTACATGTAGCTGAAACATTTTTCAGTGCACTGTATTTCATTGATTAAGCATGCTCCCTTGATTATGGGCCTCCCTTGAAGATGATATTTGAAATAAGCCCCCTCTCTACTCAAATAAATGCCTCTCTCTCCCCCATAATGTATGATCACAATAACCTTTGTTCATATATAATTGAATGTCACTGTTCTATCAGCAATTTATTGATAACTAATGTAGCTTTTCCACAAGCATAAGGCTGTACTCTAGCAGTGCTTGAGTGCCAGAAGTTGCTAACATTTGCACTTGGGTGACTGAAAATGAAGTATGATATGGTAAATTTAAGCACGATAGAGTGCCAAAAGGCTCGTCTCAGTGCTCACTGATACTCAAGTTAGAGGACAGCCTTGGTGTTTAATATCCCATGTTCAATATTGTATTGTATAAAGCAATTTAAGAAAAATTGGTGACTTTAGAAGCATAGAATAAAGTAATATTGTATTATTCTATTTCCATTGTGCATTACCACACAAAATGATTGTTTTCTGCAGACTCCTGATCTACTTTAATCTCTATTTTAGATTGTTGTATGGCTTCCTGCTCTGTGCAGAAAGATGAATGTTCCTTACTGTATTGTAAAGGGAAAAGCCAGGTAATTATTTTATTGTTTATTATTCCTTAGACCACTCAGGTATATCCTTAGTCATTTTGTATAGAGCGGTTTTCGATTGAGTGGGAAACTGACCATACCGTCCCTTGACCATGTCAGTACCGTAACATCTATAGAAACATTCGAAATTCCTGCCGTAACCATACTGTGCATTGACCGTAACTGGTACGGCCAGTTTCCCACTCATACGAAGACTGCTCTATTATACCTTAGACCACTTGGGTATATCCCCAGTCTTCTTCACAGCTCTTCAAAGGCTTGTCATGCAATGCTCCATTGCCCTCATGTGGATGGAAGGCTGCATGACAACACCAAGAATGGCTGCAAAGGCTATATGTCTTACAGCATTTCTCAATATGTATTTTCCAATGTTTTGATATATTATTAGGTTGGGAAAGGTTGTTCACAAAAAGACAGCAACTGCACTTTGTCTCACTGGTGTTCGTCCAGAGGACAAACATTCCCTAAACAATCTGGTAGAGTCAGTAAAGACCAACTACAATGACCGTTTTGATGAGATCAGGAGACACTGGGGAGGTGGAATCATGGGCCCCAAATCATTGGCTGCTACTGCCAAGTTAGAGAAGGCCAAGCTTAAGGAAATGAAAGTGTAAACAAATAATGAGGCAATAAAATGAGCTTACCTTTGAGATAAGTGTTGTGTGTTTTTACTAGTTAAACTAGGTCAAGGACTTTGCTACTATGAACTTGGTACAGTTTGATTAGTACGTGGAACTTGTCCCTATCCTTGATTTACACTGGTTACCTGTTGGACTTGTGAAAAAGTAACTAAATAGTGCAAAGTAGAAGTAATTAAGCAATTGAAAACAGAATGTACTATTTAGGTATTACTTTTTCACAGGTTACAACTGTGTGCAAAACTACGCATCCTGACAGACTAAAGTCTCGATTGGGAATCGAAAGGTGGAGTTTTCTATACAATGTCTGTACACTTTGCTGGCTGCCCGGTAGCCTATTGACCAAATCCCAATCAAGACTACTTTAGTCTGGCTGGACGCATAATTATACACACGGTGGTAAGTGTTCACATTAAAGCTCTTAATGATTAAGCTCCACCTACATTATTTTGCTGATTTGATCCCCTAATAATATCCACTACTCTTCTCTATATTTTTTGTGGCATAAATTAATTGCTATAAGGCCACAATGATGAAGAATGCAGGTTCCAACTTGTGCCTTGACTTTCTTACACCAGGGGCACATCCAGGGCTCAGACTGGTTCACTTCACATTTTATATTGTACAAAACAAATACAGGTTATTATTATACAATTCTCAAAAGGACACATGTAATATGCATAAGAACACAAAATATATTAAAGGGTTATTAACCGAGCGCGAGGTCTGTATGGGAAAATATCAGACCGAGGTCTGGTATTTTCCCATACAGACCAAGCAAACGAGGTTAATAACTTATTTATTATATGGCTTTGAGAAGTCCCGCTAAAACAATTGTCAAATGCAAATTTTTCTTTCCATCCGGGACAGCGGTCCTGATATGGCAAAATACAGACCATGCGTTAGCCAATCAGAATTCAGGAAATTATCTAGCCATATAATAAGAGACGGTATTCAGATTAGGTTCAGGGTCGTGACGTGGTACGTGGGATCAGGGATCACAGGCTTGGGATCGGGATCTCAAGCCATGGGATCGGGGTCACAAACGTGGGATCGGGATCAGTAGTCAAATCAACAGGACTCAGGACTCTAAATTTTCACAACTGGGATCAGGGATCAAAATAAGAGAACTTTTGGGATCAGGGATCAAAATTTCCAACCAAAAAACAGGATCACGAGCGAAAAAACGTACCATCTCACGACCCTGTTAAATTAGTAACATTTGAATGGCTTCCTGGTGCAAAGCTGCTCACTAATCAAAGTACTCAAAGTCAACTGTGGCAATAAAAACAACATAATTTGTATCAATTTTTGCAGAATTGTATAATAAATATGTTATTGGTCGATTAACCAGGGAAACAGCTGTGAATGTTTACTTTTCACTTGCATTTTGGGTCGTCTAAAGGCTTGCCAAAATAAGTGACTCATAAAAATACACAGCTGTATTGACTGGTTAGTCAACCAATAGCCTATATTTAGTGGGATAAGCAAAAAAATAATCTTATTTTTAGGTTGAGAAATGGGGTTCCCACGCACTCTCCTGGATCTGCCTCTGTGCACTAAGATGCAATCACTTCAAACATGCGAAGATTTTATTGGAAGTCAATACAAATTGTGGCTCCTTTAAACAGTCTCAACTTCTCAGGGAAAATCTTTTCTTGTCCAGATTTTCTGCATTTTTCTATTCTTCAGCTAGCCAATTGTATTGTTTTCAAAAAGACTTCCATGGACTTACATGGTTAAGTGAGTATGTCGCAAGTCAAAACTTGCATTGACTTGCATCTCATTTTGATGGTAACATCGGCCAAAATCACACATCCTGCACCACCAAGTGCACTCAAGGATTCTAGAGGGGTTACCGACTACCAAGTCCAAACGACTTCAGATATTCATAATTTGTCAAGCTAGTCAAGACATCATTTCAAAATAAATATTGCAAATAGTTCATTCTACCACAAAATAATGCTCATGCAAATGCAGGGGGGGGGGACTCCATTGTAAAAGGTTCGGGTATGCTCATCATATCTCCGAGGGGTAAAAATCAGTGATTTGGTATCTTTTAGGGTGTTAAAATTGAAGTTGAGAGTTTTAGCATTTCTTGGTATCTTGTAGGGTATCAAAAGAGCCCATCACTTAATATCTTGCTCTCAAATGGAAGAAATTTCCTCAACAAAAGCATGTCGACCACCATTCAATTTTATGGTCATCTTCATAATGTCCATTAGCTTTTTATCGCTGGTATCTCTTAGGGGATCTTAGGGGTTAAAAAATCATACAGCCACTCCCTTCTTAAAAGACTTCCTGTATCTTTTAGGGGTATATTTTAAAATTTCCGATGAGCATACCCGATACTTTTTCAATGGAGTCCCCCCCCCCCCCCCCCCCCCCCCCCCCGGTGCAAATGCTTCAATCCCAGTCAAGTGCTTGCATTGGAAGCAATAATTGTGAGATACATCGACAACTCTGAAGATCATTTTATTACAGAAGTGGCTTAAACTAACCAAGGCAATACACTATATTTATTTTTTATTTCATTCAGTGATTTACAAAGTTTGCACTCTAAATCAAATAGCCTCACTTCTTCCTTAGCTTTGTGCTTGTCATTTACCTATAAAAATTCAAAAATGAAAGAATCAGCAAACTTAACACTTTAGATACCAAAGTCATTTAACAAACTTAAAGAGCAAGGTCTCAGAACTTGGTGTTTAATTCATCATAAGTATTTCAAGAGTAGCAAATATAATTTCACATCATTGACCTCACTCTACATATTACCCTGGATTCCTTTTCAAGCAGTGTTATCACAAAACTTATGTATGTTCTACAACATTTCCACTCTACCTTTCGAGTGCTCTTCATACAGTGATGTTGCTTTAGACTTTCTTTGTACAGTGGTGGCACCACACCCTAAAGCAAATCACAAGAAAAGGGACTAAAGTTTTGTAATTATTGACTAAGAAAATTGCTAAAATTCAACATTACTAATACATCAGTGATAATAAAAACCCAGTATTTTCTAATCAAACCACTTTGTGGTCAGGTGTCCCTAACTGAGAATCATCATTTGTACTTGCACTTCTATCATAAATTAAAGGATAGCCCAAAAATGGTTCAAGTGACTTTTTAGACGATTTCTCAAGGTTTTTGCAAATGGTTCAAAATGGTGCTACTAGCTAGACTTCGCTCTGTAAAGTCTACTCACTTTTGGTGTTGCAGGGCACCTGTTTCATTATGACAATAAAACAACAGCCTAGAACAATAACTTTGAATGAAACAATACCATGTAATACAATAATTAAGAACTCTAACTCCAAATACAATACCAAGAAAGACCCAAAATATCTCTAGACATCAACCAAAAAGTCACTGTGGCCTTTTTCATAGGCAGCCCTTCAATTGTTTTATTGTAACAAGTTTTTATACCTCCATAATGGTTCATGCAAGCAAATTTGATGAGAATCGGAAATGATCTGTCAACAAGTGCAAAAGGAAAAAGTGAGAAATGAAATGTTTAATAACTCATTAATTTAGTTCAAAACTACTTCTGGTATCAGAAATGCTAATCAAATGACTTCACTACATGAGTTCAGTTGAACTATGCTTCTGTAAACATCATCTACCAATAGGTTACTATGCGACACAGCTACCATGGCCACCCAATGTAATTTATTGACTAGTTAGCCAATCAGAAAGTAGTATTTTGTTTTGATTCACTTTCTCACACTTGAAGTAGAAGTGTGATCTTTCTTTAATGTTCATGATAATTTTCAATCTTTTTTGTCATAACGATAAGTAAAGTGTACACAAAGCCTCCCAAGGGGTCTAAATTTGGATAATTGAACCAACAGGCTTCTAGCCTGTCACTTCTAAAGAAGTAAATTGAGCGGCCACAGTTGGATGCATTGCACAGTAAATACTTCTTACAGGATATACCAATGCACTCACATTTTATGCGGTATCTTACTTCAAGACATGAATGCACCAACATGAAGATAATTAATTTCTGTTTTTTAGTGAAAAGAAATTGTCATTAGTCATCACAGCATTGTACATAAGGATGCACAAACATGCAAGGATGGCATCAGTTAGGGGCGAAACTTTATCATCATAATTCTCAGAAGACAAAGTTAAGTTTCTTTTGTCATCATGCAACCAAACTTTCTACCAACTTTGCAAAGATGTTTACACAATACTTACTTGACATGGATCCCTCTCATAAGTCAAAGTTATGGCCTTTAACAGAAACAGAAAGAAACATGAGTAACATAACATAACAGATTTCAATGAGTATTGCCAAGACCACAGTGGCATCAGTTAGAGCTAATACTATATTCTTCATAGTTATTCAGAGTGAACTATGCGAAAATATTCATCATGAACCACATGCTTATGGAGCATTCACAAAAATTGTTAAGGAGGGACAAATGAGAATTTACCTTTATCAAAAAAGTTTTGAGGACCCTCTTATCACATCAACAACTTTTAAATAGCCCCCTTTGTTGACCTAAAAAATCAGATACCCCTTAATCTAATCTCTTTTTCTTTTTCAAATACACCCAAAATTTTGGGAGGACCCCTACTTTCTCATCACTCCCAAAAAACATTTTTTGTAAATGTTCCCAATGAAATTCCTTACTAAATATCACCAAAAAAAATCACTCACACTCACCAAGGCTGTATTAAGGAAGATTCTTAAGCAGCTGACCAGGAATAACTTCATTTAACCAAACCATTCCAAGGTACTATGGGTTGTGTACCCTAGATAGGGACAATGATCATGGGATTAGTTTCTTCTTTGAAATGGTAAAGAAATTGATGGTTGTCGGAAAGTTGTATATCTCAGAGATCTTGGTGGTATTGCTATTGTTATCATTGAATTTCAAACAGCAAATGTATTGGTTTCATCACTGATATACATTAGTTTTACAGTACGGTATACTCAAGTGAACTCTGCTATTTTGTACTCAACCTCAAAAATTTCAAAATAGCCAAGTTCTGAAAGTGAATGATAGGAAACTGAAATAAAAAACTGAAAGGAAAATAAGTGAAAGGAAATATTCTGAGTCTAACTTACATCCATAATAATAATAATACAATATTGTTAAAGCATCTATCCAGCCTCTAGACCAATTATGGTGTATTCTTTGTTACTTGATAACCTAGAAAAATCACAAATTGTATAGATGAAGACTGGTGTGACTATGTTCTTGGTATCCAAGATAGTACCCATAATGCATCAGGCCTATCGATCAGCAATCATATTCACATCATCATGATTTATCAAAGACTTCATCATTTGCTAGAAGTATAATTGAATTTCCAAGGCAATAAATTCGTACTTTTCTTTTGGTTTGTAGACCATTGAGCCTGGGGAGATTGGACGCAACTGTTCCATGTCTTGTATGTCTGTTTTGGTGTACCATCTCAGTGACCTTATGCTCATAGACTTTGCCATCGAGAACTAGCTAGAAGATAATACAAGTGAGGTTCAAAAAGTTGTTAGACACTTAAGTTAACTGACCTATATCCAAAGATTTCAAGATGTAGTTTGTGGTCATATTGAATCAGTTACATTGTTCTTCATTGGATTACCTCAGAGAGATTCCTTATAACATGAATCATCATTTACTTGACCATTTCATAGGACAAAGAAAATCCAATGAATTCTCTTTGAGAAAACCTTCTATAATATATAGATATAGAAGCAATTGTTGCAGCTTGGCTACCGAACACGTGCTGTATCTTGTTCACTTATTGCAGAGCAACGAATGGACTTTCACTTGACATTTTTCGCAAAAAAAAAAGTATGCTCTGATAGTTATCAATATCATTCGATTCTTATTAGAGAGGAATAAGTTACTATAATAAAAGAAAGCCAATTTCTAACCGAAGAACAACACCACCTTACTTACCTTCCTAAAACGTCTTCTGATACCACGAGGATCGCCTCGTTTTCACGGTTCTCTTCAATCCTTACCTTATTAGGAAAATGGACGACACCCACGATGTTTTAACGAAGGTTGTACGAAGGAGGACGAAGAATGGACGAAGCTGGGCGGAAGTTGCAGGAAAGAGATGGCAATACCAAACGTATGAAAAATTATCTTTCTACGATAATGACTTTATATCTGTCTATCCTATAATCTTTTTTCTTTGGTTTTAACCGTATATTTTCACAAAAGTAGTGCTGATGAACTCGAATGTCTAAACTACTTTATCCACTATAATTAATTTACGCAAATTGCTTTTAGTAAAACTGTACCTGTTTTTCTCCGTAATAAAATTGACTCATTCGATAATTTTATTGTTTGTAGCTGTGTGCAATATAATTATCTCATTTTCAAGAGCTGACGAACTTGTTTTCAGTTATTTCAAAGAACATATCAATCAGATCTACCCAGAATTTTCATTTTATTTGCGCTGTCATACTGTGGCTTTGCCACGACATAATTTAATTGTCCCGGAATATTCGGGATAAGAACGGGACTTGATGATGTAAGAAATTGTCGTGGACCAATAAGATGCAGACACGGGAAAAGGCTGGACCAATCAGTGCGGGCCACGCGTGGAGGTAAAGTGAATATGAGTCAGTCAGCGTACTTTCTTTCAATCACTATTTCACTCTTGTTCCAAACCAGAATCCGAAAGAAATTCAGTTACTGAGTTTACTGGTGATTTTGTCAAAATTTTTTAAATAGGATGAAGTATATTTCTGTGTTCTTTACCGTGGCTTTAGCCACTAGTGTACTTTTAGTTCAGGGAGAGGAGAAAAAAGAAGATAAAAAAGCCGAAAAGGAGAAAGTAGGAACTGTTATTGGAATCGATTTAGGAACCACATATTCTTGGTGAGTTTGGCGATTTCTCTCATTGTTTTAAATGTTGTTTACGACGATATTACAATTTGTTTTCACTGGAAATCCTGTGAGATGCATTTGCTCGTGTTTATCATTATTACCTTTTTGTTTTTTTGAATCTTGAAGTAAAGTCGTGATTAATTTCCATTAAAACTTTGAAAACTGCATAAAAATTCCCATCGAAAACAAAATACTTTTGATATCTTTTTTTAAATATAATTGTTAAACCTTTTGATACCTTGTACTGAATGTCTCGATCTGATTTCTTATAGTGTTGGTGTATTCAAGAATGGACGAGTAGAAATTATTGCCAATGACCAGGGTAATCGTATCACTCCATCGTATGTTGCCTTCACCCCTGATGGGGAGAGACTTATCGGGGATGGTGCCAAGAATCAGCTTACATCTAACCCAGAAAACACTGTATTCGACGTTAAACGTTTGATTGGTCGTGATTGGAATGACCCTTCAGTGCAACACGATTTAAAATACTTCCCCTTTAAAGTAATCGAGAAAAACAAGAAGCCTCATGTCCAGGTTTCAACCAGTTCTGGACTGAAGTCTTTTGCTGCTGAGGAAATCAGTGCAATGGTTTTGGGAAAGATGAAGGTGAATAAAATTATTTTTTGAATTTGAAAGTAGCTATTAACAAGTTATTTGACAATCTACATGTTACCCTTCAGCAGGTTGTTACACTTTGATCATAGTTCAAGTGAACATAATCTTTTCTTTGTTTATGCTATTAGAACTGGTAAAATAGCTTGACTTGCATTTAATTATTTCTTTGTTTACATGTTGCATATTTAATAGGAAACAGCTGAAGCCTACCTTGGAAAGAAAGTCACCCATGCTGTAGTAACTGTGCCTGCTTATTTCAATGATGCTCAGAGACAAGCTACCAAAGATGCAGGAGTCATTGCTGGTCTTAATGTCATGCGTATTATCAATGAGCCAACTGCTGCAGCTATTGCATATGGAATGGATAAGAAGGAAGGAGAGAAGAACATTCTTGTGTTTGACTTGGGTGGTGGTACCTTTGATGTATCCCTTCTCACCATTGATAATGGTGTATTTGAAGTGGTTGCGACCAATGGAGATACTCATCTTGGTAAGCACATCTTATAACTTTTACTCTTGATGAAATGATGATTATTTATGCCTTAAACATTTGATAATTTTTTTTACATTTAAAAACTTTTAGGTGGTGAAGATTTTGATCAGAGAGTAATGGATCACTTCATCAAGCTATATAAGAAGAAGAAAGGCAAGGACATTCGCAAGGACAACAGGGCTGTACAGAAGCTTCGTCGGGAGGTTGAAAAAGCAAAGAGAGCTCTCAGTGCACAGCACCAGGCCAGGATTGAAATTGAATCTTTCTTTGAGGGAGAAGATTTCTCTGAGATGCTGACAAGAGCACGATTTGAAGAACTTAACATGGTAAGACCTGAATATATAGTACTTAACTGAACACAAAAATGATTGCATCCCATGATATAAAAGGGGTTTCTAATTGTCTTATGAGGAAAGAGGGAATCCCTCCATAGGCCTTGTTTTGAACTAGTTACATTACTCAGTTTTCTTGCTGGTAAACTGTGTATGAACAATAACCTTAGAAATATTGTGAAATACATGTATCATTTATATTATTGTTAAATAGAAAATGCGTTTCAGACGTGGCAAATGAAAATAACTTTTTAAGGTTCGTTTTGTTTATAAGAAATTTTCTATTTAACAATAATATATATGACCAAATCGATGGAGTTGCCATGGGTTCTCCTCTAGCTCACATGTATCATTATATTAATGTCAACCTTTTCAATTAATAGGACCTTTTCCGATCCACGCTCAAACCAGTAAAGAAGGTTCTGGAGGATGCTGAGCTTAAAAAAGGCGAAATCCATGAGATTGTACTGGTTGGTGGTTCTACTCGCATTCCCAAGATCCAACAGCTTGTCAAAGAATTCTTTGATGGCAAAGAACCAAGCCGTGGAATCAACCCTGATGAAGCTGTTGCATATGGTGCTGCTGTTCAGGCAGGTGTTCTTGGTGGAGAAGAAGACACAGGAGAGGTTGTCCTTTTGGATGTAAACCCACTTACTATGGGCATTGAGACCGTTGGTGGTGTGATGACCAAGCTAATTTCTCGTAATACTGTTATTCCAACCAAAAAATCCCAGATCTTCTCCACTGCTGCTGATAACCAGAACACAGTCACTATTCAAGTGTATGAAGGTGAACGTCCAATGACAAAAGACAACCATCTTCTTGGAAAGTTTGACTTAAATGGAATTCCTCCAGCACCACGTGGTGTACCACAGATTGAAGTTACTTTTGAAATTGATGTGAATGGTATTCTGCGTGTGTCTGCTGAGGACAAGGGTACTGGAAACAAAGAAAAGATTACTATCACCAATGATCAAAACCGTCTGACCCCAGAGGATATTGAACGTATGGTTAATGATGCAGAGAAATTTGCTGATGAAGACAAGGCTGTAAAAGAACGTGTTGAGGCCAAGAATGAGTTGGAAAGCTATGCTTACTCACTGAAGAATCAAGTTGGAGATAAAGAAAAATTAGGAGGAAAGCTCTCTGAAGAAGATAAGAAAACAATCACAGAAGCTGTAGATAAATCAATTGCATGGATGGACAAGAACCAAGATGCTTCAACTGAAGATCTGAAGAAAGAAAAGAAAGAACTTGAAGATGTTGTACAACCAATTGTTAGTAAATTGTACCAAGGAGCTGGAGGTCAACAGGGGGGACAAGGTGAAACACCACCTCCAGAGGAGAAACCAACAGAAGACAAAGATGAGTTGTAACATAAAAAAAAAAAAAAAAAAAAATAGGGACAATACAGACAATCGAGAGGAAGGCCCTCTCTATCGTACAGTGTTCTGTCATCATACAGCTGGTGTATATGAAGAAAATACAACAAGAGAACCTTGACAATTCACTAAATCATTGTGATTCAGGAAACACTTTTTACATACTTTAATACTAAGCTTGTTTTGTAATAGTGTTGAGTATTTTTGCCTAGAACACTTTTTTCCTTATTGCCCTGCTGCACTTAACTGAACAATGTGAAAATTAAAAGTATTATTTATCTCTTGGACTTGCCTTTTGATGCAAGGACAAAGCTAGGCTTTCTTTAATAAAATCAAACATTTTAAATGTAATGTGATTTTGATGTTTTATATTAAAATTCTTATTTCCCTAAAATTTGCTTACATTTGACATGTTTCAATAGGATCTTGGTGTTTTACACCTTTAGATTGCCCAGACGTTTTCAAGGTGATAGCCAACTTTTTTTTTGGAATAGCGATACTTCATGTTTATTAACAAACAAATTGTAATGCTAATGTGTCAACCATTTTCACAATAACTTCTCACAAGTTGCTTTGGCACATGGACATGAATGATAACAGAAACTCTTGTGAGTTTCTGATGATGAAGGCTTAAAACACACGAAGTATCCCTATACACCCTTCTAATAAATGCCACGTATTGTTTTCTGCAAATTTATTCTTTTGAAACTTGTACAATGTGAATGCAATTGAAAAGAATAAATTTGACGTCAAGTGCAGAAAACGAGCATTGTGGGATTTATTAGAAAGGTGTATATACATGGAATAAGACATTTTTGCATGGCGGCATATTCTATGTCGGCTACCAGAATGCTTTGCCCATTTTCTTTTGTGAAATAATTAGTGCCAATAGACCGCTTCAGCCTTGGGATCACGTGATCTGAATTGGGTAAACAAACACAATCATGGCGACTGCGAAATGGTATCATATTACGTCTGTCGAGTGGAAAAAAAACCTTGAAAATTTACCCAAAATCACATCTTTCACCTAACGTCCCATCTGAAAGGATGTGGGAAAGAAAATATAGGACCAAAAGGGTATAAATATTTTGTTGAAAACTATATAAGAGATGTTTATGTCGGCGAAACTGCCATCCACCCAAGTTCTGTTTTCGTGAAAGGCAAGTCGAAAAGAAGTCAAAAAAAGAGTTCTGATCCCCATTCACTACACCTAGAATTGAAAGCAGATGGACAAGTAGCCAGGGCACATTGTTCCTGTAAGGCTGGGTAAGTTTTGATAAATAAATAGACAGGAAGCCACTGAAAAGTCCATTTTTAAAGTTGCGAATTTTACTCAAAGTAAATATACGCACGATTCGTAGACATCGCTATGTAGCGATGCAAGCTATGTAGTTCATACGTACGCGTACCATGTTGTTATTTATTTATTTTTTGATATTTATTTATTTATTTATTTTATTTAGTAAGCTTAAGTATATTGTGTGTGAATTATTGTTTTTTATGTTATCCCTCATTTTGAATGACTGATGTAAAAGAGTTTTTCAGGCTAATAATGTTCAAAGTCGAGCAAGAACTCAATAAGTTGAGTGTGTACTACGTACGACTGTTTTGCAAATTGAAATTTTCACCTTGAATTTGAAGTTCGTTCACTACTATTTTCTCGATCTTTGCTTTACAGTTTTTGCCCACCCGAGATACCATACTTTAGTGTGTTTCCTAATCGAGTAAATAGTTTCTAAAAGAAAAAGCGAGAGCATTTATATCTTATTACTGTATAAACATCCCGTAATCTACATCTATTTAGTATCTATTTTTTTTGTTTTTTATAAATTTCCACCTTATTTTCTAATTCTTTTCCATTTTATTGCATGGTTTTGAAATGCTTCATTTTTTTAACAATGGAAATGTGCAGTTCTACTGAAATTACTGAAATGTTACACACGTCAAATCAAAGTTATATATATTATTTATTTGTGATATAAAAGTTTATAATATGATGTCTAATGATATAAATCATAAAGTTTTCACTTTTAATTTTAGTTCTGGAGGACACTGCAACCATGTATTTGCAATGCTCTATCTGCTTATTCATTGGACATTACTTGGAGTAAAAGAGATAGCTGCAGACAAAACATGCACTAGCCTTCCTCAGGAGTGGCACAAACCTCGACAGGAAGCTATAGAGCCACAGCCAGTAATGAAATGTGTTTTTGCAAAAGCCAGCAAAGACAGAGATGAAGTTAGAAAGAGAAGACCAGTCCAATGCAACTTGTATGATGCCACAAAGAAATCTAAGGTCAATAAGACAGAAGTGTCTAGAATCTGTGAAAAGTTGGGAAATGAAAGTAAAGTCCCTCCCTTTTCATATCTTTTGAGTGATCAAAGTAATACCCAGAATATCAACACTGTGATGGGCAATGTGCCACTTGGAGCCTATCTGGGTTATCAGTTATCAGATCAAAAGAGCAAATCATATTTCAACCTGGAGAGGTCTGATGCCAAATTGTTACCCCCAGAAAACCACCGCAAGGCCATTGAAACATTTCCAGACCTACCTGTCACAAATGAAAATGATCCAGAAACAATCTCACTTAATGAAAACTCTTCTGTCCAAGCTCGTCAGCTTTTTGAAAAAATTACAATAACCTCTTTGGAAGCCCAAAAAATTCAAAAATGTACTGTGCAGCAGTCACATAGTGCTGAGTGGAAAAAAGAGAGGAAACTTAGATTAACAGCATCCAACTTTGGTCGAGTTTTGGCAAGAAAGCAAAAACCTTCAGATTCTTTCATGGAAAGTATATTCCAAAGCAAAGACTTATCTCATGTCCAGTCAGTAAGACATGGAAAAAACAACGAAACTTTAGCAAGAACAATATACTGTCGTAAGATGCAGAAAAAAGTACACCCCCTTGTTTCAGTATATCAAAGTGGATTGCTTGTTAATCCTAAATATCCCTACCTGGGAGCAAGCCCAGATGGTAAAGTATTTGATCCCACAGAGGAAAACTGTTTTGGACTTATTGAAATCAAATGCCCATTCAGCTGGCGAAATTCAACTATCCCCCAGGCCTGTCAGGATGACAAGTTCATTTGCCACAATGTAAATGGTGCTGTACGTCTTAAAAAAGAACATAATTATGGCTATTATGCACAAGTTCAGGGCCAAATTGCATTATCAGGTCTGAGCTGGTGTGATTTTGTTGTGTATTTGTCTGGATCTAGGAGCATGAATGTAGAACGAATATACTTTGACTCCCTCTATTGGGAGGATACTGTTCTCCCTAAGATGAAAGATTTCTATGATAAGCACTGTATAAAGTACCTGAACAATCAACTGTCAACTTAAATACAAATAGTTTAGAGAAAAATAGAGAATTACACACTGTACACTTATATTTTGTTGTTTTCGTTTTCATTTATCTTTTATTTTATAAATTTCTAGTCCAATATGGGATCCATAAAATTAGAAAGCATGCAGCAAACACTCCACAACTGATTAACATTGCCCAAAATACTGACGGGCAGTCTTTTGGAGAATATTAAAAACCTCCTTACTTTGCCTATAGCTCTCTCAATGTGAATTCTATGCTGGGCTATTGTTTGGGTTTTAATTACATCATCCTCACTAAATGCAGACTGGTCTCCCATAAAAGGAGGGATGTTCAATTTTAGTCCAATCTCAGATAGCTCACTACTAATGTCAAAGCCTTTGTCAGCCATAATGCTATCTCCAGCCAGAATATCTCCAACTTTTATTTTGCTTTTCAAGAGTTTCATAAAACCACTTCTTTTGACAATTTCTTTATCAGAAATAAGCCCTGTATATAAATGAGAGACATACATGATTCCTCCCTTTGCATCGCAACACCTACTAAGCCTTTCACTGTGTTTGTGGACTTGTAGTTTGAGTAGGTTTCAGACTGTTTAAGCAATGATGAAGGACATTCTATCTTCAACTCTGTACAGTCAATGATGATTATATTTGATGGATACTGCTCCTTGAATTTCAAAGGCATTTGCTGAATGATAATATTGCGATGTGGCCATATCTTAAGCTTCCCAAAAAAACTGTACAAGTAAGAGAGCCATGAGTTTATAATGTTTGATACCCTGGCTTGTGAAATTACAAATCTGATAGCCAAATCTAAGTTAGTCAAACCAAGCTTTAACTTCATCATCAACATTAAGAATTCATCTTCAACTGGTAGTTTATGATCTCGTGTATTCATAGCAAGTACATCATCAGCAGTATCATCAGAATCGACGAGTGAGTCATCACTACCATCATTAGTCTTGTCACTGTCAAACAATACAGAGATGTCAATTTTAGATTCACTTGCTGTCACAGTATCACAGTAGATTATATTTCCTGTGAAGTAGAAAAGAAAATTAGTAAAGTTTAATTGTATATTGCTACATAAATATATTACATTTCAACATGCTATTATAGCTGAAGACAATGTTTGTAGTTGTAAGTTTTTAATTATTTGTTGTATTATTTATTATACTGAGTATTTTCTATGACACCACAATACTGCATGATTAATACCTTATAGACTGGTTAAATAGAGCAATCATCATTATTTACCTCTGTCTAAACCAGGAAGGATGAATTGTAACACGTCCATGAATCGTTCGTATGACTTAAAACCAGTAAAATGACTGATGTAGTCGGTTTTTTTCTTTGGTGTGTCAGCCATTTCCATGAGAGCTTCGAGTGAAAACCTGTGTAGACAAGGACCTTCGCGATCTACTTGTATTCCTCGAGACACCCCATTCTTTCCACTTTCCACCTCCACCGTTTCTTCCCCTTCAGAGGCTGTTTCAGTTTCCTCGGCTAATGCTAATTCCCTCTCTTCGTCCAATCTTCTTTTCTTCTCGATAAAAGGCCTCGCAACGACTTGTGGGGACCATGCAAACAGAGAAGGAATAGCATTCGCCTTCAGTCGACGTTTTGTGCTCTTTGGGTTTATAAAATCCGCCTCAACAAAATGTGCTGAACAAACTTTAGTGTGTTCGCCAACGTTAAAATTATCCTTTGGATGGTTTCTTTTTATCTTTATTTTCCAAATCTGTGACAATAACAAAAGCACATTGTAATACTGAACGTAAAACAAAATGGACGAGGCACCAACAACATACAATTTTTCATCTAAAAAACCCCGTTTTACTCACCTTGATAAGATATGGATCGTCAGGGAACTTATGAAACGACAATGCAGTAAATGAAGAATTATTATTGCACTCCCGTACACAGCAACAATGAACCATTTTCCAAGATAAGCGAAAGAAAAAATCGAACCACTTTGCAAAGGCGCCGGCCGGTTTGTTTACCCAATTCAGGTCATGTGACCAACCGGAAGTGAACGAGACTGAAGCGGTCTATTGTTCTGCTGTTCTCAAAAGGAAATAATTTGAATAAGAAAGAGAATTCATAAAGCATTCTGGGGAGTGGGACCGGTACTCCTCCCAGTTATGGGTAGGAATGTGCTGCTGCGAGCCCCTCAAACCCTGGCCCTGTTCCTGAGCAAAATTTCCAAAATCAATACCCTGTTCCAGAGTGAATACTTTAAAACAATATCCTGTTCCAAAAAGACATGAACGTTTTTGAGACTTTTTAAATTACACAAGGTATTTTAACATCAAGTTCTCTACTCTAGTATTTTCTAGTGTTTATTTGCTAATAAATGATGTTAATCTGGTTTCCTGTCTCATTTTATTCCTTACAAGTTGATGTGTAGTTATAAACTTGGATACCCTGATCCAGAGTGATAACGATTTTATAGACCCTGTTTGAGATTAAAAATGCTGAAAACCATAACGTTTGGCAGCACGTACCCATATAGCAAATTAATATAGGGGAGAACCACCCCCCCAGCCTATAACATCCATTAATCACTGCAAAGTACAAATTATTTTCAATTTTCTACAGTAAAGACTGGTCTTGTTTTATTATAAAAACGGTACAAGAAGCAATTTTTGATTTTCAATAGGCCATATGCACTATCCAGTCACGTGACCCTATATCAAGCAGCACCATCACAATGAACTCAAAAAAATGAAAGCTAGAGCACCTCAATATTAGTAAAAGTGCAATGTTTCAGTTTATAAGATGAATAAGAGAAACCATCCAACACATTTTTCCATTTGAAATGAATCTTAATACCCAATCTTAAATTTACTGTAATTTTTCCTGTATTACATCTTATGAGCTGAAACTTTGCACTTTTACTAATATCTTTCTATTTCTGGCGTTCATTTTGATGGTGCCACTTGATTTAGGGGAGATATGGTCACGTGACCTGTTAGTGCAGATGGCCTATTTGCTAGAAGAAGTGATTTGAAGTGACTATTTTGTGTATTCTTATTTCTTATTTAGAACTCTGGATAAAAAGTCATAAAAATGGTCAAAAGTGGCTTATCCATAGGATAGCTATCCAGTGGGTTAGGTGGACAGTAAGTGGTTGATAAGTAGTTGGTAAGTGGTCAATAAGTGGTCAGTAAGATAATGGTAACAGTAAGGTGACATAAGGTAAGTGGTCAAAGAACTAAGTTACTGACCACTGCCAGTAATTTAACCTGCTCAACCAAATAAATCATGTATGTATGTATGTAAGTATGTATGTGGGCTTATTGCAACCAAAGACAGACCTGGTTCCAAGGGGATTAGCACTATAACCCAGGGTTAAGGTAAGCAACGGGTGAGAGTGGTCTCTATGGTCCCAAGTTTGATTCCTGGACAGAGCATCACATGTGGCTTGTCAATGAGTTTCTTGTTCGTTCTCTCCCTTGCTTGAGGGTTTTTCCTCCGGGTACTCCAGTTTTTCCTCCCTCAGTAAAAATGAACTAGTTTTGATCTACGTTGTGCTCCACAATCAGACACAATCAGACACAAGTCATAATTATGATGGCTGCTATGTGTGTATGTAAATTTGTAAGTAAACATGCAACTGTCTCGTAATGAAAATGCCCTTGTATACCTTCGACTTAATCACACTGAGCTGCACCCATCATAATTCAGCACGCGTATGCTGCTAAAAATTTATCATTGACTATTTGCGAAAGTGAACAGGTCTTAAAATCCCAAATATTAATTCAAAGAGCCTCATATTACCAAATGATTCAAGACTGATTACAAAAATTTTTCAGCATTTATTAACTCTCTGAACCTAATTCACTGGAGCTTCCCAGAATTAATTGCAATTCAGCATGTGCAAGCGAGGTCAGCTAGCGTAAAAACAATTAAAGCAAGCCATAGATATACTAAAAAATCACCAAAAAACGAGTATAGTACCTACAAATTCTGATAACAGTTCATAAGAAGGGTTTGGATGAAATTCTCTAAAGTTTCTACCACTTCTGAAATGATATAAGCAATATTTTTCTCATGTAAATGTAAGAGTTCCCAAAAAATGCCATCATTTCTTAATATTTTTGTCCCCTGACCTCGCTTGCATGCACAAAATAATTATTGTAAAAATACAATTATTGTAAAAAAATTCTGGGAAACTCCAGGAAGGTGAATTTATTCCTGTCCCATATGGATACATGTAAACCTGTATGTACAAAATTATATAGAAATATCACATTTCTGTGTCTGATTTCTCCCCTATTTACACATGAAATGGGAAAACATAAGATACAAATTACCATTTATGACATTACATGTAAAGAAAATAAACAACATTGGAAAGCCCCTATAGTCAATGCCCTTATCAGTTCTAATTTTGAGGAAAACAAACAAACAACAATAACAAACAAAAGCACTCATGTTGTATTAGAAACGTTCTGAGCAGTGTTCCATTAAAAAAAGAATACTGTAAATGGTATACAGCTCCTAATTTGCCAAAAACATAAGATATAGTGCCAGTACTGGTAGCCCCCTCTTATTCTGTTCTAGTTATATATTAAGTATGTAGTAGACTGGTTCAATAAGTCAGTCTGTTCGCTCTTTGGGCTTCCTGTGGTGGAGTGAAACTGCAACTTATGGAACACATGGAACACTTAATCAACAAAAATGAACAAAGAACAAAAATGTTCATTCCTTCAGCTGTATTTCCATACAGATGCTTGTTGTCTTAGGCACAGTTGGTCCATGAAAAGAAAATTTATTTATAAGTACATAGATGTAATAATGATACAAAATTCCCAGCAGAAGAATATATTTGTTTCTGTAGTAATAAATATTAAGTATATTTTTGTGTGATTCTTGTGAGAAAATCCAGTTTTTACACAAGTTCAAGAACCTGAAAACAAAAAAGGTATAAAATAAAAGGTTTAGAAAAAAGTGTTTATTGTACTCATGAGCATGGTGTCCCAGAAATATCCATACCCCACCACAGAGGGACCTCCCACCCTACCCCCCCCTTGAACACCCAACTTACACCCATACAAACTCTGACCCTCCCTCCCCTCCCTCCAGAATTTTTCATTCCCTCTGTGATATTGTATAGACATTTTTTTGAAAAACTCAAAGTGTGCATGTTGCCTAAATAAAATAATAACCCTGGGAACATATTGTCTGACTCTCATTTCTGATTGGTTGAACTAAGCATGTGTAGACAATTTACAATAACTGTTAAAATTGATGTCATTAATGAATTTTGACATCCAGAATAAGTTCTTCCAATGATAAGTTAGAGTATTTTTCAGGGAGCGTGAAATGAGCAACAGAATAATCGTGATCGTGATGATGACATCACTAGACAAACAGTATAGAATTTATCATCATAATCAGTGGTGTATTTCTAAAGGGGAAGGGTACAGGGGATGCGCATCCCTCCTGAGACAATTTTGAGTCCTCTTTTCTCAATATTTTTCCAAAATATCCTCTCGGCAGTTTCCAATTTATATGATGGTGCATCCCATCCTGAAGATAATGCTGGATCCTCCCCTGATAATTACCTTTATGATTCCCTGGCTATTGGCAGCTACAATTACATTAGAACCCTGGAAGGAAAGAAGTATGTAATTTCAACTAAAGCTTGCATGGTCTCCACTCATGAGAGATGTATTTGAGTAAAAGATATTGTTGTGTGCATGCAAATGCAGAGAACTTCAAACAAACAAACAAAACAACAACAAAACAACAAATAAAGTCTAAACTGCTGTGCACAGGTGTCATGATATTACAATGAGCATTTCTTCTTTGTACTTTGACATTTTAATGTCCAAGCTTTCAGGCCTTTGGCCCATCGTCAGGGACTAAAGAAGTTACATTTTTTGTAAAAAAATTGTTACTTTTTTAGTCCCTGATGATGGGCCCAAGGCCCAAAAGCTCAGATATCAAAATGTCAAAATACATGATAGAAGAATATAATGCTCATCTTAATAACAAATAAAATTCTAACAAACTTACTGTTCTCCAGCAAACAGCACTAACAAACTCATTAGCATCATCTTCTTTCTTATCTTTTTCCTGAATTAAAAAAAGAAAAGAAAAGAAAATTAATAAATTGTACAGTCAGCTATCCTGATAAGATGGTAGGCTTTATCCATAGCATACCAATGTAGACAGCACTGAGGAAGCTCAAGGGATAACCAATCTATTTAAGTTTGTCAGCCAAAGCAGGAGAAGATGAGACCTGTAATACTCACCAATACACTTCGTACTGTATCAAACTTGAATGTTAGAAGCTGTTTGGACAATCCTTTGTAGTAAAGGTATAATGAATTATTTTCACTTCCTGAAGAATGTAAATCATCACAGTATTAGGCAAGGTTAAACTCAAGACAATTTTCACCAGCAGTATTTTCAATTTCGTAGTGCAGATGTGGGGGGATCCCAGAGGGTGTTCAAGGCTATACGTATTCATACATACATACATACATACATGATTGAGACTCCCTCAACAGGGCTTTTCAGCTCAATTTACAAATCCTAACTAAATCATATAAATCAAACATAAATGGATTAAGAAACTGGCAAGGAGGCAAACCAGTTGGCTATATTACAAGCATGGCTGAAAAACTGAATTTGAACTAATCGAAATCGGAACAAATTCAGTCTCAGCTAGTGGCCAGAGCGGGAATTGAACCTGGTACCGCCAGATTGCGAGACCAACACTCTGACCGCTCGGCCATGCTGCCTCCTATCTGCCAAGTCTATCTGGGTCTTCTTTTTTAATCATTGTGGATCAAGCTGTTTGAGGTCTTGGAATGCTTGATGAGCAAATTATGTCAGTCCCTCTGTTCCAGCACCCAACCAACTTAGCTCATCTTATAGTGATGAGTTTTAATTGTGTTTTAAAAAATCCAAAGGTGTGTTCTTACCACATGCAACGTAATCTCCATTTGATGCTAAACCCACAAAGTTTTTCTCGTTAATATGACCTTTAAATGTCCGTAAACAGTGTGGTTTATTTATATTCCATAACTTTAGTTGACTGTCAGTTGATCTGCATGACAGGAAAAAATGACACAATCACATGATGTCATTAGGAGGCACTGGCTTCCCTCAAGAAGAATTTGTAAGAAAGAAATTCTATCCATGTAAATGTTGAAGATGTACAACCAGGATATACACCGAATCAAAATATGGCAGCAAATTTGAATAACTGTTGTTTTATACTGACTAGCCTTTTGTTTTTCCACGTGAACACGAGGCTTGTCAGTCCAGAACAATAGTTATTCAAATTTGCCACCATTTCGATTCGGTCAATGACATAATCATCATCATCATCATAGTCATCAACATCATTATCGGTTGTGTTGTCAGGAGCATATCCTCCTGTCTTACATGCTCCATATGCTCCACCACTGCTGTCTATCCAATGTAAGTCTCCTCAGCACCAGACATAATTTGAACTGAGACTGAAAGCTCAACTTAGTAAAAAACCTTAAAATCAGAGCATGTCTCAGTTCAACTTGCATCCAAGCAAAAACCTAATGAATAATATCTGACAGATCTCTATCCAATGGACAAAAATGATAAAGATGGCAAAATAAACGGATCAAAGGGAAAGCACTGTCAAGAAAGTACTTACGCAGACACAATTTCTGAAGAATTGATAAACTTTGTATATGAAACAGCCTTTCTGTGTCCTTTGAAGACTGTGATTGGTTTAGAAGTATTACGAAGATCATAATAGTGAACACAGTGGTCTAGTGAAAAAGAAATAAAATTTCAGATTTTGTAGGTGTAAACATGGTCTGTCAAGACTCTTTGATCAGCAATACTATGTTGGATTTCATTACTACAGTCCTTGAATTGTCATAAGCTTCGTTATTTCAAATTTTTGTAACCATTTGTGATTGTCAGTTTCATAACATTTTGAATCAATAGATAGCTCATTTGATATAGCATGGTTCTCGATAGATTCACTCGTAAATTGATCACCCTAAACAACAATGTGCTCAATATACATTATATAATGGCTAATTCTATGCATGCGCTTAGAATTCATGCATGGGCTTTAAAGCCGCAATGGTAATTTGTGACTGTACACAAAAAACAACACAAACAACCCTCAAATTTAAACTCAGACCTCCTGCGGAGCGCCTGAGTAACAAGCAGATCCTTCATAATTATGAGATATTCTAATATCATTACAAACCTGCAGAACCAAATGACAAATGATATCTGCTTTCAGGATTAAACTTTACACAACAAACATTAGCTTTTGCTTCCAAACATGAAACAGAATGCTCCATATTGGTTGACCATAATTTAACTGAAAAACAAAAACATGTATTATTAAATAAGTAGTATCTACTTCCAGTGATATGAACAACTAGATGACCTGACACAATCAAAAGTATTTTCTCTGTGCCTTACTTTCATGTGCTCAACAAAGTGCCCAGACACTGCAGGATGCACAATGCCCTGCAGCATATTCTGCAACAATGCAAAACATTGCACACTCACGTGTTCATCTCTGGAAAAGTTCAAGTAATATATTTGTGTGCAACAGTTGCAGGTTTAGGATCAAGTGCAATATTGCAGGGGTGGACACTGAGTTAAGGGCAGTTTAAAAGTGGTGGGGCGCAGGGGGTGCACTCCACTACCTGAGACAACTTTGAGTCCTTTTTACTCAATATTTTTCCAAAATATCCTCTTGGCAGTTTCCAATTTATATGATAACCAGTGCACCCCTTCCTGAAGATAATCCTGGATCTACCCCTGGTAGTGCAACTGTGTTGTGCACAATGTTGCAGAAAATGTTGCACCATGTGTCAAGGCCTGAAGAAGACTTACCACAAAAACAATAAGAAGTAATCCTGAGTTTTCTTACCTTTAGCATCATCAGAGCCTGATGCCAGGAGTTTAGGGTCCACGTGGTTGAAGTCTACACTCCAACACCTTTTCTCATGTTCCTGGAATGACCTGGTCTTGGTACCAGTGAATGCATCCCATAGAGTGACAGTACCCTCATAATCACTGCTTGCAAGCAGACCTTTATGGTAGGAACTCCAGCTTATGGAGCTGTCAAATGCAAAAATGTAATTAGGAATTACTGTAAAAATGTTCTTCTAATGATGAAGTGGCACAACCTTTTACGTCCTTTGTTTATTTATTTGTTGATCATCTTTTCAAAGGTGCATGTATGCTTTGGTAGCCTTTCAGGGCCAAGTGATTGAAGAGAACTTGTCTAGTAATTACCTTATTTTAGAATTACAGACCATCTCATTAACAGGATAATGGATATCCACGACATCTCTGATTACCGTTCCATATTCAAATACCTAAAGCAAAAGACATAAATAGTAGTAATTTCCATGCATCTACAATGCAGTCAGGAATGTTTGACACTAACCTTAATCTTTTTAGTGACTCCAGCAATTGCAAAGTAGTCAAAATCACGATCAAACTCAATACTAAAAATAATCAGACAAATAAATTATATTATTTTTGATCTGTGATCTGACTGAATACATCCAATGTTTTCAGGAATGGTATCCCTACATGTATGTTACAAAGAAGCACAGGGGACCAAGCAGTGAGAGCACAAACTGGTCACCTCTGTGGTCCCTGGTTTGACTCCCACACAGGGCATCACATGACTTGAGTTTGTGAGTTTGTGCTTTCCCTTGCTTCGAGGGATTTTCTCTGGATCCTCTAGTTTTCCCCTTAGTAAAAACAAACTAGTGAGCTGAGAGTTGTAAGCATAGAACAGTGTCCCCCCAATTAGTGCATGAGCACTAGAAGATATTGGACACTTAAATAAACAGTCAGTTATTTAAACAGTAATATATTACCCTGCATCACATCTAGAAAAAACTAGAAAGACATTATGGGAGTTAAGTCAGAACACAATTCGTAACAGTTATTATGCAGATGGGCTAAATAAGAGGGATGTTTGGATATGATGCATGCAAGGTAAGGTGCACCTCTAACATACCTTGACACAATACTGGAGCCATTATATATGTCACTAGCATAGCTTAGAGTAGCCAAGGGCCTAAAACCACTGAACTTTGTAAACTTAGCCAGACTTTCAGTAAATTGTTCCAGAGCATCATGAGACTTGTCAATAGCTGTTAATTATATAAAGTCCTTTTAGACCCAATACTTGAATAGCCACTATCAAATACTTGTTTTTTACTTCATTTTGTATTTCTTGTTCCAGATTTCAAATATCCATACCCCACCATGGAAGGAATTTGTGAAAGGATTCCCACTCTCTGAATGTTGCAATTTTCTTCCATATGGATCTTGTAAATTTGTTCTTCCTCTGAGCCCCTCCCCTCCCTAGTCTCCTTTATAGTCCTTATAATTCTCACTCCCATTCCCCTCCAATCCACCCTGTTGGGGTGTCATGGAATGACAGCATAACACCGTGGTCAAATATCTACATATATATGAGATTTTGATGGCTTTTGCGCTGTCCCTTGATCACAGGAATCCCAAGCAATATTTTTAGTCAGAATAGTTGTCTTTAGATTTTCCCTTATCATATCTTTGAGTTTAATTTTGAGCATGGGAGGAAACAGAAAAGTACAGGGAGAAAAAGGCAAGCAATAGCAAGTACCACAAAGTCCTGAACCTCATTTTTGGGGGACTAAGTTTTACTTCTGAGGCTTAAGTTTTGTCAACAAAGTTTTGTTTGTTTGACTGCCGAATGTTTTTATCGAGGCCAACATTGAGAATGACTGAGGAGGCATGCATCTGTGGTACATTTTACCATGGTGTATGGCACAATATTATTGTTATTGGTTATCTCGAAGTTAACTGCTATTTTTATAAAGATAATTGTACTATAAATGAGTTGTAAATTAAAGTTACATGATATATCTCCTTGTCTCATAGCGAAGTAACACTTCTCAAGATCATCAAAGTGTTGGTGTATTCTCTTTCTTCTAGCAGCAATACTTGTACTGCACCATAGTCTCTTGGCTCCCTGACAACAAGAACACACAAACATAATCTTTCATCTGACAGTCCTCAAAACATGTCTGTCCTAAAATTATGAGAAATATGGAAAGTTGAAGTGCCTGGTTGCACTTTAACTTTCCTTGTTTCTCATATATTTACCACAGTGTCAAGCAGCTTTTACTATTCTGTTTCCATTTCCAAGATTCATTAAAAACGTCAGATGGCTTAATAAAACATTTGAGCTGGCTAACAGTTAGCCTGATTTTCAGATAGCACAGCTCAACCACTGACCACGTGTCTTCCCCCCCCCCCCCCCTCCCTTGGGGAGACAAGTGAGTAGCAGTACCTTGAGCTAGCCGTGCTGTCTGAAAATCAGGCTAACAAACAGTATTCTAAGTATGCAAACTTACATGTTGACTACCATTGAATCCATCTTGTGGAGTGTCTTCAGATGCTTTGTCTGGACAAGACAACTCAACAGAGCTTGAAATCAAAACACAGATAAACTCCTTGAGCATTGAGAGCCTGTGCTGTTATCACAATACATGTATATTGTTTTCTTTTATCAATTCCTGATGATGGGCAAAGTGGCCCAAAAGTTTGCTAGATATTAAAATATCTATTCAATAGAGGAAATTTATTCATCATCATCATCAGATAAACTTCAAAGGTTAGGTACATGAAAAGAGAGAGTGGCCTTAGCTTAATTGAGGGCATGGAGGTAACTATGGCAGCCAGCCAAAGAACACCACCCAACATGTGAAGAACTCAGTGGAACACGCACCTTGGATACTTACCCATGAGAAAGGGGGTGGGTAGGGCAACAAATAATCAATGACAATTTCCTAGGTTGTTTTGATCAACAATAATCACCAAAGGCATCAGAGATAGATTGGCAAGCACCTATGAAGCCCCAATGAATAACTTACAGTTAAATATTGATTCAGTTTACCTTGTAGCCTGGTCAACATCAGCCCCAACAGTAGCAGGTGCATTTTTTGCAGTGGGCGTGGTGGGTACAGCATGGTCCTATTTAATTAAGAAAACATTATCGACGATATAATCAAAAGGAGACTTGTGAACTCGTGAACTAGTCTGGGCTGCATACAGTAATGTATGGATGGAAATCTGTAACACCAAATAAACTGACATTTTGAGCCTGGGCCCTTTATTGAGTAAAAGAAAGTAATGAATTTATGGGTGGGTTTATATAGGACCAATTTTTGCTGAATCCTATATAATCCCGCCCATGAATTCATTACTTTCTTTTACTTCAAAAGGGCTCAGGCTGAAAATCTCAATAAAATGTATTTCTCTTGTAACGGACGAGCGCAGCGAGTGGAGAGTGAGAGAGAAATAATTTCCTAGGCAACGTAAGGACTGGACACTACCATGCACGTGACATTATGTAAATAAGGAGTTGTGTATATAAGACTGGATCGATTTCAATTAGACTATTGTGGTCTAAGGTCGTCATTCTAGCTTATTTTTTCTTTTGTTATTATATCAATTATTGTACCCGAGGCTTATAATTTGATGTGTGGACTGTGTGAATGAATTATATAACTTTAGGAGAAGTTTTTGTAATAAAAAATAGTGATTGTGGGCTTAGACTGTCCACCACACATTGTGTGTAATGTTCTGTTGAAGTTAGGACTGTAGGAGTACTAGGGACATTCTTTTTTATATGGTATTACAGATTTCCATTCATCCCTTAATGATTTAATCACTTTGATATAAATAAACCTATCACTTCTATAAAACAAACCTACCACTTCCCCAAGCAAAAATTTGTCAGAGTTTGATAAACCAGGCAACATTAGATAACTGCGCTCATGGTCATCAATCATCGTCTAAAATATATAGAGAAAAAAAATTATAATTTCAGGAAATTTACCTCAGCACTTTTCTAGGGAAGCCTTCAACACCCAAAGATGTCTTTTTACAACTTACATTCTTCTATGACAGGGAATTCATCAAGCCATCTAACATTGGTGTACTCCCGAGGGAGGGGGGTACCCTTATATATTAAGGGTATTTTTGGGTAGGGGTGTGCCAGCAAAACCTCAAAACCCCGACCCTATCCCAGACCTACAATTTGGATTTTCCATACCCTCTTCCAGACTATTAAAGCTATAAAATGTCTACCCTGTCCAATACTATAATATTAAAAGTTTGTTAATAAACATTTCTTGGCCTATTTTATTGAGCTTTTTGTTTAATTTGAAGCATATTTAATGTGATGTAAACTGATAGTGGGGCTACTGCAGAAACCATACCCTATCCCAGACTAAAATGTTACCCTATTTGAGACTAAAGTGGCAAAAAATGATACCCTACCCCAGACCTAGGAGATGAAAAACCATTATACCATATCGAGTGGCACATAACCCCTGCCTTACCCCCACCACCCCACCCCACAAATCCCCAATGCCACACACCCCACCTCCCTCCCCAGAAAGCACCATTTCATAACCAGCTCCTGAGATATATTTCACTTGTCACAAACAGAAGAATCAAGGCAAGAGTACACACATAAAACTCAGTCATTTTAACAAGACAAATTTAAGTTTTTATGATAGATCTTTATGCACATAGCGTCACTCAAATTCCTTTGTATGTGGCAGGTGAAGAATATCTCAAACATGTATCATATTACACCAAAGGCACAATGACCTTTGAGAGCAGACATGGGAGTGAGCGTGGGTCTAACAGGTTATCATGTTTGGACTTTTTCTCAAGGTATTAAACTGTTATTATTCACCTTGACTTTGAGCATATCTTCATCTATAAGTTTTATCTCTTGAGTGAGCTGATCAAGTTGCTGATAGGAATATGCAAACAGGAAGTTCATGTATGTAAATTGAATTAAACCAAAACAAAAATCAAAATAAAACAACACTAACCTCTTGTTTATGGCGTTTTACTTGTATCAAGAAATTGTAGAGTAGTTCATTTTGTGCAGCATTGCTATCCTGTGAAAATAGGAAAATAAAAGGATGTGATGCATGTCACAACAGAATGATATAGAAGTGGACATGTATTGAGCAGAACAAAAGTGGAAGAAAAATGGAAATAATGGAGTGAGAAACAAGAAAGGAAAACAATATTCCATTCTACTTACTGCCTCTAGTCGCTGTTTCTTCTGATTTAATATTCCAAGGAGATAATTTACATCTGTAAAGTAATAATGGTTTTAGTATTATAGCACTTTATGGGAACTTCACAGAAAGACACTTCAAGTCACCTGCTAAGTTCCATTCATTCTGATCATCAGATAACATATCCTGGAGCTCATGTACAGAGTGCTGAAAATACAGAAAATGAATAAACAATTACATGAATGAATGAATGAATGAATGAATGAATGAATGAATGAATGAATGAATAAATGAATGAATGGATTAAATAATTTATTAATTAATTATTGATGAGTAAATGAATTAAATTAGTAAATAAAAAATGTCAAATAAATGAAAAAAGGAGTGAATGAATGAACAAATGAATGAATGAACAAATAATGAATGAAAGTATATTCATGAAAAAATGAATGAATGAAATGAACAAATGAATAAATAAATAAATAAGTGAATGAATGAATGAATGAATGAATAAATGAATAATAAAGATAAATAATGAAGGGACCGTGTACGATAGCCGCGAATGTAGGATATGTAAAAGATCTAATCAGCCATAATACTAAAAGTGAACGTTGAATGCAGAGCTGATACTACGGAGGATACTTAGCAATATTGTCACATCACGGAGCTTAAACTGAGACAATCGAAAAGCAACTGTGGATAGCTATTTCGGTCTAGTTGGACCTCATCAGCACAGTGCAGCTTTCGTCAAGCACATGGTAACGACTGACTACAGAGCAAGCTCACCTTCGATTGCCACATCGACACAACGCGTGACGATGATGAGATGACAATGGCATTCGAAGCGCGCATGATGTGACAACGGAGCTAAGTAGTAAAAATCTGAAGAAAGCCATACTTTCTTTCAGTGGAATACATGGCCAAACCATGTTTGAAAGCGACATATCGGATCTGAAAAGACCTACGGCCCACGAATATTGAAAAATAAAGATAAATAATGAAGGGACCGTGTACGATAGCCGCGAATGTAGGATCCTACATTCGCGGCTATCGTACACGGTCCCTTCATTATTTATCTTTATTTTTCAATATTCGTGGGCCGTAGGTCTTTTCAGATCCGATATGTCGCTTTCAAACATGGTTTGGCCATGTATTCCACTGAAAGAAAGTATGGCTTTCTTCAGATTTTTACTACTTAGCTCCGTTGTCACATCATGCGCGCTTCGAATGCCATTGTCATCTCATCATCGTCACGCGTTGTGTCGATGTGGCAATCGAAGGTGAGCTTGCTCTGTAGTCAGTCGTTACCATGTGCTTGACGAAAGCTGCACTGTGCTGATGAGGTCCAACTAGACCGAAATAGCTATCCACAGTTGCTTTTCGATTGTCTCAGTTTAAGCTCCATGATGTGACAATATTGCTAAGTATCCTCCGTAGTATCAGCTCTGCATTCAACGTTCAATAAATGAATAAACAAATGAATGAACAAATGAATGAATGGATGAATGAATGAATAAATAAATAAGTAAATAAATGAATGAGTAAATAAATAAATAAGTACTAAATGAATGAATGAATGAATAAATGAATGAACAAATGAATGAATGAACCAACGAATAAATAAACACACAAACAAACACACACACAAACAAATGAACAAACAATCAAACGAACAAATGAATGAATGGATAAATGAAATAGATAAAAAATAACTCACTGTCGCTTCACCATTTTGTTCTGTTTTGATCTTCTTGAACTGGGAATTTTTTTCTTTGTATTTTTGTATAAGTTCGTTTACTGCAAATGTAAACAAACAATATCAATGGACAACTAGGCTTTATAGAACTTTTTACATGGTCACCCATTTGACTACATCAACTTCCAGACTGCTCAGTCCTGGCAATATTCCAATATTGCTCAATTCTGACAAATAATCTATCTTTTTTTTTAACTTGAGAGCATACTATACTCAAATGTATGGTATACAACACTCTATGTTCTGCTTGTTTTGGCTCAATGCTGTCCTTTGAGATAACAGGCTACTATATATTACAAAAGCACTTGAAAGCATAATAGTATGGAATATTATATTTATATCTGCTTATCTCTTACTTACGTAGAAAATTTGGAAATATTTGATCAGCCTTTTCAATGATGAAGTTACACTTCGGACAACGATTACTTTCACTTAAACTTCTGTTAATGCATTGGTAACTACAAAAATGAATACATTTTGGACAGATTAATAATTATGTTCTTATCAAACAATAGGACAAACTTTTTTTCCCAAAAATCCTTTTTTTTTTTCAATCTGCCCTCCAATAAGCAAATACTGCCCTTGATATGTTATCAGCCATAGGCCAATATTCTATTTAGGTCTTGTCATTGTGCTGACAGAAAGTTCACATGGATAAAGCTGGAAATAGTATTCAATAAAAACAAACAATCAGAAGGACTTGACAAAATGACAAATCTTCTTTCTGACAAAGGGCTGTCACTTGTAAGAATTAGTCTGAGAAATGAAAAGTATGAGAACACAGCTTAGGCTGTCAAATATAAAGCATTATTTTTATCTTTTTATTTCTTACTAGTATTATTTATTTTATTTATTTTATTTTATTTTATTTATTTATTTATTTTTTTTCTTAACTAGTGTCAGTTTCACAGTATCTTGAGCTGATGGAAAGCCTTTCTAGAATCAAAAGCTTTTGTTCGGGGAAATTCTTTCTTCTGGTCCCAGTTGTTTGAAGAGTGATTTATTGTTAATCCTAGGGTTTAAAACCAATGGTTTTCTTTAGATTTAATTCTGGATCAGTGTTGTAAGCTTAATTTCAAAATCGTATTTCAAACAACTGGCCCCAAAATGAGAAAGAGTGAAACAGGTCTATTGCATTTTTCTTTTTCTTTTCTTTCTTTTTCTTTTATGGGGATGAGGGCAAGCTTCCACTGCTAACCTTTTTTTTTGGTATTTTGAGAGTAAGGATTGTTTTTCGTCCACCCTCTTCAAAATACCGGCAATATTTTTTCAAATATCAAAATACTTCATAGAACAAAACAAAAATCTGTCGTCATTTCTGTAGACAGCGTTGTCTGGGTCACATATGTACGAACTTGAAAGTCGGCATAGTAAGCTTACGACTAAAATTCCTTCTGATTTGATTTATGTAAGAGACAATCTCGTTTCAATAAAATCAATATCAACCCTTGAAATTTGATTAGGAACATCAAAAGCATGAAATTATACATGAAAATATCAAAAAACTGTGTATTTATGATCTAACTCACCAAAACGTATGGCCACACTTCGTCATGAAGGCCTCGTCTATGGTATCGAAGCATATTGGACTGTGAAATAGAAAACACACAAAAAAAATCAGGATTACCACAGAGTAATACGAGCTGCATTTTGGCACGCACTAAAGCACAAACTATGCATGTGTGACAATCCTTTTCCTGACATATCTCATTATCCAACGAAAACTTTAGTCTGTTAAGTCAAAAACCTAGACTAAACACTTGTCAATACGCCTACCAAAGAAAATCGCTGTTTCTGTCGCTAAATGAATTGCTAATGCCTCCATAAATTGGTGGATGAGGTCTTTTGCCGCGCCGTCGTCCACCTCCGCGTTGACCAGCCGAACTTGATCCAAGATCGCGAGCCATGGATTCTTGGCAAATGTAGAGAAATTTGGACTACCACGAAAATCAGAGGAACTAGAAAAGCCTTATTTACATCAAGGAGGATCAAAAAGAATTAAATTTAACGAGAAATCACTTGTTTAAACAAAGCAAAAAATCTATGCATTCTTTGTTTATGGCATCTTGGCCTTGACCTGAAAGCATTCGCGTTTGCGCAGTGCTTTCGTTTGGCGGTCACCCTGTGTCGGATATCTTTCGCTCAAAATAAAACTTCAAGAAAAATGAAGGCTCGAAGAAAGTGGAGTAATTACGAAAAAATATCTCTGAACTAGCACATAAATTTGTTCCCTCCATTATTTTTACAAGTTTATTTTCCGATCTAACTGATACAATCAATCATATTAGTCTATAACAAATATTTAGATATTTTCTAGGGAAATGTAGAAATGCAAACATACTGAAAAAGGAAAGGAAAAAAAAAAAAAAGGAAAATAAACAAAAGCCGAAAAGGAAAAACGAGAGAGGAGAAATTACTCATAAGTGCCAGGCGTTGCTAGCATATATTACCCATAATGCCTCAAAGCGCGGTATTCTTCTAGTTCCTTACATGTGATAACCAGAAGTTTGCTTGAAAACTTGACATCTTTTGAATTCAAGTCATTATAGAAGCCATTTTTCACCTCGTAAAACATCACAAATAACTCTCAGTGATTTATAATTTGTTATTCCATGGCATCGCCAGGAAATACAGTGAAAAGCGAGCCTTCAACAGCCACAAACGGCAGTAGTACCGACATAAGTAAAGCACAGGCAGTCAGTTCTAACGTTAATTCTTCGGCGTCTTCGATCAAGGTATTTATCGTCATTGACGTTTAACACAATTTGATTTATTACTAGAAAGGTCCAATTGTTACATGTATCTTGAGATTTTCGTTAGCTTTTATGCTCAAACTTATTACAATTTTGAGAATTCAATTTTGAACCATGCAGCATTCAATCAAGTTAATATAGCTTACTATGAATATTTTCCATATAAACGGCAGGATCTCTGTTATTCCTCATTGATATCTTACTCTTCTTAGTATGATTGATCTAGAACTATTTCTTTCTTTTTAGAAACCCAACTATCAGCTTAAATACACCCTATCAGGACACAACAAGGCCATATCGTCCGTTAAATTCAGCCCAAATGGTGAATGGCTGGCTAGTTCTTGTAAGTTGTACTCAAATAAATTAAATTTTATAAATGATTTAAAACCATAATAAAGTGAGGTCTTGTTGTGTTCAGCAACCTGAAACATAATGTTTTTTTCACTAATAATGAATCCCACTACTTTGAATTAAATCACCTTTCCTTAGAATATTTTTACAATCAATAACTATTGGTTGATTTAATTAATGAGTCAATGACATTCGGTAAACTAAATGGAAAAACATGGTAGTTTCTAAGGAAAATTTTCCTAAAGACTAGTTTCCAATGTTTACATTTCTTATTTGTTGCTTATAATTATGCATATGCATCACATGCATACTTGAGCATACTTGTAAGCAACACTATTGCATTAATGCAGCATTTGACTGTGTTCTTTTTGCACATTTCATGAGAGAAGAAAGCTGAATATATAGTTAATGAGTTAAAAAAATTATATGGAAATACTTGATAAAAGCTTTTATCAATCATACTCATGTTTTATACTACAAACGTTTGTTTACAAAATGATGAAAACATTGGGTGATATAGCACAGAAACTTATTGTATTACTGATTAATCAATATTATCAATTGCCTTGCAAGTTATATTGTATAAATGGAGAGACTCTATTGAATCCTTAGCAAGTTTAGTCTAAAGTTATGTTTGTGGTATTACAGCGGCAGACAAGTTGATCAAGATATGGGGTGCTTATGATGGCAAGTTTGAAAAGACCATTTCAGGCCATAAGCTGGTAAGAAAATGGTCTAGTTGACTTAACTGTGCTATTGTAGGGGTTTGCCAGGATTTTATCAGAAGCACGTGGACAACTTTGAATTAATCCAGATGTTCTAGCTACATATATACATCAATTGTTTGCTATTACATTCCAAGATGTGTATGTGTGTTTGTATGAGGATATATGCATATAAATAGTACACGTATATAAGTCACTGTTTTTACATGTTTGCAATCAGGTACTGTACAATGTCCCTTGAAAATCCAAACACAAAGGTCGGACAACCATCTTGAGAGAAAAAATAGTAAATACAGCTTAATTAAATGTTGTAGTTTATTCAGTAAAGCTTCTGTAACACCTCTATCGACCAGTAATTATACCCTGAGAATCTATTTGTTAGCATGAAAGAATCATGGTTACACCTCAAAGAGAACTTGTTGTCTTAGCAACCACAATACACTTAAGGGCTAATGATAATCATAAATAATTCATTAGGGTATTTCAGATGTAGCATGGTCCTCTGACTCCAGACTTCTAGTTTCTGCATCAGATGACAAGACTTTAAAGATCTGGGACTTTTCAACAGTAAGTTTAATTTTTTCCATGTAAACATAGTATGTATACTGTAATTCTGATTTAATTTGTCTTTGTATGGTAACTGCAGATTTTCTTTGTTTTCAGGGGAAATGCCTCAAAACATTAAAAGGACACAGTAATTATGTGTTTTGTTGTAATTTCAACCCTCAATCAAACCTTATCGTCAGTGGCTCTGTAAGTTATCATGATATTCAATTATTTCTCTTCCACTGATATTGTAAACTGGTGCATGTTTTTTAGCTGTATTTCTGTTTATCATTAATGCTGATATTTCCTTATAGTTTGATGAAAGTGTTCGTATATGGGATGTCAAAACAGGCAAATGTCTTAAAACATTACCAGCACACTCTGACCCAGTAACAGCTGTAAGTACTGTACATACAATGTGTTCTAGACTGGTGATGTCAAAAAATGCCATTTTCATATAATATTTATTATACATGTGCTCTATAAGACTAAAGTCATGACTGGGAATTTGTTGGAATGATAAATTAAAAATTCCAACAGTTTTCAGACAGAGGCAAGGTTTTCATCATTGATATCTTAACACTTTGTTGGCTTATGATATAGCTATTGCCCAATTCCCAGTTGACACCTTAATTTCATTTAAAACAGGCAATTACATATAAATGGTGGAAATATTAACAAATCACAAGCTGTTTTCCATTGTCTGTACTCTTACTGATAATGGATTTGATGTCACAAGATGTTCAAAACTTGCTGCACTCATGGTCTCACTGCAATTTTTTGAACATTTTGTGATCTTAAATCCATTGTCAATAAGAGTACAGACAATGGAAAAGGGCTTGAGATTTGTTTGTACAGTAATTATTATTTGTGATGAAAAATCCTCATCAAATGGGTGTAACAGAATGAGTGTGTGCAACAAAATGCATCAGCACTGTTGTCTGAACTCTATTGACATTAGCTTTCAACCAATCAGATTATGAGATTTTGCTCGAGTGTTGTAAAACACACAATATATCATGGAAAATGAAGGTGAATATTGATTAATAATGCAAAGTTTATTGTTTATTTGATTTTTATCAGGTTCATTTCAACAGAGATGGTGCTCTTATAGTATCCAGTAGTTACGATGGACTGTGGTAGGTTCTGCTGATATCAATATAATTGAATATGTAAACAATTACTTGATACTAATTACGTCCTTCGATTGTCTCTTGCAGTCGAATTTGGGATACCGCTTCAGGACAGTGTTTAAAAACCCTTATTGGTATGTATAAGTGTTTATTAACTATTATTACTATTAATATTAATGAATGTCCATTTTTTATTTATAATCAGATGACGATAACCCGCCTGTATCATTTGTTAAGTTCTCACCAAATGGCAAATACATTTTAGCAGCTACTTTAGATAAGTATGTAATATTATCATAATATATCCAATATGATATAATGTTATGTAATGTATCTTTAATGGTTGTGAAATTTAATAAATGATGATGATGGTGGTGGTGGTGGTGATGATGATACTATTTGTGAGTATATTTGAAGGGTTTCCCATGAAAATGGCCAATGATTCTCAAGTTTTCTTAGTTTGCCCCTTAGGGAGGTCTTTTGATATCTTATGTTTTTGAACAAGTTTGGGAAAACTGTCAGATAGGTTACTTAAGCCATTTTATAAGTATATCTTCAATTATTGAATAGTATTTGAAGAGTTGCCCACTAAATGGCTTAAGTGATGTTTTTTCAGATGATTTTTCAAGTTTTATCAAATGGTCCAAATGGAATTACTGGACTTCCCTATGATAAATTTTCTCTGGACACCAACCAATAGTCATTTAGGCCATTTTTATGAGAAACCCCTTCATCTAATTTTTGTCATGACTGCTAACTTGGTTTAATTTCTCCATCAATTCATAGCACTTTGAAACTCTGGGATTATAGCAAAGGAAAGGTAAAACTGATCTATCCAATAATTCGTCCTTATTGGAATAGTTTCTATAGCAACTGCTTGTAATGTTTCCATTGTAATTATGGTGAACTCTCTTTAAGGCAGACATGTTTGGGACCTGCTCTTAGTGTCCACCTTAGAGAGGTGTCTGCCTTAGAGCGAGTTTCCTTACAGACAATATGGGTCAATTTAAAAGGCC
Source organism: Telmatactis stephensoni (assembly GCA_029948255.1). Taxonomy (NCBI): domain Eukaryota; kingdom Metazoa; phylum Cnidaria; class Anthozoa; order Actiniaria; family Isophelliidae; genus Telmatactis; species Telmatactis stephensoni. The sequence continues at coordinate 1,099,421 of JALIZF010001899.1, forward strand.
AGGACCAGGCCAATGTGTCTGCCTTAGAGGGGTGTCTGCCTTAGAGGGGTGTCTGCCTTAGAGGGGTGTCCACATTTAAGGGAGTTCACTGTATAGCTGGTTTCCATAGCAACTTAAGTAATGGCTGACTATTTTGTTTGCAGTGCTTGAAAACATATACTGGACACAAGAATGAGAAATACTGTGTTTTTGCAAATTTTTCTGTGACAGGAGGAAAGGTATTTTGGTAGTTACTTGTAGTTCTAGAGCAGATTTTGTAGTGTGAAATGGACCACGCAGTATGGTGATTGTGACAGTACCATGTTCAGTCTATAAAAACATTGAAATTCCTGCCGTAACCATGCCATGACTGTGCAGTGCTGTTTTCACAGTCATACGAAATCTACTTTATGATAGCCTCAACTGAAGTTCTAGCAAGAACAGGACCTCTACTGTGGGAATACGTCCATTAAGGGGACAATTTGTCTGGATCCAAGAGAGTTCCCTTTATGGAGGTCCCAGTCTAACATGTAGTCATACTTTACAAAGCAATAATGGTCACAGGTTTTACAAGTTCCGTTAGGATATTAATTATTGGCGATGACAAATTCAGCTGGTGGAATGTGTCTTTACATGTGTCAAAGTCAAAAATTTTCCACCAGTTAAAATTTTTCTGAGGGTAGATACATGGCTAGATTAAGGGTTTAATGATAGGTAAGCAGTGTGTATGGGTTAGTTTGAAGGGATAATAATGACAGGACATCCAGAATTCAAACAAATAAAAGCATCAACAATAGACCTTTTTCGAGTTTGTTGATACCGCTGTAAAACTAAACAACAGACGCATTGGCGCAGGGTTAGCCTCGAGTCAAGGCAAATTATTCGAAAATACCAGCGAGAAAAGCAAAGCATTTTGACTAAGAACAATACAGAAATCGATTTTAATCCCATGGGTCTTTCTTGAAAAGGAGGCTAACCCTGTATAAATGTGCCTTTTGTCAAGAAGCTCAGCAGACTCTACCAAATGGAAACTGGACTATTTAAACTGGCGGTAAAAAAATATCTGCAACATATGTTTTGTTTTTACAGTGGATAGTATCAGGATCAGAAGATAACATGGTCTATATATGGAACCTTCAATCTAAAGAAGTTGCACAAAAACTAGAAGGTCATGTTGGTAAGATTTGGCACTAATGCATATATTGACCTGACAATATAATATATTGACCTGACAATATCCAAAACACACCAGACAGTAGCCAAACTGCTGGGCAACTGCTACCTGACTGTCGAATCCAAAACTGTCAGGTAGCCCTGTGCAAACTGTTCGGCAATGGTCAGCCATCATGTTTGCACCTGTCGCCCGACAGGTGATTTGGTATGCTGCTCTAGATAATTACACTTCAATATAAGCAACTTATAACTTCAGAAGTCAAATGCCAACTCAATGTCGACAGTTAGCCAACAAAATCATGGTGTGACCAAATTGATGAAGCTATGGTATGACTGGGAATGGATGAAAGATAAATGTTGCTAGCCCCAAATAACCGCTGTACAATTCATTAAGCTGGCAAACGTCTGGGATTTCACCGGGTATTCTTTACAGAACAAGAACAACTAATTCAAACTCATTTTTTGGCATAAAGTATTATTTGTTGCAAATAACTGTTAGTATGTTTTTCTCATTACTGATCGTCTTGCATTCTTTCTTCTAGATGTCGTACTATGTTGTGCATGTCATCCAACAGAAAACATTATTGCATCAGGTGCTCTTGAAAATGACAAGACCATCAAGATCTGGAAATCTGACACATAATATATATCAAATGCACATGAACTAGCTAATGTAAAAAACAGTTTTGTAACCAGTCATTTTGCCAAGTGTACCTCATATTGTACAGGAGATGGATCAAGTCCTTCCCAAGTTTTGCAGTGACAAGATCATATATGTATTTATAGTGAAGTCTCTTTATTACCAATGCATTGGTTTCCAGTACAAACATCCGATATCTATATCAACTGTATAGTGGCCTGACATGACCTTTACCTGGAAATTCTGGAAGTTCTCAACATTTCCTGGACAGGCATTTGACTGTAAGGGGGTCAGACCACATGACTGGAGCAAGATCATACAGTGTACAGTGTACAGTGTACAGTATCATGTTGCTCACATCATACAAACCATGTGCATAAAGCCTGTTTCATGAGAGATGGAAAGAGAAGCAACATACACGAACTTATGTTGTATTTCTCACCTAGGTGTGAGAGAAGACAATGGACAACATAATATTGAGTCGGCATGCTGCTTCTGCTTCAGTCGCTCATGGAAACCACACATTTAGTCTATATGTACAGTCATTATAAAAGTTACTTGAATGGACATTGATGTTGGATGCAGACTATCTGACAAGGTGTCCAAAGAGAAAGAATTCACTGTACCATTAAATAAAGATATGATTATGAATACACTTATTGTTTTATATCCATCTTTCAAAAAGAACCGATGATTACTTTGGGACATTATTTAGGCTTTTTGTATTGCAGCAAATCAAACTTTGTATGATCATTGTTTTGTAAAATATTGGGATTTTAGCAAAACAACTTCTCAAGATTGCCTTATCACTGCTCAATATTTTTACAGCTGTCAGAAAAGGCATTGATTAAAGTCCCTATGACCTTTTTTTTCTTTTCAAACTCAGTTCTTTTCTGGGAATATATAGTTGAGGTATTTTTGTCTTGCTTTTGAACACTCCATATTTTTTTAGATATAAAGGTTTCAAATTTCAAAATGCAAATTTGATGAGAATATGGAGTATTCCAAAATGGGATAAAAAGATCTTAACTATATTCCCAGAAAAGAAATGAGTTTGAAAATAAAAAAATATGTCATAGGGACTTAAAGTACATTAATGAGTACCGTATGCAAAAATGGCAAGTGCTGAATGTAGACCAACTGGAAGAAATAGGGCCCTTTGGATCTAAAGTTACATAATTGTGCCATGTTAGAATGCAATTTAAGAACCAGTGATAGCTGATGCTTCCAGCAAAGCAAAAGAATCTCAGCCAGTGACAGTCTGTATATACGTATTTGCACAAACATTAAAGTATAACCCTTCAAAACCTGGAAGCTGAACTGAAATGAACATTGGGAATTAAATCTTTTGATTATACATATATGACTGCAAAAAAGCGTGTGTACATGGATGTTTCAAACAGTGACTGATCATGAGACGATTATCTTTTGTATTTCAAACATTTATGTAGCAAATTAATAGATAAAACAAGGGATGAATAAATTTATAACATACAAATACTCATATATTACTAGTGTTCCCAGGAGCCACTTCACGCAGTCTCAGCTTCCAGGTTTGATGATTTTGAAAGGCTCAATGTTTGTGCAAATCTAGGTGTACTGTACATTTTGCCAGATTTTGTACTGTGTGTATTATCCTCACAACGGGTATTTACATTCTATAAAGGCCAGTAAAGCTAAGAACTAACTGAAGTGTGTACCAGTTGTTTCATTACTAATAATGACTCAATTTATTTTTTTTTGGGGGGGGGGGGCAGATGTTGTCGTTGAGTCGTTGAAGCCTGACAAGCAAGCCCCCAAAGTTTACAAAGATGTCTGTAAGTCAACAAAACCAAAGCTCAGGAGACGTCTAGCTATAGAAGCCTATTTCAGGATATTTTGAACGTCTATTCGCAAAGAAAGTGACTGTTTTACTCCTTCATGTATCCATGCGCTTTGGGTTGCCCGTGGGAACCCTGTGTAATCATAACACAGGATACCCACAACCAAGAGATTAATAATTGCGATCAAGATGGCGGGCTAGAAGTAACGCATTTTGTACATCTTATATCCAAACAATGAAGACGAAATGAAGCTCATAAAGACTGGATTGTTTGCTGGATCGAGGAAAGATGCAGAGGATCGTGATAGTTTGACCCAATATTGTATTTCACGTGTTTTAACGGTGGACAGTCAACCACTAGATGAAGAATACACTAGTAGTAACAACTTAAAAACTCTTTACATAAACTGTCTGGATGAACCTACAGCCGACCTACTGACATCTTTTGAACGATGTATTCAGTTTATTGACGAAGGACTAACAAGCAATGAAGGTGTCCTAGTCCACTGGTAAATCTGTATATAAATATGTTGTGTTGACGTTATGATGATGATGATGATGATGATGTTGACGATGATATTCCAGATATGAAAATGATTAAAGGGGTGTTTACATGGCACTAGGATCATCCTAGCACAAGCTTGCATATGGCCAAATACAGGTTATATGATCATAATCATGATGATGATGATATTATTTTTTAGCCTTTCAGGAGTTTCTCGCAGTGTTACTATTATACTTGCATACTTAATGAAATCAGACGACATGTCTTTAGATGAGGCTGTTGATAGGATGAATCAAATTTACTCACCTGAAAAAATCAGGTAACTATTCAAAGTCCATTTGAATTGGTAATATGGTCCCTGGGGATTGCATATAAATGAGAACAAAAGTCATGCTGTACTCCCTTCGGTTCATTCGAGTTGTGACGAAGAACAGTTGGCGAACCACCAACCCATCCACTCACGCGAGTAAGCTGGGTTCAAAGTTGCCCAATAACCCGTATTGGCACTTCGCCTGGCTTTGGTTGGTTCTAGGCCAGAGCAATTCCCCATATCTCATTATCATAATTATACTCATGAATAACATTTACACAGGGAAGAATATTACACTATATGGAATGTAAATGTAATTATGAACACACTATGCATTATAAGTAATATCATGTAGTTTCAGAAAATATCCATACCCCTACCACCAAGGGAATTTGTAAATGGACCCCCCTATCCTCTGGAACTTCCATTTTTCTTCCATACAAACTCTGTAATTTTGTTCTTTCTTGGACCCCCGGCCTCCCCTACAGAAGTTCCCATTCCCTCCATGGTGGGGGTATGGATATTTTCTGGAACTACACAATGTATAAAGAACAAGATGATGTTATATTGGTAGACACATGTAAATATTATTTATCTAATTATTAAACAGCAAGACTAAACGAATTCTAAACAATATACCTTATTATATAATTACGCTTCTTATCTCATTAACAGCCCAAATTGTGGTTTTGTTGACCAATTGAAGCTTTATGAAGAAATGAATAAAACCGTAGATACATCTAGTGCTGTCTTTAAGCAGTTTAGATTGGAATTACTTGCTAGCCAAATACAAGGTATTATACAAGAAAAAGAAAAAAGAGAATGAAAAAGACTGTTCCAATTGCGATGCTCTGCCCCTAGATGTTTGACTCCATACTCTTCATATTGGCAAAAAGGTACTCCTTTTGTAAGCCCCCTTGAGCAAAGCCATATGGCCCCGATCACGTCATCTTTTCCAAAGGTTTTATTGAGAGCGTGCAAGCAGAGAAATATCATATGATACTGATTTATGTACCGCTATTCCATATATCATCAGATTGTAGTCACACAGATGGCAGCATATTATCAAGATTTCTTGAAGAAGTCAAATCCAGAAATAACTCAAGTGAAAAACTCTTTAGATGTAGAAAATGCAGGTAATAATGAGTATTTCAATCTGAATTGAATGGACATAATACATCATTCAGTACATATGCTATCCTCATTAACATCACTATCTATTAACTGCATTAACACTATGCAAATTTGTATGTTCACCAAAACTGAACACTCTGAAGAGGACATAAAACTAAAATGGTATACTGAATGTAATGCCACAATGTCATGCTGTGAAAGCATCTTCCATCTGTTCTTGCACTAATTGTGTCACTGTGGTAAATAAGCCTCTTGATGGAGACAGCGTACCCAAATAGCAATGTGGAACATCTTCCAAAGACTAGAAGGACTGGTTGCAATTAACGACTGATTAGAATTACAATTGATATTTTCTTGATTAAATACCAGGATATGAATAAATGCTGGGTCTATGAGGCTAAACACTCTTGGTGTCTAATTGAGAAAATATTAATAGTATATGACTTCAATGCTGAAGCTTGCTAAAAATCTGGCTGCTTTAATATCACCAGGTATAAAGTTTTTGACTCCAGCAGTCTTGTCGAGCATCAACAAGGACAAGGGTTATCATCATTTGGTTGGAATAAAGAAAGGAAAAGTGGTCAGTTTGGTAACTTGGATAACGTGGAATGTACATCTTTATTTATTGAGCCAGTTGAGTGGATGGCATCAGTGCTTTTGGGGACACTGGATGGCAAGGTGAGGACAACAAGCTATATTATTTTGGAATAAAAAATGAGAATTTATATTGTGACATTTCTACCTTTTAGTTATTGTGCCCAAAGTGTAATTCCAGATTAGGAACTTTTAATTGGTCAGGTATGCTTGTCATTGATACCTGTTTTTGGAAAAGTTACCACTTGCTGGCACCTTACCAACCACTTGCTTGGCACCTTACCAACCACTTACTGACACCTTTCTGACCACTGACACCCTACCAACCACTTTCTGACACTTTACCAACGACTTCCTGACACTTTACCAACCACTTCCTGACACCTTACCAACCACTTCCTGAAACCGTACCAACCACTTCCTGACACCTTACCAACCACTTTGACACTTTACCAACGACTTCCTGACACTTTACCAACCACTTCCTGACACCTTACCAACCACTTCCTGAAACCTTACCAACCACTTCCTGACACCTTACCAACCACTTCCTGACACCTTACTAACCACTTATTGACACCTTACCAACCACTTCCTGACACCTTACCAACCACTTCCTGACACCTTACCAACCACTTCCTGACACCTTACCAACCACTTCCTGACACCTTACCAACCACTTCCTGACACCTTACTAACCACTTATTGACACCTTACCAACCACTTCCTGACACCTTACCAACCACTTCCTGACACCTTACCAACCACTTCCTGACACCTTACCAACCACTTCCTGACACCTTACCAACCACTTCCTGACACCTTACCAACCACTTCCTGACACCTTACCAACCACTTCCTGACACCTTACCAACCACTTCCTGACACCTTACCAACCACTTCCTGACACCTTACCATCTACCACCACTGATACCTAATATTTTCTTTTCTTCTACAGGAATGCAGTGCTCTTGTGCATCATGGGTTACTCCAGCTTTTCAGTTTCATAAAAACAAATTAGACCAAGTCAACAAAACTAAGGCAATTTGATGTTGCAAACTCTAGTGAATTTCCTTAATAAATTATATTTGAAAATCAATAAACAGTTGCAGCATTTTATCCTGAAAAAACAGCTGCTACTTGACCCAGTCTAAGCAATTTAGTTGTCAATAAGGAATAATGGTTTGTTTCTTCCTTTCCTTGCTTGCTTGCTTGCTTCTTTCCTTCCTTCCTTCCCTTCCTCCCTCCATCCTTCCTTCCTTGCTTGCTTCCTTGGTTGCTTCCTTGCTCCCTTCCTTGCTTGCTTCCTTCTTTGCTACCTTGCTTCGTTTCTAACTTCCTTGCTTCCTTCTTTCCTTCCTCAATCTAGCCCCTTCCCTCCCTCCCTCTCTTTCTTCCTTTCTCAATTCCTTCCTTCTTTCCTTTCCTCCTTCTTTCCTTTCCTCCTTCCTTCCTTCCCTAGTAGCTAAACCAATGGTTTTCTGTTCTTTATTGACTAGGTCAAAGAAAATCACTCTACAAGCGTGTAATACATGTGTTTGGAAGCCTAACTAGACCTATAGTAGTTTGATGTAACATTCCATAAATAGCATAATATGTACTTATTGACTGAGTGGGAGGACTGGACAGGAAAATATTTGGCTCAAGGTCATGCCATATGGACTGGGCACAGCGAGGTCTGTACGAATAACCAAGAGCCAAATATTTTCCCATCCGGCCTGGCCAAACCCAGTCAACAAGCATTTTATCATATGATCTGTTTTATGCTATAAAAAGTCATAAACAAAAACAAAAAAAACCCGCTCAGGAATACAAATATAAATATAGCGCGCAGAAACGAGCAGGGCAGTACGGGATTTTACAGCCTGCTTGAGCAAAGCCATATGGCCCCGATCACGTCATCTTTAGCGAAGGTTTTATTAAGAACACATGAGTCGGGAAATATGGGTCATACGATAAACAAACTTACTTAAACAAAACAAACCAATCTATGGTCGTAGTCCAACTGGCTTAACTCCACAGCAGCATCCTCTCCTAATAATGTAAATATGCAATACAAAGGGGCATAGCGAGGCCTGAGAAAAAAGGACTCAAAGTCGTCTCAGGAGGGGTACATGCGCACACCCTGCACCGCTCCCCTATTAATCCGCCGCGGTGAAGGAATGGATGAAACCCAGCAGTAATTTAAGTAACAATCTCGTTAACGTCCTTCCATGCATCCCAATTGTTAAGCCCCAGTCAGTTCTCGGTGCATATACATGTTCAATCACTAACTTTTCCTCCTAGTTACTCGTCCCGTGAACTGGGTGGAAACGTTTTTGACCGTCTTTATGCTCCAATATATTTCACTAAACTTAGAAGAAACCCCTTTCTTGGGTGGTTCGAATTAGATTCAAACGAATCCTCTTTCCTTCCCAGAGAAAATGGCCGCGTAGTACTTTGATTCGCTTAAGCCGTAAATTAAAACGTCCCTTAAGCCGGCGATACACGCTGCAATTTTTTCTCGCGCTGGCAATGTAATTTTAGATTTTGTTGCAGAGACTAAATTGCAGCGTCTGTCATCACTCTTCAACATTCAGTACGAGCGTGCAATGTTTAAAATGTTGAGGAGAAAAGCTATAGTTCAAACTTTTGAACCTTCTGCAACAATTTTGTTGTTGCGAGACTTCGTTGCCGCCTGTTTTGCCAAACATGATACACAGGGCAATATCGCTCTCGCAACAAAATATATAAAATTGCATTGTAAGCGCGAGAAAAAATTGCAGCGTGTATCGCCGGCTTTATACCCCTTTGCAAAATGAAATCACGCAAAAATATTTGGTCTTTTCACGCATCATAGATAATTTAAAAATCTCTTTCACGTTCACCAAAAATCATAATTTGCTTTCACGTGGACGCAAAAAGATTTTAGGCCGGTCAGCCATTTATGTTTCACGCAAAAGGTATAGGGGGCAGCCGAAAAAGTATAGAAAGAATTGACTGTTAGCCGTAAAAAAAGTTGGTCGTAAAACTTTTTTCTGGAAACGATTTTTCATTTTAATTTCAGAGTACCAAGAACAGTTTGTAAGGCTTTATGAATCTTATTTTGCAGCCCGGTACAACAAAATCAAGTCGGAAATTTCCAAGTCGCATCATTCTCGGCTTTCGTATCCGGACCCTTGCTACTGTGCATCTCAGGCGCTCATTCGAGCGCGCGCACTTTTATTAGAGAACATTAGTTTTACCTTGGGGAGTCAGGGCACTAGTAAGCGAGCGATTGAAAACGTAGAAACTATAACTTTAACGGAGAAAATTAATATTTTGTCACCCAAATACAGGAAAAAAAATTATCAAGAAACATTTATACCGTATAATTTAACCTCGGCGAGAAAATCGCTAAAATGGGTGATATTTGGTGTTCCTTTTCGTAGTTTTCTCGATCTTTTATGCGTCTCTAACTATTGGAATGAAATACGGTAGCCCTGAATTTTTTATTCCTTTTATTCAAGACAGTACTTATCACGTTTTCGGTTTGAAAGATAAAAATACAACTTCTTTGAAGCTATTGTCGTAAACTTGATTTCCAAAATTTTACAATTTCGTACAAAATTTCGTAATTTTTCAGTTGGGCCCTAGTCATTTTTTTTTTCTCTCTCTCTTTCTTCTGTCTAAACGTGTAAACGTGTAGGAGAATATACTTTCCCAAAGCTTTACTTTCTAAATGTTTGTTGGTTTTATCGAATTGACGCGCGCGCCTAGCTCAAATTTCGCGCTCGCAAAAGGATAATCATAATATAGGTTGTTTTAGCCCCTCATAATTTTATGGCTTGCTAAGGCCCTGCGAAGTTACTTTAAAAGTTTGAGGAAGTTACGCCCCGGCCCACCAACGTGTTTGTAAAATGGTGCCCCCCTTTCAAAAAGTCTAGATCGGCCGCTGGATTGTGCTTGCTCATCAAGCGTGGGACGTCCGCGCGACTTTTCGTTTCCTTTGACTGTCTTGCAACTGACAGTTTGATGGCCAAAGTTTGCTTGCTAAAATATTAACAAAATGGCAAACATCCATCTTCTTGTTTTTAGTTATGGGGATCTTAACAGCAAAATTGTCAATTCTAGGGTCTGACAAAACGCTGCAGGCCCGTCGCTAGGACCTCGAAAGGGGGGGGGGGGGGGTCGTTTCTCTGGTAGAAGTGGAATATCCTAACTTAATTTCAAAAATTATCTATTCCTAAGCGTGCTTTTGGTAAACCATCGAACCACCCCTAGCGATGGGCATGGTAAACCCCTGGGGGTAGAACTGAAGTGGAAAAACTCCGATGCAAGCTTCGGTCTATTTATAGAGCGGTTTTCATTAACCCGCCCGTGAAAGTGTTCAAGTTAGAGTGTAAGAGTAAGATTAATAAAATAGGAAACAAAATATTTAGAGTGAAGTAGTGCTAAATACCGGCAGGCCCGCCGCAAGCATATTGATAGGCGAGGTTCGATTTCCACCATATATTCGGCTGGGATTAGGGAGTACTTAAAATGACCTGTATAAGAATCAGACGTCCAGCTGGCCTTTAGAAAGTGCACTGAAAATTTTATTACACAACTATTATTTCAGGGAATTGTTTTTTTTCTAAATTACATCAAATTTGAAAGCATCAAGCTAAAGGCCCGAAAGTACGAGCAACAAAATCGTGCAACTTGTCGCGCAACATTGTTGCGTTGCAAGTTGCAGAGCAAATGTTACTCGTATTACCACCCCGCGCGCAACAAATCACGCTGGGGTGACACCAGTACTGAAAAAGGCGGTTTTTAAGCGGGAATTTTATTATACTTTTTACAGCAAAAGTCCGATCAACTTCAAATTGTCACAATGTGAAGAAGTACTTTGACAAATGAAAAAATTTTGTTCTTTTTAATTTAATTTACGAATGTTACGGATTTTTGGCGGGAAAATGACGTCATCAATTTTTTGGGAAATTGAAAACAAGGGATATGCAAAATTTTAACATGCGCATTTGAAAGAACTCGTTAAGATATGTTCAAAACCGAAGAGATAACAGAGAAAATCGTATGTAATCGGAATATATGATCTTTTAAAGTTTGGAATTTCCTGCTACTTTACCGAAAAAAAAGCAATTTTCAAAAAATTATATCTTTAGATTGCAAACGGCTTTGTCAATTATCTCTTCGGTTTTGAACATATCTCGACGAGTTCTTTCAAATGCGCTTATTAAAATTTTGCATATCCCTCATTTTCAATTTCCCAAAAAATGAAGACGTCATTTTCCTGCCAAAAAATCGTAACATTTGTAAAACTAAAAAAAAGTAAAATTTTGCATTTGTCAAGTACTCTTCACATGTGAAATTTGAGGTTGATCGGACTTTGCTGTAAAAAGTTATTCAAAATCACGCTTAAAAGCGCCGATTTCAGTACACTGCCAGCCCAGCGTGAAATTTTCTTTATTGCACGAAGTAGGAGCACTGTCTACTTTTTGCAACAAAGAAAATTTGTTGCGCGCGGAGTGGTAATACGAGCAATATTTGCTCTGCAACTTGCAACGCAACAATGTTGCGCGACAAGTTGCACGATTTAGATTAGAATCATACTTACTATTTTATCTAAGAGTTTATGTAGTTTTTTTCATTGAAGACCAGAATTTAAACCAAGAAAAAATAGAGAAGAAAAATATAATTCATTGAACACAGAAGAAAAAGAAAAAAAGAACAGTTGTTGACGCAGGCAGGACTCGAACTGGTTACCCCAAGAAAATTAGTCTGCTAATTTTATGCAAAACCCAAAAAATTGGACCATGCATCCATGCAGACAAATTGCTGAACTATCGCATGTTACGTATAGAATGGAGATATTCGGCCCCTTCCGCGCTATCCGGTAGAACACAGCGAGCTTCGCAGTCAAAGAGGGAGGAAACAGTCGGATCCTAGGCCATAAGTGACTGAACCATACCACTAGGCTAACTGGTCTACTGAGGGATTTGGAGGACAAAATAACCTAGTGTATCCGTTGATTGGCAATCTATTGTTGTGCAAATTGCGCTATCCCGTGGCGCAGTTGGAAAACTCTCGAACTGTGAAGCAACTGAGCAGATGTAAGAGCCGGGTTCGAAACCGGTTAAGGATTTTTTTTCCGGCTCAAAATCAAAATTCGTTGTCAATTAAAAGAGAGAGAAAAGACAGAAAAAGAAAAACATTATATGAAAGAATAAAGAGAAATGCGTTAAAATACTTTAGTTGCTAAATCTAAGAAATCGTTAAAATAAATAGCTGAATTCATTAGCATTTACCAAAGGTTTATTTAGAGAGAAATGAAACAATGTGACTGTAGTTTCTTAAGCGAAAGTACTACGCGGCCATTTTCTCTGGGAAGGAAAGGGGGGTTCGTTCGAACCACCCAAATAGGGTGACGGGCCTGCTGTAATTTAGGGGTGTTTACATGACAATAGGATCATCCTGGCAGGCGAATCATCCTACCTGCTATACATTTACTGCATTCTGTTTAGTTTATTTAAAAATAAAATAAATAAAAATAAAATAAATATTTACTAAACTTTCACCAAATTAAAACAACAAATAAAAATAAAAATAAAATAATAAATAAAAATAAAAAATATATTAAGGTGAGGGACACGCAACAGAGCTGGGCTCCAATTAAAGCGTGCCCTAAAATTGGCAAAATGTACTTTAACTTTTAGGTATACACTGTGATAGTGAAAGCAGTAATAACGTAAAATAATTCAACATGCGCTACGCCCTAATAGAGTACTTACAGGGTAATAGTTGCAGTTTCTTTCTACGGCCGCTTTTCGTTTTTAGTTATCGACTTTTATGAAATACATTATACTTTTATGAAATACATTATACTATAACTATAATTCTATAAGTAATCTATTAGTGCGTGGCTCTAAATAAAAAATATAATGCATTTATTTCAATTCAATAATCATAATTCCTTTAAGTTCATTCTTCAAGTTACACCAAGGTACAAAGAGGATTACAGCCTTTGTGCTCTCTCTCAATAATCAAAAGTTCTTGTTTACAACTTATGGTGAGCTGTTCTGGGGAATAAATGTCCTTAATAACTTTGTCCTTCTCTTGAGTAACATTTCCCTTCCCATCTTCATCTTTGGTATTCAGTGCAGTTTCATTCTTGTGCATTTGCTCTTGTTCAGAAATTTCTTTTACATTTTGTGCTGTTTGCATTTCTTGTGGTTGTCTTCTGATCATTCCTGGTCTCCTAGCCAATGTCCGCACCAAAAGCCTTGCTGTTTGATTCCTGGTAACTGTTTTTGGTCCAGAAATTGTAACCTTTTTTGCCTGGTTTATGGATGACTTTGTATGATATCCAGGTATCACTTCATTACATATTTCAGAAGCTAACCAACTCAACTCTGCAGCCCAAATCTCCTCTCTTGTTCTCATCTTTCTTGCTTCACTAATGTCATCCAATCTTGCAATCTTCTTTGCATGTTTGCTAGGAGATGGCACAGATTTGCCACCAATCAGTAATTCAGGTGTGTAGATGTTGACATTGTGAAGATAGTTGATTAGGTTTTCTGACAATTCTTCAATGTTGGAAGGTTTTCTGACTTTCATCTTGCCCCAAGCAAGCCATGCAACACAAAGATAGTCTCTCACATAACTGACAAGGCTTTCCAGGGACACTTCTTCCAAAACAGCACATTCAACTGCCTGAAAAGAGAATAAAATTATATATACTGGATCCAATATCAAAAAATAAAATAAAAATACTTCAAGTCACACCCATTTTGCTACCTATTTGGGATCAAAATAAAACCTGACCAAATTAATATATGGTAGCCCTCCTCCCCCATCCCTGGATTTGAGTGGTCAACCCAATACACCTTCACTAAAAAGGCCTGCACTGGAAGTTATGCTATCTTAAACAGAAATCTATTTATTGGCCAAGGGTACTCTGCAGACATGAGAGTGAGGTGGAGTTGGAATTAGCCCTTCCATGCATTAACCTCTCCCTCCCCCACCAAAAATTATCCTGCATGCTTAAGGTTCCTACCCTGAGTACTAAACATTTTGTCTAGCATTATGTATAACACATCTACATCTACATCTACATATATTGTCAAGAAGAACTATATGTGCTCTCCAAATTAGATATTGGACATTAGTTATATTAGTTTTTCATTACCTTATTTAGTTGCGAAGTGCTTGTATTGATATACTGTCCACCAGTTATATACCCAAATGCCTGGTACATATCCTTGTATATAGTATTATTGGGATTAGTATCAATACAGTACAAGACCACACCCATGGCAGCCAATAAACGACATGTCTGAAGAGGATCCTCATAATATACTTGGATATTCTTCACATCTGATGGAGTAGCTGCTGTACTATTTGCAGTGGTTGCACTTGTGGTTCCAATATGTGTAACACTTGGTGGCTTGTTTGAGTCTGATTGGGAAGGACTAATTTCCTCATCGCCATTGGAATTATAGCCTTCTTGAGTTACATTTCCTGGCAATGCTGAATTACTGTTTGCTTGCACAATTGCTGCTTGATCAGTAATAGTGTTAGCGTCATTTACTTTGTTTCCTGTTGTAGAATCATCAGCTATTTCTGTGCTGTTAACATCATCCTTTGGTATGCTTGGGGTAACTGTGCTGGTAACAGTGTCATTGTTTGGTACATTTGTGGTATCCGCTGAACTGTTTTGTGTTGCAGGAGTTCTCTCTGTCATGTTTTCTTGCCCCCATTCTCCATCATCATTATCCCCCCAATCTTCATTATTTATAATTCCCCAGTCGACATCAGTTTGGTTCCAATTTCCACCACAATTTTCATTGTCATAGGTTTCTATTTCTTCAGCTGAATCATTAAATGGAAGAACATTTGCTAAAAAGAAGAAAAAGGAAAAAAAACCTTTTTATTAGCTAGAAATAATTCATTGTCAATGTGATAGATCATGTGGGATTACAACGAGTAATTGTGATAAATTGCAGAATAATCCAAGATGGTTTATGAGCACTTTGCTATATGATGATAATAATGTTGAGTAAATGATGACAAAAGGGCCCCATTTTATAGTTAAAAGCAGTGGAATCTTCCTCCTCTTTCACAACTGCTGCTGTACAGACTTGGAATCAGAAATCCCTTTCTGAACTAAAACATAAAAATATTACCCTTACAATTTAAAATTACAGGAGAGAATCCTGTATTCGGACTTATTTTCGTGAAAGGTCTTTATTAATACGCTTTCGATCGTCAAATGTCGTCAATAAAATTGGAATCTTGCGAGTCCCCACTCACTATAAATTACTCACTCGACAAAACACAATACTTACAAATAAGAAAACAGATCCTTGCAGCGTCGTCCCTGAAACTCAACCCAGTGACATGTTGAAGGGGATTCCCTTGTATCAGTTCATTCGATGACCTGGAATGATTGACGTAAACATTCGAAAAGTCGAACACACGGCCGTAGAACGCTTCCTTACGAAGTTGTGAGTCATACTTGGACTCAAAATGTATCGATGCCACACGACAGTGTTTTACTGATCGTGTTAATAGACGAGCAACACGAGAAATCTCTCTGTTGGCACTGCGTCCCATCGGACCAACGACGAATACGACGTCCAATTTTTCAATTTCATCCATGATTTTGGCATTAAAGTTTTGGATAATTTTATACTTTCTATACAATCTTTTGCTATTTGTACGTAGAGTAGAGCTACGAGTGTGCAATGAATAAAGTTTGAAGTTGGATAAGCAATTTTTATAAGCGTATGCTATTTCGAATGTTGCATCATCACTTTCTTGTTGCACCACGAACTGAAAGCGGAAGTAAATCCCTCCTCACCGGAAATGAATTTGTTGACTATAAATATCACATTACTTCACTTTACGGTCCCTGAAAATCTTTCGAAGCACACACAATTCTTTCTAGCATTAAAAAATGTCATAAATCTCTTATTTAATGAACACCATTTATAGATTGTTCAGAGGAAGACAAATATTTATTCAGCAAACGTCCTCTAAACCTCGATTTTGGGCTTCCTGTGGGAGACAACAACAGGAATCCCAAGACGTCAATCATCACTTCTTAAAATTACCTAAAAAATATTTCACCACTCTTTAAAATCATCTACAAACATACATCTACACTCGCTATATTCTTTAAGATTTTTATTATTTTACAAGCTGTTTAAAATTTGGATAATGCAAATCTTATCAAAATAAATTCCTATGATACATAATCCAATATTTGAAATATTCCATTAATAAGAGAGTGTTACATCATTTACCAGCATTATGTAGCACCGTTAACATACATTTAATTGCTGCATAAGTGCACATTGCTTACAACTCTGTCCCTAAAATGGAAGGCATGTGTCTTCTATGTCCTCAACACGATGACGAGCCAACATTTCAAAGGATTTCTGCTGCCGTAGCAGTGCAATAACAGCAGCAGTGTTAAGAGCCCATAATGGATTATCTGTTTGCCTAGACTGACTTGGCATTAACTAAAAAGAAAAAGAAAAAAGAAATTTATTTAAATTGAATGCCTCAATAATATCCTTTACATATGAATAATTTATTTTATTTTATTTTGTCTGCCAGATAAAATGTTCCCCTCTTATGAATTTTAATTAAAATTATTAATTAATAGTATAAACTTTCAGGAAAATTGGCTTTGCCATTTTAGAAAAATCAAACTGTAACAATATATGATTTAATTTAAATAACAGCAATTTTTGAAATTATGCGAACTCAAGCATTTGAAAAAGTTGGTTGGAATTTGGTTATTCACTTCCACCAATCAAATTCAAAATTAAAGTTTTAACTTGTGCCAAAATCATATTTAGCTTTTACAGGTCATTTAAAGATCATATTATGTCATTTGGTATGTTTTTTGGGATGGCAGCATGGCTGAGTGGTCAGAGCGTTGGTCTTGCAATCTGGCGGTCCCAGGTTCAATTCCCGCTCTGGCCACTAGCTGAGACTGAATTTGTTCCAATTTCGATTAGTTCAAATTCAGTTTCTTGGCCATGCTTGTAATATAGCCAACTGGTTTGCCTCCTTGCCAGTTGGGATTCTTAATCCATTTATGTTTGATTTATATGATTTAGTTAGGATTTGTAAATTTGTAAATTGAGCTGAAAAGCCCTGTTGAGGGAGTCTCAATCATGTATGTATTTTATTTTTTATTTTCTTTATGAGTATTTTTTTGGTTGTTTGTTTGAAGTGGGCAGAAGCGTAAAACCATTGCCAATGGACTGTTTGGAGGTCAGAGTTCACATTATTTTGAAAATCACTGTAAGTGACATTTACAACATGAGCAGCCGTGTTGTATCGGCATATACAATCACGAGCCGAAGGCAAGTGATTGTATAGCCGATACAACACGGACGCAAATGTTGTAAATGACTTAAAATACTCCAACACATATTTGAGTTGTTCCCGGAAAGAAAATCAAAAATATCTTTATTTATCTTAGAGAAAATCGAGGTTAAAGTTGATGTAAATTAGGACGAATCTTTATGAGATATAAAACACTCGTCACGGTTGCGATTTTCATTGTGTTTGCCTTATGAATTATTAATTAGTATTTTAATATGAAATACAATATTTTACCTTCATGAGCCGATGACAGTAAATAAGGCCATTTGTATCAACCTCAAAAATTGAGAAACCATCAACATATCTGATTGAAAAATGTGATATTCATTTAGTTGTCCGTCATCAGATAGTTAATAAAATAATTAACTTATTTATAATTTATTTATTCTACAATTTCTGAGCTAAATGATGAAAAAGAGAGATAAAGATAAAAATAATTTACAATATTACAGTGACACCCCATTAATACAGATACCATGGGGACAAGACGAAGTGTTCGTATTAACTAGGTGTACTTATTAAACGGGTAATTTTATAGGTACAGTGACACCCAGTTAATACGGACACCATTGGGACAAGACGAAGTGTTCGTATTAACCAGGTGTCCATATTAAACGGGTAATTTTATAGGTACAGTGACAACCGGTTAATACGGACACCATAGGGACAAGACAAAGTGTCGATATTAACTAGGTGTCCATATTAAATATGTACTTTTATGGGCAATTTTTGCAACTGGAACAGAATAATTACACAACCATTATAACCAGGTATTTGTAAGGTTCCACTGTATACAATTTAATCTAAGCTAAGTGACAGTATTTATACAGTATACAAACAAACAAACAAACAATAAACCAACAAATGAATGAAAGTTAATGAGAAATTGTTTTCACCTGCAGTTATCCTGAGTTTTCTGACTTGTCATAACAGCAGCATATCTTGGTATGCCGCTAACACGCCAGCGAACTTTAATGTTACATTCCTTACTGTCTTTTGTGATCTTAAGAATGTCCATCCTGATATCGGACATGCACATCTGAGCAGCTAATCTCATGGATGTCATCACACATTTGTATGTTCTCAACCCACTAAAATATAAATCAACAATAAAGTTTCTCATGTATAATACACATATACATATTGTAAAAACCTCATCAATGCAGGCCCACAGGAAATGAAAATAGAGGCCACATGTTCTCTACCTCAGGCCCAACATGAATTAAGTGCATCAAAAAGTAATAGGCTTTTCAAAAACAAGGTTTTACTAGGACTTAGTATGCAGTTATCAAACTCGATTTGTTCACACTTGACTATACAAGAACAGTACTGTAGTGTTACCTGAATGTAGTATTCATCAATCCATTGATAAATTTAATCCTCTTGTGGTAAACATCATAGCTGTGACCTTTTTGGAAAAATGCAGGAAGCTAGAAAAGGAGACGAAAATATTCCACATGACAAACTGGTAATGTGAAAGCCAGTGATGTGGTTAATTGTCATAGAAAATGTGATTGCCATAGGCCTTTTCTAAGATAGCCAAACAAAGTGCATTCTGGTCTAGCTTCAGTACAAACAATGTCATATTTGGCAACATGAACAAAAGATGTTTGTACTGAAGCTAGACCAGAATGCATCATGTTGGCTATCTTAGAAAAGGTCTATGGCAATGGTGTGGTATTCATGATGTGGTTATCATGATGATGATGTAGTTACCATGGCAGTGGTTGCCTAGACAACCAAGTGGCTCTTATAAAACTGTTACCATGACAATGTTATGTTAATGAAGTTGCCAATGTTATTGATTTAGTTACCCCAGTATTTCGTATGACTGTGAAAACAGCACCACACAGTCATGGTAGATATTATGGCACTGATTGATACAGTCACTGTGCAGCACTGTCTATTTTAAACTCATACGCAATCTGTTCTATTATAGACATGCAGTCTTGAAATGAAGTGGTTACCATGCCATTGATGTTATTACCATGGTGATGGTTTACCATGTTGCAGTTGCCATATGACATCATGTTACCATGGCAATGCTATACTAACCTCATCCCTTAAAGCTTGGTATACTATTGCAAGGAGAAGTGGATCACATTTATCATCAGGTTTTGCTTTCTTCTGTTTTTCTTTTGTCATTTCTGTACCATGACTACTAAATAACATCACATCAGGGTTTTGTATTTCTTGAGGTAAAGCAACATTGATCTCTTGGTCCTGATTTAGTTGTGGGTATTCAGTATTAAAACTGCTCTTAGCTATTGTTTGAGGCCTAGCAAGACCTTTGTGATTTAGCAGTTCTCGTGATTTCAAAGCATTGCTATACACAGTCCTAAATGTTTTGCACCATTTTTCATCATAACTCAAAGACATAAATGCCAACTGTGTTGGATTTATAAGTGGCTCTACAGCTGAAGTTTTATCTAGTAATTTCCTCTCTTGTCTTTGATGATATCTTTTATATATATTGAAGTCATGACTTTTATGGTTTTCACATTCCAGATGTTTT
This sequence comes from Telmatactis stephensoni, assembly GCA_029948255.1. Classification (NCBI taxonomy): domain Eukaryota; kingdom Metazoa; phylum Cnidaria; class Anthozoa; order Actiniaria; family Isophelliidae; genus Telmatactis; species Telmatactis stephensoni. Next base: position 1,119,454 of record JALIZF010001899.1, read on the forward strand.
GACAGCTGCTTTGATAACTGTTTTGTAGTAGCTAAGTAGAGCTCATTTTGTCGGGGTAGAGAATTTGTAATAAAATCTAACTTTTGCTGCACCTAAAAAGGGGAAAAAACTACATTTACTTTTAATTTATTTTCAGTACAGACCAGTCTGGTTAAAAATGCGTTTTTGATTGCCTTTAGTGAAAAAATACTTTTGCATAAATCATCAATAAATAATTAATCATTAATATCAGCAGCTAAACATGCAAGTTAATTCTGACTTTATTTATAAGAAAAACAGCAGCAACAATTCTGAACCTTGCTGATCACTGATCCATCTGTCAAAAAATTCAATGCACGAAACAACTTTGTTAAGCTTCTAGAGGGGGAGGGGTGACTTCCCCTTTTCTGAATTAAAATCAAAGTTAATTACTAACAAGGGAATACAGCTTGGAAATTTGTCCGTGTTTGACACCATCGTTTTAGTATATATCCTGCCATAGACTTAAAGTCACTGTGATGGCTAGTTTTCTTTAAACTCTGAGTTAAGCTTATTTTTATAAGCTTATATAAGAACAATTCAACGCTCAAATGCACAAATAGCAAAAGCATTAAAAAATGATCTCACCATGCATTGAGGAACGAGATATGACATATGCAAGTCTGTATGCATGTGACAAACAATTTACTATTACATAAATACTGAGTTTTTATGTACATATGTGAGTACAAGTAAGGATAATAATACTAGTAAGAGCATTGTGTTCTTGCTTCACCTGTTCTTGCGTTGTGCAAGCCGACGTGTATTGGAGGTGCGAATGCACGTTATATACAACCACGGAAGAAATCCTGGACACCAAAGCTCTTTGCTTTGATATACTTGACCTAAACAGCGCCATGCATGACCATTTCGTTAGGGATCAAAGCCTAAACACAATCAAATGTCGTTTTGTAGATTACAACCTTTGCATAACAAGACTGAACTGCGCCCACTGTGACGTAATTTTTAGCCAGCGGGCTTCAGCGCATGCGTACCACATTCAACCAAGATGGCGACCAAAATGGCTTCTTTGACCGAGGAGATTCGATATGTAAAATTGTATACGTTGAGGCCGGTGATTCTTCATTTTTATTTACTACCGTTTATTCCATTGTACGTAGCATGGTTGTATGGCTGGGTGGTGTTATATGGAGTGAAAGATTACTTCGAAGCCGGTCTTATTGTTTTGGCGATTATTGGCTGTCTTCAAATTTTATCGTGCCTGTTTTGTCACTGGTCGGTTCATGTTAGATCTTTCTTCACTTGTACATCGGTAAGTTGTTGTACAGTACGTCGATGTTCACGCGATAACGTGTTTATGATGGATCTCATTACGATCGTTACCGATCGTGAAGTTTTTCATACATTAATTCCGTGTACGTGTACTTTGATCGAACTTTAAAATCGATTGTATTATTTTGTTCGATTTATCATCTATATTGTACGAACTCGAAAGCTCTGAAATATATATACTTCTTTTGACTAAATAAGATTTAGAAAGATTACAACTAATTTGTCTTTTGTTTTTGTTTGTTTGTTTAACTCATGATCAATATTTTATTCTGACGTTTTCTTCTCCTGGGATATTTCTCTCTCCTTCTTTTTTCTCTTTTTTCTTTTTTCATTAATGCTTTTGAATTATCGATTGTCATCATTTGCTCTCGGGTGTGATATGTCTGTTTTCATAGTTTTAGCCTACTTGCCAGTTTGTTCAATTCGGTGTTTTTCAGTCAACTATAACACACAATGTAATGCTGTTATCTATTATCTATTTTCTTTTTTTTTAATGTCTAGATTAAAAATCAGACTTGGGAGCTGAAAACCATACCCTATCACATAGCACATAACCATATAGCCTATATAGGCAAAGGATATGCTCTTTTTGTTTAATGACATAATTCATTTTTGTTTGTCTTTAGATTAGCAATCCATCAAAAGCTACTGTGATTAAAGTAGTCCCAACACCCAACAATGGTTCGCCAGAACTGCTAAACTTACATCATGATAAGGTATAGGTAGCAGCAGCTCTTGGTGCTACATGTATGATTATTCATTCATTCATCCATCCATCCATCCATCTTTTCATTCATTCTTCCATCCATTCATCCATCCATCCATTCATCTATCCATCCATTCATTCATTTGTCCATTCACCTATTTATTCATAGATCTGTTTGTTGTCAGGTCAGGCTGGAGCCTGCTACTGGTAACATGTAACCCAGTACTACCTGCCACATGGATGGGTCGTCGGCGTCTAAACTGGCTCCCCCACCAGCTTTTTTGTTGGTGAGGAGGGTGGCATGACACCCAGGCAGGATTAAAAACAAGACCTTTCAAAGGGTGGATGAGCTCAACTGAGCCAACGGCCATCATGCACATATTTTTGAGTTATGTTTTGTTGTTTCTTATAATAGCTGTGGTTGTAATATGATTTTGTTTAAAATTATTGTAAAATGTTGAGTAGTATCGTGGTATGGACTGTGTAGCGGCAGCCAAAGGCGCCAACCTAAGCTCTTGGTCTACCTCGGTTTGTTTTGTATTGTAAAGCGCTTAGAACAGATCTGGATAGGCACTATATAAATGTATTATTATTATATAAATGTATTATTATTATTATTATTATTATTATTATTATTATTATTATTATTATTATTATTATTTGTTAATTAGTACATTTCAATATGCTATCATTCAATGGCTGATTTGCTAGCAGATTTGAGCCACTGTATATATAAGTGACTGAGCAATGTTCAAAATTCACTGGTATCTTGGTATTTCACAGGACAAGGATACTGGCCAAGACCTCATATGGTTCAAGTTTCAAAAAGCGAAATATGTTTATGACAGTGAAGAAAAGAAAACATTTTGTCCTATTGTCTTCCCCATCAATGAAACATTTGATTATTATCAAAACTGGAAAGGCTATCAAGAAGAGGATATTCTTGTTAAAACCAGAAGTAAATACGGCACTAATGAATTAGATATGGATGTACCTGGTTTTATGGAACTCTTTAAAGAACGTGCAACAGCTCCATTTTTTGTCTTCCAAGTCTTCTGTGTTGGTTTATGGTGTTTAGATGAATACTGGTATTACAGTATTTTTACACTGTTTATGTTGGTTGCATTTGAAGCTACATTAGTTCAACAGGTAAAGAAAACATTGTGATTGAGCTCTCAAAGAGTTGGGGTATGGCACAAAAGTGGGGAAGGGGAATGTCAGATACTGTATCCCCTAACATCTAATCTATAGACAACTTTTGAAAACTAAAAGAAATACAGATGTAAACCTTTCCTGAATTCAGTCGAACAGCCATGGAACAATAGCTTCAAGGTGAGGCTGGGGTTTTGAAAATATCGTAAAGGTATGGATTTGAAAACTCCAACCTCACCTTGAATCTACTGTTACATGGTCAGTTGTGAGAGTTAGGAGAAGGTGTATTTGCAGGGGATTGAATGAATTATATTATCATCTTTTATGTTGCTAATAAAACTTGTTTTTTTCCATTTTGTCTGCTAATAGTTGATGAACTTATTTTTTAGCTTCTTCAAATCACATTTCCTTAGTCTTCTCAAAACCTAATACTTGAACCTATGTAATCTTTTTTCTCATGTGTCATACTTTTCCCTAATTTCAGCAAATGAAAAATATGAAGGAAATAAGAAATATGGGTACAAAGCCTTACCTTATTCAGGTAAAAAAACATTTTTATATGTGTTATATTAGAAGTTTCTTCTTGTACAAGGTGCTAAAACAATGCTCTTTTGTTTAGGTTTACAGAAATAGAAAATGGAGACCAATACTTAGTAATGAACTACTCCCTGGTGATGTGGTTTCTATTGGTGAGAGTCTTGTCCAGAACTATAGACCCTTTGTATAAAGCTATTAATAATGTTGTGATACACCTTTACCTCACTTTGGCTCAGTAAAACAAAAGAATTACTTAACTACACCATTGTTTAGCTGCACCAAAGTGAGGCAAGAGGTGTATCTGCATGTGATGAACAGTATTTATGCAATAGGTCTATTTTAATCATTAATTGGAATATTTTCAATAAGGCTTTAAATGTTAAATTTTATATTCAATTCTCCAGGACGACCCAAAAACTCTGATGTTCTCATCCCATGTGATTTACTTTTGCTGCGTGGTTCTTGTATTGTTGATGAGGCCATGTTGACTGGAGAATCTGTCCCACAGATGAAGGTAACCCACCTCACCTCACCTCTCACCTCCCTTCCTTGCAGATCGTTATTCTGCTTGTGACACATGAGGATGGGGTTAGTCCAGAGTGCAGGAGCAGATTTAGGGGATTGGTGCAAGGGTGCAACCCCCTCCTGAGATGACTTGGCCCTTTTTGTGGCACATCCTCTTTAAGAGTTATCCTGGATCCACCCTGGAGTTGATTCCTACAATCACCCATAATAAACCTGAATCACCTCCTCCCACATCCCCTTCCCCAATGTTGGGTCTTGCATATCTGCTACTTTTCACAACGTGCTGCAAAATTCTGCCTTAAGTAGCAATATTAAAGGGGAAGTGGGCATAGCCATGACTTTGCTTCCCACTGATTCATTTATTTACATTGGCAATTGCAGCTTATCATAGAAGTATAGATTTGTAACTTTGACCTCCTTTGATATAATAAGTTATGCTTTTTATATTTCAAATATTTGGTAGCAGCTTATAAGAATGAAATGATTCTGTAACTCAGTAACTGTACAATGGAATATGTGTTGTTTGTTAGGAATCCATTGAAGAGATGCCATTAGATGAAGTGTTTGATTTGGATCAACATAGCAAGCTTCATCTACTGTCTGGTGGAACCAAGGTGGTTCAGCACTCTCCACCATCCAAAACAACCACAGGAATCAAATGTAAGTATTTGCATCATTTATACATGCCATGGTAAATATCATATTAAGTAATCTACCGTGTGTTCATTTATTTATCAATATCATTGTTATCATCATCATCACTATCTTTTATTTGTTCATTCATTTGTGCATTCGTTCATGCATCCATTCATGCATTTGTTAATGCGTACCTTCATTTGTGCATGGTTGGATCATGCATGGGTTCATGTATTATTTTGTTCATTGTGTTTGTTCATGCCTTTGTGTGTTCATTCATTCATACATACATTTGTTCATTTATTTTGCTTTGTCAGAACAATACAAGAAAACATCTGACAGGGAACCATGCCAGATGAATGAGTGAATGAATAAACAAGTGTCAACACCATTATATTATGCAATCCTGTTTAAAATAAGTGTTTCTTACATTTCTAGCTCCTGACAATGGGTGTATAGGATATGTCTTACGGACAGGATTCACCACTTCACAGGTATGCATATTGTCACATGAAATCAGCTATAATGAATGGGAAAAACAAAAAAAATAATATTATTTGTAAAGAGCAGTGCTAATTAGGGGAAACAGATTACAGTTCTTCCATCCAATGTGGCATCCATCACATGTTCGGTCAAAGCCTCTGTTGAAATTAAAATCCTTCTAATGGAAGAGCTGTTTCTACTCGTTACTCTAGAAATTTCAAATGTTTTTATAGACATCACAGCAATGTCATGTTCATGGCAAGAAACACTCATAAGAAATTGGCTCAATAATTACCAGAAAAAATTGCCATTTTCTTGCAGGGAAAGCTTCTGAAAACAATTCTATTTGGTGTAAAGAGAGTGACAGCTAATAACCTCGAGACATTTTTATTCATCATGTTCTTGCTTGTTTTTGCTGTAACTGCAGCAGCATATGTTTGGATCAAAGGTAAAGTTAACAAATTCAGGTGATGGCGGATGAATAGGTTGTATGTATGTAGACTAAAGGAGCTTAAAGGTTTTTGCCAGTTGTTAGTTACTAGGTGTTTGTATAAGTGCTGGTGAGGTGTAGGACAATCTTAGTCATGGTAAGCTGCTTGTTGTACGAGGTTGCTGCTAATATTTTTAGGACATTGATTGGTAGGTTGGATGAAATGGATTGTTGATAGTGATACTGTAGTTATTTGTTGGTATGGTGTGGTATTGTATGGTATGGTAGGTGTGGTATGCTGTGGTAGTGTAGGGTATGGTATGGTATGGTATGGGGTGGTATGGTATGGGTGGTATGGTATGGTATGGTATGGTATGGTGAGGTAATTGGTATAGTATGGTATGGTATAGTATGACATGGTGTGGTATGTCATGGTATGGTATGGTGAGGTAATTGGTATGATATGGTATGGTGTGGTAGGGTATAGTATGGTGTGGTATGGTATGGTGTGGTATGGTATAGTGTGGTATGGTGTGGTATGGTATGGTATGGTGTGGCATAGTATGGTGTGGTATGGTATAGTATGGTGTGGTATGGTATGGTGTGGTATGGTATAGTGTGGTATGGTGTGGTATGGTATGGTGTGGCATAGTATGGTGTGGTATGGTGTGGTGTAGTATGGTATAGAGTGGTATGGTTTGGTATGGTATAATGTGGTATGGTATAGTGTGGTGTGGTATAATATGGTGTGATATGGTATGGTATAGTGTGGTTTGATGTGTAGTGGTATAGTGTGGTATGGTGTAGTTTAATGTGGTATGGTGTGAGCAATTTTCTAGTCCATGCAAATGTTTAGGTAGTGGTAGTCATTAAGCAAATACAGATAATTACCCAGCAATTCTTTCTTCTACAGGTACTGAAGATCCAAATCGTAACCGCTACAAACTCTTTTTGGAATGCACTCTTATTCTCACTTCTGTTGTACCACCTGAGCTTCCAATAGAGCTTTCTCTTGCAGTAAATTCTTCACTAATTGCTTTACAAAAGTTAGGTAAGTTTCCATGTGTGCATGATCAATGTATGCTGTACAATATTTACTCATTTCCTTCTTTTCTTCTTTTTTGTACAGCTGTTTATTGTACAGAACCCTTCAGGATTCCATTTGCTGGTAAAGTGGATATCTGTTGTTTTGACAAGACTGGAACACTGACAAGTGACAATTTGGTAGTTGAGGGGGTTGCTGGACTAAAGTGAGTATGGTCTCAGTATCCTGTGCTGTTTCTTTTTGATTTTCTTGTCAGTTTTATCTGGGATACTAAGGTGATATAAGTAAAAGTAGCAGGACTAGATTAAAAGCACTTTTACCAAGGAAAGCTTAATGATCTATTTAAATAAACCTAATAGACAGCATGCAGAGGAAAATTAGCTAAACTCAAATAAATTCTTGAGCTGGGAGGTGTTAGTATCTGTGCTGCCACTGTTACTGCCATAAATACATGGTCTTAAAGGCCGGATTAAGCAGATTTAATACTCATTCGATCAGTTTGTACTAAGGCAATTCATGATACTTTTTATGTCCAAAAGAAGCTGCTTTGTTGGATTCACCATCTAAGATTTATAAAGGAACTTTTAAAACCAAATAATTCAATCATAGAATAATATTTTTCATTTCAGAAGTGATGGTGAAATCAGCTCAATTGCAGAAATACCTGAAGACACACTTCATGTCTTGGCATCCTGTCATTCTCTTGTTAGTCTTGAAGACAGTCTAGTGGGAGATCCTCTAGAGAAGGCTGTTCTTCAAGCTGTTGACTGGAGACTAACTAAAGGTACATTGTAGACATTTGTTTGTAATGCAGTGCAAACACTTGACAGTAGTCTTTCTTTGATTCAACACAGAGGCAGATCCAATTATCCTTCAGAAGGGTGGAATGCATTGTTATAGAAATCACAAACTCATAAACTGTTCAGAGGATAAAAAAGGACCAAAAGTCATCCAAGGAGGAGGGGGAGAGAAGCACACCCCCTTGCACTTTCGTCTTAGTCTGCCTAACATGATTTCACAAAAACAAAATGGCAAAGAGCAATAAATGTATAGATTTCCAAGTGGATGGGACAAAGACATATCTCCATTTTAGAGAAGGGGTCATATTATTTTGTGAAAACTTTTAACTTTATTTTTGATGATTTTAGGTGATCTTGTGATTCCTAACAAAGGCAGAAGAATTACCATGAGAATTATGCATAGATATCACTTCTCCAGTGCACTCAAACGAATGTCAACTGTTGTATCTGTACAAACACAAGGATCTACAACTAGTAGCTACTTTGCTGCTGTTAAAGGAGCACCAGAAACTCTTAGAACTATGGTGAGTAACACCACCACCAACAAACCGACACCCTACTGCACTGACAACCTACTGACATCTAACCAAACAACCTAGCTACACTTACCAACCAACTGACAACCTACTGTACTCAATGACACCTACCAACATCCTACTAACCAAATACCAACAACCTATTGACACCTTACCAAGCACTTACTGACACCTTACCAACCGCTTCCTGACTCCTTACCTGAAGCACTTCCTGACACCTTACCAACCAACCACTGACACCCTTATCAAGAGCTTCCTGACACCCCACCAATAACCTACCTACTGACAACTTACCAACATTCTACTGACATCCTACTGAAACATGCTACTAAAAGCTAATAGAGGAGATTTCGTATGAGTATGAAAACGGTGCACCGTACGGTCACTTTCGCCGTACGGTCGTTTCACTTTCACCGTACGGTCACTTTCACCGTACGGTCGTTTCACTCTCACCGTACGGTCGTTTTACTTTCACCGTAGGGTCGTTTCACTTTCACCGCACGGTCGTTTCACTTTCACCGTACGGTCGTTTCACTTTCACCGTAGGGTCGTTTCACTTTCACCGCACGGTCACTTTCACCGTACGGTCGTTTCACTTTCACCGTACGGTCGTTTCACGCTCATACGGAATCTGCTCTAACAGCTATTGCTACCAATATGTACAATATCATTGATGATTTTTTGTTCCATCCAGTACACCAAAGTTCCCGATAATTACGATACTATCTACAACAAGATGACTTGTCAAGGGGCACGTGTGCTAGCCCTTGGGTTTAAGAAACTTGGAGAACTCTCAGCAAAAGAGGTAATACTGATCATCAACTGACTGTATGCAAAATAGTCAAATGCTAAAGTAATTATAGTGGTGGTGTTGGTTGAAGATTGATAGTAAGATGGTAAAAGACTTGAGCAGAATATATCATTCAGGGGCGGTAAGGGGTTTTCTCGTGAAGCCGTGAAGACCCTTTTTAATTCTTCGTGAACCGTGATCAGAGAAAAATAAAAGCCGTGAATCGTGCGTCAGCCCACGGTCGTGACCCGTGAAAATCAATGTATTTTTTGCGATAATCGTGAAACATTGCTGTTTTTCCACGTGAATCGTGACTACTGTTTTCGATAGCGATGACGATGACGATGAAACGACTTTTCTACATGCTCAACCATCACTCGCAGCAGCAGAAATATTCGCGTCTCATCCCGTATGTAAAAAATCCTAAAATATTTTAAATTAATTGCCAAGTGGTTATAAATTGTTCTTTGACCTAAATACAGTAACAAACATGAATAAGCAGGGTATTTTAACATGTTTCCAATTATTAAACGCGTTAGAATTTGGTTTGAGAAAGTTTTTTACTTCGTGAATCGTGAAAACCAAAAATTAATTTTCGTGAAACGTTCTACCCGTTTTTAGAAACTCGTGAATTGTGCCGAGACCCCCCCTTACCGCCCCTGATCATTATTGAAGGAATAGAAAACGAGCGCGTGCTGTGTGCATATTTAGAGTTCGCAGTATATGCTTCCTTTGGCCGCCAAAGAGCATGCGTCATTTGATGGTTATTTTATAACGAAGAAATAAAAAACGAGCGTGCATGCTGTGTGTAAGTTTAGAGTACACGGAGATTAGAACACGAGAGAAGTGTTATCAAAAGGCACGGGTTGTAGCCGATTGCTTCTCGATGTTTCTCGAGAGAGAGCGCTCGTTATATATATGATGGTTGATTTATAAACTTGTTGAATGCCGTAGTTGTGCAGTAACAATGAAAATAGAACTAAACATCAATGCTTGTTTCTAGGTTCGAGATTTGAATCGTGAGGAAGTCGAAAGTGAACTCGAATTTGTTGGATTTGTCATCATTGCTTGTCCTTTGAAAACAGACTCCAAGAATGTCATCAAACAAATCCAGGAATCTTCACACCATGTAAGTTCAACTGCTTTTTGTCTTTTTTACGATGTTAGTAGCTTTTTATTGGAACATTGTCGAAAAACCTACATTAAGGGGATGTTTACATGGTGCTAGGATCATCCCAGCAGGCGAATCATCCTACCTGCTATACATTTACTGCATTCTGTTTAGTAGGATGATCCTAGTACCCAAAGTGAAGACACAAATTTCCATTTAAACAGAATGCAGTATTAAAATGTATAGCAGGTAGAATGATTCACCTGTTAGGATGATCCTAGTGCCATGTAAACACCCCCTTAGACATTGCCGAAAAAACGACAACGGGCCGGCCGGCAAAACGTCGAGAAACGCTATTTTACTTGTTTTTGTGCCCTCTTCTTGAATTTGGTGACGTCCACGGTCATTTCGAACACAAATTACACTGGTGTAATGAAGCATCATGCTCTTCCGGTATTCCTGTGAAAAGTGGTGTTAATGATCTGATAAATACGTAACTGAGTTGTTGTTCATTGTTGCTAGGTTACAATGATCACTGGAGACAATCCTCTAACTGCTTGTCATGTTGCCAAGGAACTACGAATCACAAGAAAAGAAACACTCGTCATGACTCATTCACCTTCAAATGTTAATCATGGTGGTAAGTGGAAAATCCAAAACTGACATACTTTTTCATAAACTGACAATGATACATTAAAAATTATATAATAACTGGTATATTACGCACTCCTTGGTTGGCCGAGAACCGTGTGTGATTACAGTACACACGCATAGATGACATCATTGAACCTTACGCGCGCTCTGATTAGTTGAAGTGTTTCGATGAATTTTATATAAAACAAATAGTTGTAAATAAATATTGGTGATATTTGACATTTTGTTCTTTGAGTCTAAAATACCTTGTATACAAAATATTAACAGGCCCTTAAACTTTTCCCACCTTTTCATGTTGCTACTTTTTTAAGTGATTACATATGGTGTTACTTTCAAACTCTAGCTGAAGATGATTGGCACTGGGAACCAGTGGATGGCTCATTCAAGTTACCGCTGATCCCACCAGCTGGACCACGTGACTTCACAGCCAAGTATGACCTGTGTATTACAGGCGAGGTATAATGATAAATATGACATCGTTTTTGCATCCATGATGGACGCCTTAAATATTGTATTAGGACAAATTAAATTGCTACAGTTATTTGTGTGGTTGCCGTTCATCATAGCATCCTTCACAGGCACGTCTTGGGCTTCCTGTGGCAGTAGAGATGTAAGCAGCCTCCATCTCGTCCCCAGTCTTCCTTTCTTGCATTCCCAGTTTTCCCTCTTCCTCTCTGTTATCATAAGAAGTAACAATACGAACTTTTACTACACTTGATACTAATCTTGCGATCTGATTGGTTGATTAGAGTGTGTCAATAAGAGGACAGACACACTCCTGACGCTCGTGATTCCACTTGAATTTTGAACATTTTATAACAAGAGTGTGTCAATAAGAGGACAGACAACTCAAAACCATCTTCAATTTGTTAAGTAGCCTACAGGGGAAGCTAATTCCTCATATGCCTTGGGATTTTGTGACTGCAAACTATCGTTTTATTTGTAGGCCTTTTCATATCTACATTCTGAAGCCCACACTGGGAAATTCTTAGAATCAGTTCTACCGTGTGTTCGTGTGTTTGCTAGAGTGTCTCCTAAACAAAAGGTAAGATTAGCACCATCAAGGGCTGGTTACTCAAACATTACACAGGGGCGGAACCAGGGGTATCATGCATAGGTGCACCGGACACCCTCTAGCACCGTTCTTACTTATTTTGGCTTCTAGCAAGATGACGTCATCAGATTCTATTGTTAGGAGGCCGCCATCTTGGATGTGATGTCATCTCTCAAGAGACCTATTTGGGACACTCCCTTTGCAAAATCCTGGATCCGCCCCTGTTACACATGAAAAATTAACGCTGCTGATGTAGGTTGAGTTTAAGGCCCATGAGAATGGGGGAGGGGAGGGAAGGGTAAGTGGTACATTCTAAATCTACGTATGTTCTTCACGTGATATTATAACTTTGTTATTTGGATCCAGGAACTTGTCGTGACAAAGCTAAAGAGCATGGGTTACGTGACACTTATGTGCGGCGATGGAACCAATGATGTTGGAGCTTTGAAGCATGCGCATTGCGGTATGTCCTTTGTCATGATATCATGGTGTTACGAATAGAGTAAATTTGGTATGAACAAAAAACGGCACGGCACGGCACTTAAAGGCCACAGCACGTATAGCGGTCATACGAAAACTGCTATAAGACAGAACAATGACTGCATTTAGCTATGCAGGATAATAAGCGTAGAACTTTAGGGTAGAACCTTGCTGTTTTGCTTGTATCCCCCATGGAACAACAATTTCCCTAGATCACTCTTCCACATAGTTAACAGCTATCATGAAAACCTGCGTCCGTAGAAATTGTTTTGTGAAACCTTGCGTTTCTCTTGGTTTGTTGACTAATTCCAGGACAACTTTTTTCCTCATAGGTGTAGCGCTACTGGCTGGTGCACCAGAACATATGAATGAAAAGAAAAGTCCAAACAAACACAAAGAAGATCACAACCCAACTACATCACCACCTACGGTTAGTATCCCAGTCAGTCCGAGCTTGGGTTACCTGTGGTCAGAAGTCGAATTTCCCGCTCTTTTTTACCGTTAGCAACGAATTTCCATTGTTTTGCCCAGGGAGAGAAGGAGAAGAGTAATGACGTAACTATTGTATCACGTGGAAGGATTGCTGCAGCTCAAGCGAGGGGAACGTCTCGTGCTGCTAAGATGAGAGCTGTGGCCAGAGGAGAGGACACTGCAGGAACAAAACAGGATCCACAGGTTGGTGCTGTGTTCACTGATATGTACTGTCGGTATATATGCTTCTTAATAAAAGGTTGATTCGGGTTTGACTAAATCAACGTTTTTCACTTTGTTGGAAAAATTACAAGGAAAATCTCAAAGTAAAGGCGCTCTTACACGATGGTCGTGCAAAATCATAGACAGCTTACTGAAATCGTTGCAGCATCTTTCTTTCGGCGTTAGGACACCTTATAAAGGCGCTGGTACACGGTACAATGTTTTCTGCAGCTTGTCTCGAAATGGAGTTGTAAAACGATGCACGAACCACAACTGGGGTGTTACACGGCGCAAGGCCGGAAAACGTCGCTGCAATCGTTTTCTCGCAATGATTTTCAGCGATGAAGGGTAGGTTACACGCTGTAATGGTTCGTGCAACTTGTTTCGCATCGCCATTGCGAGAGTGACGCCGAGTTGCCGACAAAATTGCAGCGTGTCAGCGGCGCCTCAATGAAGAGGTCTTTCCTTTCCCGTTGCTCGTAAAAATACCGCTTGTACGTTAACTGTGCTTGCCCTACCACGAGATGGCTACACGATGGCCTGGGTTTCTCGAACTTTTATATCACTTGTTTTCTGTTCCGTAGAAAAAGCTACAAGAAATGTTGAAACAACTTGACGAAATGGACGGTACACAGGTTGTACAACTGGGTGATGCCTGCATCGCTTCTCCTTTCACCTCAAAACTCTCATCTATTACCTGTGGTAAGTGAAAACCGCACTCGACTGGGAAGAGTCATAATCAGCAACGCAAGACGACGCAAGTGCAAGCCGACGCAAGAAAAAACAAAACTTTCTGTTATTTTGTGCTTCCGTTTGTGCTTGCGTCGCTACCTGGAGTTGGAGTGAGAACCAGGCTTTACAAGTGCGGCAAACTCCCTGGAAACTGTTGCAGGGGGGTGCCACAATGATGCCAAACAAATTGCATGTTACTGTCACAAATTCACGTCAGTGTCATATTTAAGTGATTCTGCAATATGCTCCCCCCCTGCAACAGTGTGCAAAATGAAAGAAAATTGCTTCTACAACATCACGCGTTTTTCGAGCAACACTAAGGCATTACACAGGCGAGTTGCACCTATCGGGAGAGCATTATTTTTCTGATACAGAAATAACCGCATAAAAGAACCCATGAGTTTCCGCGATAGGTTGAAATGGTTTTATATAAAATGTATGTCTGGTTTTTATTGAGTGCTTTAGTGCTCAGTTTTCAGACTGGAGGTTCTTAATCCTCAGTTTCTTTATGCGAGTTTTAACTGTATCTCAAGTGTTAGATATCAGTTAAACTCTTTTTCAATTTCTTGATTTAATTCTCTCGCAAATTTTGCACATGATATTGCCCAATAGGAGGTGCACCAAACGTGTTGAGAAACTATTTTGTTAGACTTTCATGTTTCACACTAACGAAGTATTAATTCATTATTTTCTTATTTTAGTTTGTCATATCATAAAACAAGGTCGATGTACTCTTGTCACGACTCTTCAAATGTTTAAAATCCTGGCTTTAAACGCGTTGATCTTGGCCTACAGTCAAAGCGTTCTGTATTTAGATGGAATTAAATTCAGCGATGGGTAGGTGAATTCTGTGTTTTAACCTCATTTCCTGGCTCGCGAGAATCTAATAAGTGTGGAAGAGGTGGGCGGTTGCACAGACGATGGCACTTAATTACGCGCTGTGATTGGTCGAGAACCGTGTGTGATTACAGTTCTCACGCATAAATGACGTTATTGAATCTTACGCGCGCTTAATTGGTTAAAAATATTTCGATGAAAATTTTATAAAATAGATTCCATTTTTCCGTGGGTCTGTGCTGTAATAGATGCACAGAAAACGTCAAAATGTGGTGAGAACAATAGTCATACTTTTTTGTTCTTACCGCATTTTGACGTCATCTGTGCATTTATTTGAGTACACACACACGGAAAAATGGAATCTATTTGTTAAAAGATGGGCGGGGTCAGTAGAGAATGATTGATAAAAATGAGCGGGCCAGAAAAATCGTGGTTTACATAAAGCATTATCAATTTGTTGGGAATACTACTGACTGAAGTAATTTTGGGGTCTGCCGTGAGAAAATGGGGTTAGTTATTGGTCACCAGCAACTTACTTCGAGTCAGAAGGAACATCATATCATCTTTCATCTGCCTGGAAATAATGAACGATTTCTTGCTTACCAAAGAAACTTTCTTGTTGTCCTTACAGACAAGCTACTCTTCAAGGTGTACTACTTGCTGGCTGCTTTTTATTCATATCAAGATCTAAGGTATATTAAAACGTTGACAGACACATACATGTACGAAAAATTGACCGACAAAGAAGAGTCAACGACCGGATACACGTTGCACCTTTTCTGCGGAACACAGACTTGCATCTTGTGTCCACTACTGCAAAAGTTATTGCGTAAAGCTGTTGTACCTTTGGGATCAAGTTCTACTTCAGCAAAATGTCTCTGCCACATTGCATGTAACCTTACAGGGGTGGACACACGGTACGATGACTCATAAAGTAAAAGTACAAGAAGGATCAGACGTCAAGAGAGAGCTCAGGTTGCAGATATAATATAGCACTAGATTTAGGGTATATTTATTTAGGGGAGGGGTGCAGGGAGTGCGCACCCTTGAGGTCCTGTTCTCTCAATATTTTTCCAAAATATAATCTCGGCAGTTTTCATCTTATATAAATGGTGCACCCCCTCCTGAAGTTAATTCTAGATCCGCCCCTGGTTAACGGGTTGTGACAGCCATTATTTGGACAGACGCGTTCAGATTGAATGACCACCAATATTAGACTTGTGAGAACCAGTTGCTAACTTATTTTTATCTCTGTCCAATTGTTATCTCCTCAGCCTCTCAAAGTTTTGTCCAAACGACGTCCTCTTCCCAATATATTCAACATCTACACCATCGTCACGGTGTTGGCACAGTTTGCCATCCACTTCATAGCTCTAATTGTCATGGTGAAGGAAGCCAAGAGACTCACCCCATCCAGGTAATGACGTCATCAGTAGTTATGACGTCATTGTGACGTCATCTTAGGTTTTGATTACGTCAAACGGTTGTATTCATTTTGAGAAACCGATACAGATGCCATCGCATTAATGACATCATACCATAGTCGTGATTTCGTCATTTCAAGGAAATGTCGTCATTGTGATGTCATTTTGGTCAATGCGACGTCATTTAACGTGATCTCTTTATGTTTTAGTTCTAACGTCTTTATAAACCTGGAGTCTAAGTTTGAGCCAACGATACTCAACAGTACTGTTTATATCATATCTATTGCACTACAGTTACTTACATTTGCTGTTAACTACAAGGTGAGTGCCCGTTGGGGCTACCTTCCTTGACTTTCTCCTGTGGCCTGTCACACAATGTTTTTCTGGGGGGTGGGGATGGGTTGACTTGATACTCTACTGACCACTGATCTCATTCGCCTATCCAATCCTTTCATTGATAGCTGAAATCTAAATAGAATTAGATGCAGCTCTTCAATTTGCGCCATGTGAGTCAGATACGTTGACTTTTTTATGACATTCCGGCGCGTACCTTTGCGATTTTGATTGGTTTGTTGAGAATTTTGTTTGGGGTCCCTGTGTAGTAATTATTGGGGCGCGAAGAATGCAGTTGGAAAAAAAACCGTCGGTTTGAAAAGGGGAAAGAGTTGCCTTCCCTTCTTCCCCTGTCCCTTCCTCCCGCTCTTTCCCGTCTACCCAATGCCCTCAGAGGCCGTCCGGCGAGCAATTTATTTTCAAGACTTCCTTCTAAAGAGGGGAACGTTCAGGGATGAATATCTCTAACGCTGCACACCCCACCCCACCCCTCCATCAGGAGAGAGCGTAGCGTTGTAGAAATCGGAAACTGTCCAGAAAATCTTATCGAGAAGAGAGAAACCAAAGTCGTCTCAGGAGGGGTGCGCGCCCCTTCCCTGACTCCACCCCCTTGGCGTATCTCATACTGCTCCGTTTGGTAATTTCTGTTTGCTTTTTGTTGTAGGGTCATCCCTTTATGGAAAGTCTAGTAGAAAACAAGCCTTTGATTTACAGTTTACTGGCCTCTGGTGGTTTTGTAGTGATGTTAATTATGGGCCAAATACCTGATGTAGCACAACAGTTTGAAATTGTTCCTTTTCCTCAAATGGTAAGACAAGGTTATAAAAGCATCGGCACAAAGGGAAACCGTTGATCCCCCGTGAGGGGACACCCTCGGGACCAGAATTGGTGGCGATTACGAGAGGTGTTTGCTTATGGGAGGTTAAAAATGTAGAGTTAGGGGAAGGGACCGATAGTTGCTGTCCACTTATGGAGGTGCACGTCTTCTTATGCGAGGTTAAAAATGAGTTTGTCAGGAGAAGGGACGGAGGGTTGCTGTCCACTTATGGGAGGTGTTCATTAATAGCGGTTTAACGTCGTTTTGGTATGATCTACCCGGTAAGAATGTCCATCATTAAGTGCATGTATCCAGCTAAAGTTCGTTCCCTTATTATCCAATTCTAATCTACAATCGATTTAATCGTTCGTATCACGTGACAGTCCTCAAGAGATTCTAATGTTGGATTTCTTCTTCTTTTCTAGTTCCGTGAAAAGTTCATGATAGTTCTTCTCGCAGATGTATTAGCTGTTTATCTTGTGGATCGAATACTGGAATTTCTATTTGGCGCGTCCAAGCTGAAGAAACCTTAGAATAATAATGTTACAATTGAAAAAGTATTTAAGTAAATTAAATAAGCATAAAGATACTTTGACGACCTCTTCGCAAGGTACCGTTTCACATGGCGTTTGGAACTTGCATGTTCCCGTAAATCCCAAATCGACTCCCAGAAACGGCAGAGGATCACGTGACCTACTTTTATCGCAGCTACGGATGCGCGTTTGGCACTCAAACGGGACCGAGTTAGTCATTTCTCATTTTGTAGTTTTTTTGCGTACAGTTAAGAACTTTGCTACATACAAGAAGGGCCGCAGATTTCGTATGAGTGTGAAACGGACCGCGCCGTGTCAGTGCCGTGCTGTCTATAAAAACATTTGAAATTCTTGCCGTAGCCGTACCTTGACCGTGTGATGCCGTTTTCACAGTCATACGAAATCTACTCTAGTTCACGGTAGTTGGTTATACGATAGTCATCAGTATGAAACGGGACTCGAAAGTGCGAGTCGTTTCATCGACAATGTAGTATCTCTCAAAAATAAAGTTACGTGACATATATAATTTTTGTGTATTTCTCGTCCGTGCAATTTGACCGATTTGAAACGTTTTTTCCTGCATGGACTTTCCGTGCAAGAACGTTTCAACGAGACCATTTCCCTCCTTACTACACAAGCGTTTTCAGTGTCCAAGATTTTTACCGAAACTTATCAAGCCCGATTTTAAACACAACCGATTTATAGCACGGCGCCCGTAATTATCATCGTAACTGACCTGATAGGTGTGCCGTACCGGCCTAAATTGATCAGTTCATGTGCCAAGATTTAGGGTTGTCGTGCCATAAATAGCCTTTAAGCCCTATATTTACACGACAACTATCGATCTAAGGGTCGTCACGCCACGTTTCCTACTCTAGCGTTGCGTGACGACGAAAAACGAAGAAGGCGCCCACTCTCAAGATACTTATTAAGTCATGGTCGAGTGCGGCAGGTCTCTAGGAGACTAGATACACAGACGCACATTGGTTGTCCACTCAAAGCTTTTAATTACAGGGTCGGAAACTTTGATCAGTCTTTTTATAACCACCTTCCTGCAAGGATTATACTGCATTACGTCAGAACTCATGCGTGGTCGTCATTTGTTAAGACGAGTTGTTCTTTCAAGTTGTAATCAACTTAATCAGTTTAGAATCCCAGCTGATAAATCTGAAAGGAGCAAATTCCTCTACGATGGGAGCCATCGTTTCACATCGTAAAGAACCTAGAAAATCGCGAGTTGAAAACAAAGCTATGTGAGTTAATTGCTGTATTGACAATGATATAGATTGAGTATTTTTATAGAGGTAAATATTTGAGTTGTTTACATGATGTAAATATATAGCTTGACGAATGTGGTCGTCTTTCAGCGCTGTCAATGCTTTCAAAGCAACAGAGCAGCCAAAGCCGAAGAACGAAGGTAATTACATTCTAAATCTTAAAAGCAACAGGCAGAGTTTTGTTGACACTTCCATATATTAATGTACTACTTTTAAAGTTACTGATTAATTAGCCTAACTACCGACGTACGGTAACCTCAGTGCCGTGCTTGTTTGGTAAACTTTTACACTCTAGTAGTTTGCAAGCATCCTTCCCTAATGGTATACAAATGTATCAATTAAGCTTCGTATTCAACCTTCAAGAAGCCGGTCAGCTTTACATTCTTTACTACAAGAGATTGGGGAGGGGGGATTGGAATCGGGGGGGGGGGGGGGGGACGAGCGGGAAGGGGGAGGGGGAAGGGGAAGGGGAGGTCGAGGGGGAAGGGGAAGGAGAGGGGGAGTGGGGGGGGGGAATTATGAAAATTCCATCAATGCCCAAAGAATTTTCACTCATATGTCCATGAAGTTAAATAAAAATTCAATAAGCTTATTAAGGTATTTAAACAGTCATATCTCCACTGACTATAATTACCACTAACTAAAAATACCGAAAAGATATTTTTAGCAAGTACTAAATTTAGCAGTTTAGATTTCAACAAAATTCAATTATGATCTAGTAAAAGTAGTGACTTCAAAGGTATATAATTATTTCACTTAGACCAAAATGAGAGAACAGACTATTTTAAAGTACTCTGTTCTCTCATTTTGGTCTTAACCAACAGATTCCAGTCAACAACCGATCACAGATCAGAATTCTAATAAGAATCTCAATGAAAACAGTGCTAATGTTGCTGTGTCATCGTGGGGGGAGGGGGTGGTAGGAACATCGACACATTCTTTACAAGACAAGGGTGTGGTAACGTCTAGAGGTGTGGACTATGGTGTAACAACAAGTAAAGACTTATATCCACACATAAATGATAGACAACAAGCAGATCACAGTTATGCCATTGTTACGCCACTTCAACCTGATGCCGCAGCTACTCTTATTCAAAGGTAAACCATTACATTGCCATGGTGATGATTTCCCAGGGGCGGATCCAGGGGGGTGTCCATAGGTGCACCAAACACCCCCCTAGTGCCGTACAAGATGATGTCATCAGATTCCATTGTTAAGAGGTCACCATCTTGGATGTGACGTCATCTCTCAAGAGGCCTATTTGGGACACCTCCTTTGCAAAATCCTGATCTGCTCTTGTTTCCAGTTGGAATTCTTCTGGTGTTTTCTTTAGCTTTTTTTCTACAGCTTTTTTAGATCATCTTTAGCCCAATTTTCAGATGGACAGGGAACCATCATCTGTTTTCCTCTTTTCCCTGGAAGAAAGCATTTGATCCTTGATCACCTGAAAGTCAGGCTAGGTTGATTGGTGTGTACCCCACACTATATTGCTTGCAACCTTGTTTCTTGACAAATGCCTTCTTCTATGGCCATAGGTGTCTACAATGTTACAATATTTAGATGGCTTAAGGATTAGTATTAGTACTTTTGCAATGTTTTACACAACAATTATTTTGAAGGCTCAATGTGCATCCTGATTATCAATATAGGTGTCAAGTGGGCCCTTCAAGAAGCCAGAGTCTCAAAATTCCATTCAGTCAAATTCTGCAGGTCTTGAAGACTCTTTAAGACTTTTTTTGCAAAAAGATGTCCCTCAGGTTCACAAAAATATGTATTAGTATACGTGGCTAAATGTAATTTAGGCAAAGTTAAAGTCAAGGCCGTTGGTCAGCGGTCTGCTGCTGCTGCTGCTGTGGGGTGCCTTCACCCTTGTCACAGGGCCAGCCCATGTGCTTGCTGCTGCTGTGGATCGTGCAATCCTTGTTGCTTGAGTGCTGCTGTTGTTTTTGCACCTAAGCCCAACCTCATCACTGCCGATGAGTTTAACTCAAGCCATGCAAAGTCTCATCTTGACCATTCAACACCCTTATCATTCTAAAGCCATTAATCATTATCCATGAAAATGACAGGCATGTAAGAGGTCATCAAGCAAGAAAGGAGTTAAAGGAACAACAACAAGCAGCTGCTGTAATTCAGAGGTAAGCATACAATGATGTCAATAACCACACCTCACCTAAAGGCTTGGCAAAATACATATGTGACTTATAAAATATCAGCCCGTAATACACAAGAAAATATATAATAAGTGGTATTCATCCCATACCATAGACAATACAGCCAATCAGAAAACAGGAAAGCCACTGACAGATATTCAGCAGTATTCAACTCTCTCTTCCCTTGAGACATTGTAGTAATTGGCTATATTTTCTTTGGTGTGGGATAATATAGTTATACAAGGGTTTCTTTAGGCATACCATGGATATCCCACTCATCACTTGTATTTTCTTTGCCTAAAGCTCATGTGTATGCTAGAAAATCCAAGTGACTTGTGGAATATTCCATGGTATACCACTTAAAACCATTGTATAACTAGTATGTATCTTATGACTTAAATTTTTCTGTATTTTGAAAGACATGTACGAGGTCATCAAACAAGAATGGAATTGAAAGAACAACAAAAAGCAGCCATAATTATTCAAAAGTAAGACTATTATACCCCACCCCTTATACTTGCCTGTACCCCTATTGCCTGTACCTCAACCCTTATACGTGCCTGTACCACACCCCTTATACTTGCCTGTACCACACTCCTTATACTTGCCTGTACCCCTATTGCCTGTACCCCACCCCTTATACTTGCCTGTACCCCACCCCTTATACTTGCCTGTACCACACCCCTTATACTTGCCTGTACCACACCCCTTATACTTGCCTGTACCCCATTGCCTGTACCTCAACCCTTATACTTGCCTGTACCACACCCCTTATACTTGCCTGTACCACACCCCTTATACTTGCCTGTACCCCACCCCTTATACTTGCCTGTACCACACTCCTTATACTTGCCTGTACCACCCCCCTTATACTTGCCTGTACCACACACCTTATACTTGCCTGTACCCCTATTGCCTATACCACACCCTTATACTTGCCTGTACCACACCCCTTATACTTGCCTGCACCACACCCCTTATACTTGCCTGTACCCCTGTTGCCTGCACCACACCCCTTATACTTGCCTGTACCCCTGTTGCCTGCACCACACCCCTTATACTTGCCTGTACCCCTGTTGCCTGCACCACACCCCTTATACTTGCCTGTACCCCTGTTGCCTGCACCACACTCCTTATATTTGTCTGTACTATACCCTGTGCCCCACCCCTTATAATTTTTGTCTGCACCAGACCCTTTATACTCCCCTCTACATCACACCTACTTGCCTGTAAGGATTTTACTTTATAGTTGCTTATACCAATATTAATTGCCCGTACCTCATATCTTATGCTTGTTAGCTGTATCTACTCAAACTAACTTACTATTCATTCTCCAGAAAATATCGAAAGCATCTCAAAGATCCAGATAGAGAAACACAAAATCAAAAAGATAAGGCATCAAGTGATGAAGATGAAAGTGATGGTAGTGGAGAGGACAAGCTACAGTACAGAAAAGCCTGGACAGAGTCAACTCCCCAAGCTCCTGTACTTGACAAAAATAAGAAAATTGGTAAGTGTCAAGTTGTGGAGCCTTGTCCTCATTACCTTTGACCTTTGATACTCTAGAAAGGTAATTCACACTTTCAACTGAAAATTCTTTCTCGAGACCAAGACATACAATAATGAGGATTTCCAAAATAACTAGAGTTACCATAGACAGATTAATTTGTGTATGTACATAGGTGACCAAACTAAAGAAAGTTTTGACAGATACCAAGATGACATCACAAATCTTAAATGGAAAACAGAACAACAGGTAGGCCAATTGAATTAGTAATTACAGTTAATCTTCTTTAAAGCAGACACCAAAGAGCCAAAGAAAAGTATCCATAATATATATAGAGGTTCCCATATTATAGAGGAACTGCATAGATATGGAAATGTATGGAGATTCCAGTGGTTGGGAGAGACCTGTCTATTATAGAGAGGTGTATGTATTATGGAGGTGTCTGGTAGTAGAGGTTCTACTTTATAACTAAAATGCATGATTTTGGTGAAGTCAATGGATTGAGACAAAAACTTGACCAGCACCTTCATAGGGGTGTGGAGTGCATGGGATCATTGTCAATTACTACTGTTATCGTTGAAGTGTGAGCTTGAAGTGTCATTTGGAAACTTGCATTCAGACAGACATCAATCAAACCACTCGACCAATATAAATTGTAATAAAAGTTTATTATACATTTAAAGTTTATATTTATCTCTTTTCTTGCAAATTTGAGGCATTTTTCTTGAGAATCACTATTTGTATTAGTTGAGTGATTTGATTCATGTCCGTGTTAATATGCTAGTTTGAATTGAGACTTTGACCTTCACAGGTCGCACTTACAACGATAATGGTAGTAATATTGATTATACATCAACAAAACATTTGGTTTTTGTTTTAGCTTGAATTGACAACAATGGGAGATGATTATGTTCCTCAAAGAATATTGGTAGGTTCATAAATAATTGATTAACTGACAGATTAATTCAGTACTGATTTATTCTTGGTTTGCAATCATTCCCAGGAGAGCGAATTGAACAAAAGGCATGGTAGACATATTGGTGGTTTTGATCTTGATTTTCTTTTGTCAAGACCACCAACATGTCTGTCATCTATTATCTTTGTTTGTTTGCAAACCAAGAATAGAGCAGATTTTGTACAAGTGTGAAATGGACCTATGCCGTGCCATGACTGTGTCAGTGTCGTGATGTTTATAAAAACATTTGAAATTCCTGTCGTAACTGTTCCGTGACCACGCAGTGTCATTTTCACAGTCATATGAAATCTGCTCTACCTTGGTATTTCCCTCCCAGCAGAGTTTCCTATAAACAAGAGAGGGCTGGAGACTCTGCCAGCAGGAAAACCTTGGATGATTAATTGTTCTAAATTATTCAACATGTTACTAACTTGTCTTTTTTCTTATAGCTTATTGCATCCAATGTGTCAAGATCAGACATTTTACAAAAGATAGTAAAAGAAAACATTATTCTAATAAATTATGTGAGTATGTCATTAATCAAAGGAAGACTATTAAGAATAAATTTGTAATCATAGAATTGTTTTGGAATTAAGGAAGGATAATCTAGAAATTGCTTGATCTGAATATTGAAAGGTATTGCTTATTGTTTTAGGATTTTGCAACTACAACAATGGAAACATTATTAGGTAAGTAAGAAATTTAAAATAAAAGTAATAATCAGAAGAAGTATTTGAATAATTGAAAAAATTATGCATTTATGATATAAAGATGAATGGGAAGAAAGATAAATAAATGGATGAAAATAGATATGTGGATAAATGAATGAATGAAATGGATGGAAAATATGTGAATGAAAAATGAGAGGATTGGATGGATGGATAGATAGATGAATGAATGAGTTCATGAATGGATGGATGCAAAAACAAATGGGTGGGCAGCTGAAAGAATAAAGTAGATGAATGAAAGAGATTATGGACTTATCACTGAGTTAATGCAAAAATAAATGACAATAAAACTGAATAAAGATAGTATAATACGATATTACTTTTCTTATAATATTAGAACAAATTTCACAACAACTTGAAAACTACAAGACAAACAGCAAGGCTCGCTCCATTGGATTTGTATGTAAAGTAGGTATACTCATGCTTACTAATACTCTATATAATCAGTGCATAGTGACATGAGGACTATTCAGTTAACAAATCGAATGCCTTAAGGTACATATTAGGTGCCTAGTTTGGGATTGGTCCAAGTGCTTCTGAAGCCTTCCTTGGGTTACAATAATTTGTAGGGAATGAAGGATTCATTGTTTGGGAGTTGTTAGATGTTCACCTGCACTTCATTCCTAGTCAGTTAAATCACATTAACACATGGATATTGACATTATCTTTAGTTAGTACACTAAGAATATGTATTGTCCTTGTTATAGGGTGGACCAGGTTTTATCAATCCTGTTCAAGGTAAAATGATCACCAAGAAAAAAGTGAAGCAAGATGATGACTTGACAAGGTTTGTTTAAGAAATAGGAACATATGACAAATAACACCTTTTTACTGTACTATGACATGCACATGTCCTTCCATGCATGGCCACCCAACATAACTTATAATTACAAATTAGCCAACCAGAGAGCAGTTTTTCATTTTGACACACATTCTTATATGTAAAGGAGTAGGGTAAACCTTTATGTAATAGTCCTTTTTCTTTAATAGTTTTGTTTTGACTTTTTGGGGCCAATAAGCAGTCAGTAAGTAGTCAATAAGTGGTCAGTAAGGGGTCAATAAGTGGTCAGTAAGTAGTCAATAAGTAGTCAGTAAGTGTTCAATAAGTAGTCAGTAAGGGGTCAATAAGTGGTCAGTAAGAGGTCAATAAGTGGTCAGTAAGGGGTCAATAAGTGGTCAGTAAGTAGTCAATAAGTGGTCAGTAAGTAGTCAATAAGTAGTCAGTAAGTAGTCAATAAGTGGTCAATAAGTGGTCAGTAAGGGGTCAGTAAGTAGTCAATAAGTGGTTAGTAAGTAGTCAATAAGTGGTCAATAAGTGGTCAGTAAGGGGTCAATAAGTGGTCAGTAAGTAGTCAATAAGTGGTCAGTAAGAGGTCAATAAGTGGTCAGTAAGGGGTCAATAAGTGGTCAGTAAGTAGTCAATAAGTGGTCAGTAAGTAGTCAATAAGTAGTCAGTAAGTAGTCAATAAGTGGTCAATAAGTGGTCAGTAAGGGGTCAGTAAGTAGTCAATAAGTGGTTAGTAAGTAGTCAATAAGTGGTCAATAAGTGGTCAGTAAGGGGTCAATAAGTGGTCAGTAAGTAGTCAATAAGTGGTCAGTAAGTAGTCAATAAGTGGTTAGTAAGTAGTCAATAAGTGGTCAATAAGTGGTCAGTAAGGGGTCAATAGGTGGTCAGTAAGTAGTCAATAAGTGGTCAGTAAGTAGTCAATAAGTGGTCAGTAAGTAGTCAATAAGTGGTCAGTAAGTAGTCAGTAAGTAGTCAATAAGTGGTCAGTAAGGGGTCAATAAGTGGTCAGTAAGTAGTCAATAAGTGGTCAGTAAGTAGTCAATAAGTGGTCAGTAAGTAGTCAATAAGTGGTCAGTAAGTAGTCAGTAAGTAGTCAATAAGTGGTCAATAAGTGGTCAGTAAGGGGTTGATATGTGGTTGAAGTGGTTGATAACTGGTCAATAATAAGTTGATAAGTGGTTGATAAGTGTTCAATAAGTGGCAGTAAGTGGTTGGTAAGAGGTCGACATGTGGCCAATAAGGTAACTCAAGAATAGTATACCAGTGAGATAATAGTATAATGCAGTCAGTAGGTAATAGGTAACAGTAAGGTACTGATAGGTGGTACTGAATACCATATACCATATAACTGTACAACTATAACCCCTGTAGACAAACATTGAAAAAATATTTACGATACTGCTAATGTGGTCTAACGTTTCTTGTTTCAAAAGTTACATGCAATGTCTAAATATTTGTATATTGTTGATGTTAGTTTTTGGAAGACATTAGGTACAAAGATGAGTAAGCTAGATTATCAAGACACTAAAATTCATATCATTGGATGCAATGTAGCAGGGAACAAACAAGGAGAAAAGGTAAACACTTTTAATTAAGGTACAAAAAATATCTTAAGGCTATTCTCCACTCCTTGCTGAAAAGCACTTGCCATAAGCTAATTGAGTACTGCTTTACTCACAATGAGTACTTAGTGAGTACTCACTGAGTGAGTTAAAAATTTGGAACTATATTTGCGTGCAGTGCATGATTGCTCACCCAAATTTAACCAATCATGAATTGGGTAGATGTCAGGTGATCAACAGCACTCATGAAGATGGCAGACTGAATTAAAGAAAATTGGCATTTACTGGACGTATAGATTTCAGATGATGTGAAGTGGCATCACACGACCACAGCATGGTTACAGTTGGAATTTCAAATGTTTAGACTGACAAAATTACTGACACATTAATGGCATGGCACTGTTCATTTCTCACTCATATGATTTTTATCTGCTCTATTACTTACATTGTATTGTGCTTTGTGTACTAGCTCTTAAAGTTCCTATCCAAGTTTATGCAACCTTCCATAGTGAAAGTTGAAAGCCCTCTGGAAATGTCAGCAGCTGGTTAGTACAATGTAAATGATATGATGGGAGATCATTGTTCAGTGAAATCCCTCAAAGCAAGCTCCTTTTTAAAACAGACCCCTTTCTGTAAAGATGTACAATAAATGCCTCCCTAAGGTGCACACCCTTCCCTAAGGTGTACACCCCCCTAAGGTGCATGCTCCTCCCTTAGGTGCACACCACTCCCTAAGGTGCACACCCCTCTCTAAGGTGTACACCCCCCTAAGATGCATGCTCCTCCCTTAGGTGCACACCACTCCCTAAGGTGTACACCCCTCTTTAAGGTGCAAAGCTTCCCTAAAGTGCATGCTCCTCCCCAAGGTCTACACCCTCCCTAAGGTGCATGCTCCTCCCTTAGGTACAAACCACTCCCTAAGGTGCACGCCCCTCCCTAAGGTGTTAACCCTCTAAGGTGTACAGCTTCCCTAAAATGCATGCTCCTCCCCAAGGTGTACACCCTCCCTAAGGTGCATGCTCCTCCCTTAGTTGCACATCACTCCCTAAGGTGCACGCCCCTCCCTAAGGTGCATGCCCCTCCTCAAGATGCACACCCCTCCATAAGGTACATGCCAGTCCCTAAGCTGAGTAAGAGCTGCCAAATTGAATCATTTGCATTTTCCTGCACCTGAATCACTCTAAATTAGTCTTTACTCTCCAAAATAAAGCTAACACCCCTCTAAGCTAAGTATCCCCGAAACCTGATTCCAAGGGTGTCTACCTTAGAGAGTTTGCTGTCTTTTTTGTGCAATAACACCCTCCACAGAAATGTAAATAGTTTAATGTTGTAATCTGACTTAAATATTTTACTTTTTTCCAGGTAAAGAGATGCTTTCCTTATATTTTAACTATGATAAATATAGAACATGGCGAACAAGAATGCATTCTAAAGTTTCCTTTGATATTTAAGTAATTACAATTCACTTACTGGGGTGTTTACATGGCACTAGGATCATCCTAGCAAGCGAAATCATCCTACCTGCTATACATTTACTGCATTCTGTTTAGTAGGATGATCGTAGTACCTAAAGTGAAGACACAAATTTCCATGTAAACAGAATGCAGTAAATGTATAGCAGGTAGGATGATTCGCCTGCTAGGATGATCCTAGTGCCTATGTAAACAACCCCAAAAACATCAAGTAACATAATAATTAATGGTACATTACTACTGACAGTGCTACAGCACAAACCCCAAATGCATGGCCACACCCTTATTTGAGCGTCAATCCATAAGTCATAGGTTTTGCTTTTATACTAGTAGGTCAACCACCACAGGAAGCCCAACCAAGGAGCAAACAAACTGTCTACAAACACTAAATTTAGACAGGACACTATTGAATGTAGTTTTCCTACATCTGCTAAGTGTCCATAAATATATTTTGGTTTCAAGCAAAAGGCAAAGATGACTTAGATAACAATACCTTATGTACCCATGTGTGCAATTGCACTGGTCACAGATTTGCGCATTGTGCTGTAGCAGTCATATAAATTATACATAAGTACTATTATTCAATAAAACAAAGCTGAACAGTGAAGCACTGTGTCATATATTATAACCAGTCCATATATCCCTGCACCTTTGTATATATCATAACTGTGTATAACTTTGTATATAGCTATTTCAAAAAAGGTTGACGGGGCAAACGACAAATGGCAATCGGCCATTCCACGGCTGAAAGGAGCTGTGGTCACGCTATTAGACCGCTATCCATTGCAGAGATATGAATACTCCATTTTCGAGTTCCTCTTTGCTCAGGCTAAGCCTCAATTACGCAAAATTTATTCCATAGAATTTTAGCAACAGTTCGATGGAATGCAATGAACAAACAAAGAGAATACTTTAGAATTCCATGGGTTTTTTGCTAAATTCATGAATATTTTACTTGGATTCGAGGCTAAGCCTGAGCAAAATGGAATTCGAAACTGGTCTATTGCCTATCAACCACTTTGTCCAATAAGGTCTTTACTGCATGGTACCAGCATTGCTTTGGTATTTAATTAATGAAAATGAAGCAATTCTTGTTACCCAAATTTCCTTTTGGTTGTGCAATCACCATTCTCTGATTGCCATTTGCCATTTAGTCTCCCTCACAGCCATGTTTAGCTTTGTCACACAACGCTCCCTCGAAAAAACACAGCTGCTTCAGTGAGCACTACATTCCCTTCCAATTCGTTAACCAATCAGAGCTTGGCTCTCAAAATCAAGGAACCATTCGCGCCAAAAGGTCTACATTTAGCATTCCGTTGACTTGGAGAATAATTGGATTAACCTCGGATCCCTAAACAACAGCTAGTTTACAAACTGACTTCACTTCGTTTCATTCGAAGTATCTGGTATCAATTGAGAAATATACAAAGAAGAAAGTTTTACTGATCTTCCATCTGTATATATCCTTTCGTATTGAAAAATTTGAAACCTAATTTTGGTAGTGCAATGTTTACTCTCTTTTTGGTGTTGACAGATATAAAACTCATTTCCAGAATGCGGGAAATAGACCGTTTGCTAATGTATCTTCTGATTGGACAACTGATACAATTGGAATGGAATGTAGCGCTCACTGAAGCAGCCATGTTTTTCCGAGGGAGCATTGTGTGACGAGGCTAAACACGGGTGTGAGGGAGACTATTTGCCATTCACTCCATCAATCTTTTTTGAAATAGCTGTATAACATAACTGTATATAACTTTGTATGTAACAATAACAGATTTGACAGAGCAAAGAGATCAGTCAGCATTTTCCTGTTAGAAATTTTAACTGATGAACATAATATACATGTTGATGAAAATTCTTCATCTTCAAAGGTTAACATTAATGGTTTTGGAGTACTGACTAAAGTTTTTAAGCTTACTTTAATTTATTGACTCTGACTAGAATCTTGATCATGTATTCATCTTGTGATCAAGACTTTACTCAGAGTCAAAAGCTTAAGATAAGCTTAAAAACTTTACTCAGTGTTCCAAAAGTTAAACCACATCCATAACATATACAATCTTTTTTATTTAAATTATTTAATAAATTTTAAATTATTGTTTTATTTATTATCAATTTATTATTTCTAGCATTGATTTAATTGAATTATATTTATGATTTCAATGATTAATGGAACATATAACATCCAATAACAATCCCTAATTTTATCCTACAAAATTTACAGTTTTAACTTCAACTTTCTGGCAAATACTCATAATTAAACAAATATGGGTACAAGATTAAATATCACACCTTATGGTGGTAGAAAATGAAATAAATAGGACCTTGTTTTTTTGTAAATTATTAAGTAAAAAGTATGCAAACAAAAAGGAAAAACCCAGATGCAAAAAAAAAAAAAAAAAGAATTCCAAGCTATACCAGACAAAAGCCCACAGGCAAATAATTACATTTAAAAAATTGTTCCTAAATATTTCTCACAGTCAAACTAAACAAAACAGTGAACATGTGTTCATCACAATCTAATTCCTGGTAAAATAATACAAAAATCAGGTTTGAAAATAAAAAGCAATAAATTTTGGTTGAAAGCTGATCGACCCATCATTTCAGGTGTAATTTCAAGACCTTGTATGTCATTGACCTTGCAACGAACATTCAGGCATATTTTAGGTGTTCACGGTTTTCTTAGTTTGACAGTAAAACAGTTCACAATTGTGGTTAAATCTAACATAAATAGTAGTATTCTGGGAGAGGTCAGTGTCAATGAAGTAGGAAACCATGCCTAAGTGGATCATCTTTCTCCATGGTAAATGTTGCTGTCCCTGTGTAATAAGCCTGCCCACTGACTTCAACATGCACAGCATCAAATTCTCCACATCTTGTCTGCTTCACAGCCTTTCCTCCAAACTTTGCACCTGAGATCCCTTGGAACACACGATGTTGGTTTAGACCTATGAGCTTCTTGGCATGTTGGACTGCAATGCGTGCCGTCACTCCTGAGCCAGTTGGACATCTATCAACCTAGAAAGTTGATATAAAGAATGATGTAGCAGAACTCTGAAAATACATCATAATTATGATGGTGTGTTTTACTGTGCAAAATGGTGTTATCCACTACCTCCTTTCTTGGCAATTGTACAGGCCAAAAACAAGCTGATAATAATATATAGACAGGTTCAGAGAGGATCAAATATTGTATTGCTGTAAAAAACAATAATAAGCATTTCCACCTGGCAAAATTTAATTGTATAAGGAAAGTCCTTTACCAGTAATCTATTGTTTATGAAAAAACCCAACAATTTGTAAAAAAAAAGCTCTTTTAAATCCAACTTGTAAAAAAAAATGTATGACCGATTTCAGAATAAAGAGTTAAAGACAAAAAAAAAAAGACAGGTTCAGAGTCATATTATTCAAGCCTCAGCCTCACTTTCATGTAAACTATTCAAAATTTTATAATAATCAAGCAAAATCTCGCAATCTGATAGGTTGAAACAATTGTCAATTAGAGTTCGGACAACAGTGCTGATGCATCTTATTGGGTGTGCTTGTTCAGTTTCCAAGTTTTTTCAAAAACTTATACGCAGTTCAAATGATTAAGAACAGTTAAATATGTTCTTTTGGGCATACAGCTTGATAAGGAATAGGAATACGAGAAGGCTTGTCATTTTGTTTTTTAATAGGATATTTCGGCCTTCATCCGAAGGCCATCTACAGCAATTGAATTGAATTATCTAAACATACAGTTAATTGAAAAGACTCAAGGGAATTGATTGTCCCTGTTCGTTCAAGCTTGGCTTATGTTCTTTAATTAGTAGTGCTTCGGCTATTTTTCTTTTCCTATAGTCTCTAAAATTAGACGCTAGGACGCTTGTGTTTTCTATTTTGATGGTTTGATGGCCTGTTTCTTCGCTGTGTTTTAAGATAGATGACTTCTTGTCTCTCCCACTGTGGTCTGTTATACGTTCTGTTAATCTTCTAGCGGTCTCGCCAATGTACGTGTGTGAACACTGTTCTTGTGGGCATTCTAATTTGTACACAACATCGTGTTTATGTGTTTATGTGTTTATGTGTTTATGTGTTTATGTTGAACGCCTTCTCCGAAAAATCAAGCATCCCAAGTACATTGAAAAATGCAATAGCATTCTGGAGAAGGAACAGTTTGCACGACTTGATGAAGACCCAACAAAAAAGACAGAGGGCTCGACTCAACGCCTTCTCCGAAAAATCAAGCATAAATTCGACGTGAACGAGTACAAAAGGCTTTATCCAACAGGGTCTAGGCCAGGCCTTTTCTATGGTACTGCAAAAGTGCACAAGTTAAATGATGGAGATGACGTAGATAAGTTAACTCTACGACCCATTATATCAAATATCGGCACAGCAACTTATCATCTAGCAAAATACCTTGCGAAATTATTAGCACCCTTGGCCAAATCCGAATATACTGTAACCAGTACTACAGACCTCCTTAAGCGTATCCGCTCTGAACCGCTACCACCGGAACATGTAATGATTAGTTTTGACGTGGAAGCACTGTTTACGAATGTACCGTTGGACAAAACAGTCGAGATCATTGTGAGAAGAATCTACAAAGAAAAAGAGCTTTCAACGGAACTAACCCAAACAGAGCTCGAAAAGCTGATTAATCAAAGCACCAAGAATGTACACTTCACGTTTAACGACCAAGTCTACACACAGAGCGACGGCGTGGCGATGGGTTCACCACTGGGGCCAATCCTTGCAAATATTTATATGACAGAATTGGAAAGGTGTGTTGTCCCAACTTTAAGCACTTGCCTTAAAAATTGGAAGAGATATGTGGACGATACTCTGGCTTATGTCAAGATCGGAATGCATGAATACGTATTGGACAAACTAAATAGCTTTGACGAGAAAATAAAATTCACGTACGAATTAAGTCAAGAGAACATGATCAATTTCTTAGATACGAAGATAATGTGGAAACAAGACCATTTTGAGACCACAGTACACCGAAAGAAAACAAACACTGACCTATACATCCACTGGGAAGCAGAAGCACCCAAAACGTGGAAAAGAAGCACATTAAGGGGCTTGATCAAGAGAGCTTTTAATATCTGCTCAAACGAAGAATTATTGAAACAAGAACTCGATCACTTAAGAAAATCTTTCCATGACATCAACGGCTTTCCCAATTGGGTAATCGACAACATCATCAGTGAAGTAAAAAATAAACAAAGCCAAGAGAGCGTGCAGAACTGCCAAGTGGCCAGCGAACAAGAAAGCGACTTAAAATCAGTATTTTTGACCCTTCCATATAAAGGAGACCAAGGAGTTGAACTAATACAGAAGTTAAAACGCACAACTAAGAAATTCTTACCGCCTAATGTGAAACCAGTTGTTGCATTCAAAGCCAATAAATTAGCATCTCGTTTCAAGATAAAAGATAACACCAGCATACAACATAAACACGATGTTGTGTACAAATTAGAATGCCCACAAGAACAGTGTTCACACACGTACATTGGCGAGACCGCTAGAAGATTAACAGAACGTATAACAGACCACAGTGGGAGAGACAAGAAGTCATCTATCTTAAAACACAGCGAAGAAACAGGCCATCAAACCATCAAAATAGAAAACACAAGCGTCCTAGCGTCTAATTTTAGAGACTATAGGAAAAGAAAAATAGCCGAAGCACTACTAATTAAAGAACATAAGCCAAGCTTGAACGAACAGGGACAATCAATTCCCTTGAGTCTTTTCAATTAACTGTATGTTTAGATAATTCAATTCAATTGCTGTAGATGGCCTTCGGATGAAGGCCGAAATATCCTATTAAAAAACAAAATGACAAGCCTTCTCGTATTCCTATTCCTTATTAAGAACAGTATTAAGGAGGCTGACCTGGGTTTCAAACAAGCTCACCTCACCGACTTTGAACGGCCATAACTCCTGTTATAGACCTCTGTTTGAATTCAACGTTTGGTGAACGACTACCAAAAGATTGAATTGTGATAAAATGCAATTTTTGGGTGGATCAGAGCTCTTTTAGCCACGCCCCTGTGACGTCATGAAAAATGCTAATTGCGTATTTAGCCAAAATCTAGACTTGAACATTAGAAACAAACCACAGATTACTAATGTTTGAGGGTAGTCCTATAGTCAGGCGGAGGATGAAGGAAATCTATGAGAGCGTTTTGGAATAAATTGTGCCTCAATTTTTTCATCTTCAAAAAGATACATTTGTATTTTCATTGCTTTGGCCACCATAAGCATTATGAGAAAAGCCAAATTTCCAAAATCGTTTTATGTTATCTCAAGCATACAGCCTAAAGCTACATCCTGGTAAGTTTTTAGGCAAATCCCTTTATTCTTTATTTTTTGGCTTCACAATTTGTTATACACGATGAATTCTAAAAAGTGTTGCAATGCGAGTACATGTCTTTGCAAAGGGATTACTTGAAAACTAGTCGATAAATATTTTTTTAACTTCTTTGATACAATATTCAGTAGTCATTCAAACTTTTCACTGGATTTTTTATGAAATAAAAGCCTCTGAACTTGTAAAAGAACAGCGAATGCACAGGGTATTTTTCCCGTTGCGAGCTAAGGTTCTATATGCAAATTTTGTATTGTTCAAGTTATGCATAATTAGTCTAGTTCTTCACACCTTGTGCTACGGTTCAATGCCGTCGTCCTGGTAACGAAAGCTAGATCACGCGAATCACTTTTCTAATGAGAAAATTAAAGAAAAACAAAGAAAACAAAAAACATTAAAGGAAAAGAAGGAAAGGAAAGGAAAGGAAAGAAAAGGAAAGGAAAGAAAATGAGACACCAAAGCAAAAACTCAAAAACGGACAAAATAATACACGAGGAATAATACTGAAATTTCAAACGCTACATGTCGGTTTGTTGAGGAGAAAATTAACACAGTAGTTCCATTGTCCTTGACTTATCTTGTGTTTCCTTGTTTAGTGAAGTAACTTATCCCTGTAAGAATGTTCAAGTGGTCTAGCTTCTATTAGCTCATTAGAAACTGAAAGTTTCAGTATCGATTCCTCGTGTATTATTTTGTCCGTTTTTGAGTTTTCGCTTTGGTGTGTTTTTCTTTCCTTTCCTTCTTTTCCTTTAATGTTTTTTATTTTCTTTGTTTTTCTTTAATTTTCTCATTAGAAAAGTGATTCGCGTGATCTAGCTTTCGTTACCAGGACGATGGCATCGAACCGTAGCACAAGGTGTGAAGAACTAGACTAGTTATGCATAACTTGAACAATACAAAATTTGCATATAGAACCTTAGCTCGCAACGGGAAAAATACCCTGTGCATTCGCTGTTCTTTTACAAGTTCAGAGGCTTTTATTTCATAAAAAATCCAGTGAAAAGTTTGAATGACTACTGAATATTGTATCAAAGAAGTTAAAAAAATATTCATCGACTAGTTTTCAAGTAATCCCTTTGCAAAGACATGTACTCGCATTGCAACACTTTTTAGAATTCATCGTGTATAACAAATTGTGAAGCCAAAAAATAAAGAATAAAGGGATTTGCCTAAAAACTTACCAGGATGTAGCTTTAGGCTGTATGCTTGAGATAACATAAAACGATTTGGAAATTTGGCTTTTCTCATAACGCTTATGGTGGCCGAAGCAATGAAAATACAAATTTATCTTTTTGAAGATGAAAAAATTGAGGCGCTATTTATTCCAAAACGCTCTCATAGATTTCCTTCAACCTCCGCCTGACTATAGGTCTACCCTCAAACATTAGTAATCTGTGGTTTGTTTCTAATGTTCAAGTCTAGATTTTGGCTAAATACGCAATTAGCATTTTTCATGACGTCACAGGGGCGTGGCTAAAAGAGCTCTGATCCACCCAAAAATTGCATTTTATCACAATTCAATCTTTTGGTAGTCGTTCACAAAATGTTGAACCCAAACAGAGGTCTATAATGGGAGTTATGGCCGTTCAAAGTCGGTGAGGTGAGCTTGTTTGAAACCCAGGTCAGCCTCCTTAAAAAAGAATATTATTGTAAAAACCAAATTGCAAGCATTTTTGTACAGTCCTATGACAATGGATTTGATTTGATATAAATTGCTCAAAACTCAAGTGAAACCACAAGCACAGCAAAATCTTGTGGGGAAAATCAAATGAACAGTCCACTTTTGATATATGGTTGAGTTACCACACACAAAGGAATCAATACAAGGCTCCAGGGAATAATGCTTAGTAGTGTGTAACAAAACCATTGTTGAGTCGTGCACCACTAAGCATTATTCCCCAGAGCCTCAAACTGATTCTTTTGTGTATTTATTTATTTATTTATTAAACTTTCACCAAAAAGAATTAAAACAACAAATAAAAATAAAAATAAAATAATAAATAAAAATATAAAATATATAAAGGTGAGGGACACGCAACAGAGCTAGGCTCCAATTAAAGCGTGCCCATATATCGAAAGTGGGCTATTGGGATGCTAAAAATAGTAGAACTCTAGCCTGCATTGTGGGCCCCCCTCCCCTTTTCCCTCTTTCCCCCTCCCCTCCCCTCCCCCCTCCCTTGAGAGCCAGCAATGCAGGTTAGTAGAACTCAAGTATAGCCAAGAAACCCTAATGTATAAATAGGCCCTACTTTTTTGCATAAAAAATATAACAATTTTATAAATTCTAGATTTGCTAAATTTCAAAACGCCACCCACCAAATCCCCAAGTACATATTCACAGCTAGCTCATTCTTGCATAAATAAGGCTAGATTAATAATAATAATAATAATAATAATAATAATAATAATGTCTTTATTTCATATTGATAAAAATACATATCAATACATACATACATACAAGAAACATAAAAAATATATATAATGTAAATAGAAATAAAATATATTAAATAGCTAATCTATGTTTAAAATATAATCTATTTATAAAAAAAATATTGTGCCAAGAGAGATGTCTGCTTATCTTAAAGAAATACCAAATAAAATTGATTATACAGTATTTACTTTTCTGTAATTGTTTTTGTGGTTTTTGACATGTAAGGTTTTCAAAGCACCTGCCACAGATTCAAGACTACTGCAAAATGACAATCCCCCTCACTGCTTTAGCTTGTATCATGGTGATTTCATGATGACAGGTGCAAACACGATGATCTTTTAGTTTCGTTGAAAATCCTTTTAATGTGTATTTAAAAATGAATCCAAAACAGAGCAACCGCATTAAGAATAAGGGAAGTTGTTTTCGAGTACTCGTGATTCTAGAATTCAAAGTGACAAACGAAAAAATGGTCATTTTTAAAAGCTAAAGGTATAATAAAAAAGAAATGAAATGTTTTAGTGAAATAGGTAGGAAGTTTATTATAATGACTGAACACAAACAGCGGTACTAAAATCAACAAAATATTACTAGATACAAAATTGATAAGATGGCCTTTAAATAGGAATGAAAATACTGTAATTTTCAAGTAAATAAATTCTGGGAGATTTTGGCTTACCTGGTTGTCAGCGAAGACGCAAACATTGTAGGTGCATTCGTCCAAGGCATCATTATATCGATCCCTCCCATCGGTAATAATGGTTCCGTAAAGAAAGGCCAAGTCCTCCGAATCGGGATGATGGAGTTTGACTTGATTTCGTACAGCCATCGACACCGCACTTGCAGCCTCAACGACCTCTTTGACGCGAGTAGAGCGCAGATCAATTTTCAGCTGGTCTTGGGAGACAATGGCATAAAACGCTCCACCATATCCTATGTCTAGGGTAATAGTGCCGAATTTCTCGGTTTCCACTTTAAGATCCACAGCAAAAGCGAAGGATGGGACAGAGACAAAACGAACGCGACCTGATTTTCCTTCGTTGATGTCTACGAAGGCCCTAACAATGCCACATGGACACTGGATAAAGACCGGGATTTCACCCATGGTGGACGCTCCGGTATCGGTAGCAACAAGACCAGAGTCGATAGCATAGCGACCCAAAGCTATTACAGCATGCCCACACATCGTACTATAGCCTTCATTATGTAAGAACAACACAGCCAAATCAGCTTGCTCCAAGTCTGCCTCCACGAGTAGCGCGCCGTACATATCAAAGTGGCCTCGCGGTTCAAACATCAGGACTTTGCGAAGGTGATCAAGATTTTCTTTGACGTACTTTCGCTTCTCGAGGATCGTGTCTCCTTGGATTTGAGGAAAACCTGCAGTTATGATTCTTAACGGTTCTCCACCCGTGTGCATTTCGACGGTGGAGATTTTGATTTCATCTTCAAGCTCCTCCATTATTAATCGACCTCTAATCGAAAGTCAGCCCTCAAAAAAGCCTTGAAGGATAGTCAAGGTAAGAAACCCAATGAGGTGAAACTGGGGCGAGCTATATCTTACTTCCGGTATATTTATAGAAAATTCAAATGAGTTTCTAGTGTTTTTAGGACATCTGAAATGTGTAAAAATTCTTGTAAGGTAGTATCTCTGTTTCTTAAAGCTACAACACCATTGTTTAAAGTTGAATCTAATACTGTAACACAATATGGAGTACCAATTTCGTCATGATGGCTATAGAATTCCTCAGATGAATTGTTCTTCCATTCACTGCTTGTTGCGATACCTCAAAATAAAGGAAAAAATATATATAGCTAACTGAATTTCTTTCTGAAACTTATGACAGAGTTTCCTCTCCTCACAGTTAAATGGAGGCTCAAGGAAAAATGGATAGGAAAAGAATGATGAAAATGGAAAGGGAAAATGGAAGTGAGAACCTGCCTCTTCTTTCCCAGTTTTTATCCCTATATTAACACTTCCTTTATTTAACTTGCTAGAGTTACCTGTGGTCATTTCTCTAGTCAGCCCAATTTAGGGAACAAAATATAAATGAGAAAAGTTTGAATATACAGAGAAAAGTTAAATTGCATTTCCATTAAAAATGCTCCACAATAATTGACCAAATATGTTATGACAATAGCATAAATTAAAGAGACAGATGTTTCATTGATAATATTTTTATATTTGTGGACCTGCCCATGATAATGGCTTATAAATTATGAATTATTAACAATTTATTCAATCTTTTTCGATCTAACTCAGCAAGCTATCTATGGGTTTCTATAGTAGGATGATTTGTAATATGTTTCCCCTTATTTGCATAATATTGACTCTCAAGCCATAGACAAACAGACACCAGAAATGAGAAGGCATCACTGTGAGCAGTACCTGATAATCTGGGAGAAATTGTTTTAATAGTTTTTAAGAAATTAGCTTTTTAGAATTTCTTTGTAGGTGGGAATCATAACTAGATAAATAATTTGTTTCTTCCACGTTGGTTTAAATAATTTAAACAATTATTGTTTAATCCAAGCTTTTGGACTGTAAATACAGCACATTTGAAAATACTCAATTGATATTTGCGCTTTAGAAATGAATAAATTATTATTATAATTATTATTATTTACATCATTATTCATTCCCTGATGATGAACTAAAGGTCCGAAAGCTTGGATTAAACAAATTTAAACCAACATGGAAAAAACAAATTATTTATTTAATTAGCTTTTTATCTTGCAAATTTTACAGTAATTTTTGTTTGGTTGGCTAAAAGTATCAACCAACTACACATTTACTGTATAATTTTTAAAATTAAAATGCTAATATTTCAAAAACTTTATGAGCAATTGCACTCAAATTTTCAGATATTACTACGAGCAATAGTTTTTCTCATTTTTAGTGTCTGTGTTGTAGTTAATATTCAAATTTTAGTTAGAATTAATTTCAACTGGATGAAATCAAATTGAACTAGTTCAGTTCAATTTTAACTAGTTTATTTGGATTGCAAGCATTCTAAAAAGGGATTTATTCTTTTTTGGGGACTCATTAAAAAACAGGGGCTTGGATTTTTTAGGGGATTCTTAAAAAGAACTCAAACATTTCCCCCACCCCTCCCTTGGTGTCCACTCACCCACCCCTCCCTTGATATCCTACTCACCAGCCCCTCCCTTGATATCCTACTCACTCCACCCTCCCTTCCATTTCTCCTAACCCAACCATCCTCCTATTCCCATACTGTCAACTTCACTTCCTGTCTACCTCACTTCCTGTCTAAGTTAATTAGCATTTTTATCATGTCCTACCTGGGAATTGAACTCCTAACCTTTCGTTTACCAAGCCATTGCTTTACCACTAGACCACGATGGATTCGATGGAAAAACCTTCATGAATTTTTTATTTATTCATTGAATACTCAAATCGGTTACGTCATTCATATATTAAAATTTGCGCATGCGCATATATTCATATTTCAAGATGGCGTTCCATTTGTGTGTGGAGAAGGGAATATTCTACGAAGAATTAGATAAGAAGAAAGCGTCTACAAAACATAATGCAAGCAAAATTTCAATTTATATTGAGGATGAGTTCTACGAAAGAGCCAAAAATTGGCTGCAGTCAGATAATGGCAATCAAGAGCTATCAAATAACGAAAAAGCTGCTCTCAAGAGAAAAGGATGGAGAGTTGAAAGATTGTCTGGCAAGATCGTCAACAAGGACAACAAACTTATAATACCGAAAAAGAATCTCCACAAAGTACTTTGTCAAAGCCACTCAGCCACAGCACACCGTGGGAGAGACAAAACACTAAGTTATGTTCGTGGTCAATATGCAGAAATTTCACAGGCAATTGTGCAACTCTTTGTGTCACTTTGCCCAATTCACCAGGAACAACGATCTATAACAAATCATCAGAGGACACAAGTTGTCAAGCCAATTATGACTAACAAGTTCCTGGCCCATATACAAATTGATCTCATGGATCTGAGGAAACTTCCATGTCAGTGCAGTGTACAGCATAAGTGGATCGTTCACATCATCGATCATTTCACCAAGTACTCGTGGCTTTATGCGATTCATTCCAAACAAGCAGAAGACGTATTGATATGTCTACAAAAACT
Organism: Telmatactis stephensoni; assembly: GCA_029948255.1. NCBI lineage: Eukaryota > Metazoa > Cnidaria > Anthozoa > Actiniaria > Isophelliidae > Telmatactis > Telmatactis stephensoni. The sequence continues at coordinate 1,160,423 of JALIZF010001899.1, forward strand.
ATGTTGGCAGTTTGGCTATCCCAAAAAATTGCAAAGTGATAATGGCAAAGAATTCAAGAATAGAAAAGTTGCTCGCTTCTGTAAGGAGAACAATATCAAACAAGCCTTTGGTGCACCGAGAAAGCCATCAACACAAGGCTTAGTAGAACGAAATAACCAGACTATCAAGCAGAATTTGCGGAATATTATAAAAGAGAAAAAAGAAAAGGCGAATAATTGGTGCAAAAGACTAGATGAGGCTGCTTACAAGAAAAATATCGTTGTGCACCGTGCAGTAGGTGAAAGTCCTTACAGCCTGGTATTTGGAATACCACCATGGAAAGAAAGACTTACAAAAAGTGGAGAAGAAAGAGAAAGTCATAAAGATCATAGTGGGAATAAAAGTCAAGAAGAAGATGAAAGTGAGGAAGAAGAAAGTCAAGAAGAAGATGAAAGTGAGGAAGAAGAAAGTCAAGAAGAAGATGAAAGTGAGAATGAAAGTCAAGAAGAAGATGGAAGTGAGAATGAAAGTCAAGAAGAAGATGGAAGTGAGGAAGAAGAAAGTCAAAGAGATGAAAGTGAGGAAGAAGAAAGCTCAGAAGATGAAAGTGAGAAAGAAAGTCAAGAAGAAGATGAAAGTGACATAGGAGAAAGTGCAAATCCATCAGATCAAGGAGAAAAATCCCAAAAAAGAAAAAGGCCAAAAGAAACTCAAAAACCACACAAAGCAGTTAAAGTGAGGCAACAGAAATATAATGAAACAATGAAAAGAAAAAGTCAAAATCCAAATAAGTTCCAAGTCAATAATTTTGTAAGAATCAAAATTGATAAAGTCGATAAGACACCAATGCATCCAAATGTTCTACTTGGAAAAATATTTGCCATTGAAAATAGATATGCCAAAGTGGTGACAAAATTTGGTATCATTAAAACATTGATATCTCCAAACCGCCTTGAAAAAATTGACAATGTCAGAATTGAACTTGACACTAGCAAAGAAATCACATTCACTGCAGCATGTAAAATGGCTCTTGCACAGTAGGATAAATGATTTACCTTATAAATGATCAATAAAGACAATTCATTCAAAGACACAAAAGTCCAAATAATTTCACTTTTATTATTTTATTACATACACAGCACTGGATTGTTGATTCCTACATAGTCTTCCCTAATACTCACCCTAAACCTAACCCCAAGGTACTTGGGAGTTATTCCTACATAGTCTTCCCCAGTACTAACCCTAAACCTAACCCCAAGGTACTTGGGAGTTATTCCTACATAGTCTTCCCTAATACTCACCCTAAACCTAACCCCAAGGTACTTGGGAGTTATTCCTACATAGTCTTCCCCAGTACTAACCCTAAACCTAACCCCAAGGTACTTGGGAGTTATTCCTATATAGTCTTCCCTAATACTAACCCTAACCCCAAGGTCCTGGAATGCTCATTCCAACTGGTTGGAATTAATTTCAACCAATTTCAACCAGTTGAAATTAATTGCAACTAGTCCAATTTAATTTCAACTGGTTGAAATTAAATTTGACTAGTCAAATTTAATTTCAACCAGTTGAAATTAATTTGACTAGTCAAATTTAATTTCAACCAGTTGAAATTAATTTCAACTAGTCAAATTTAATTTCTATCTAGTTGAAATTAATTTCAACCAGTTGAAATAAAATTTGACTAGTGGAAATCAATTTCAACTGGTTGAAATTAATTCTAACTGAAACCTGCAACATCTGCATATATGAAATTATTATTATGCATAAATTATGACATCATGCTGAACCCACATTTATGTCTATATAGCCATGCATGATTATTTATTTATTTATTTGGAGATTGTTTACAAATACAGATAGCAGATAAATATTTTTCATCAGCCAAAACTACTTACAAACAACTTACACTTTCTGACAGAAATGATTTTAGTTTTGTACACAGCTATTCTTCAACTCAGGAGATTTTGTCATTCACTGCTCGAACTTGAAAAAATCCCCTCATAAGATGTTAATAAAGTTATTATTATTATTATTATTGTTATTACTACCGTATTATTATTATTATTAATAATCACAAACATATTCTTCTTACCTGCTTGACGGAGTTCTGATGCCAATTGATTACTGACTTCAGCCAGTTCATTTCTTTCTTTAGACTGAGCAAATATGGCTACCTTATATGGAGCCAAGCTTGGATGGAAATGTAACACAGTCCTTTTAGACACTTCTCCTGAATGATCAGCACGATCCTTCTCTTCATAGGCATCTGCCATCAGAGCAATGAATCCTAAAAGATCATTTTTGACAATGAAAACTCGCTCAAGATAGTTTCTATCAATTTTTTCAAGTAAGGGCTTTTTATATACTTTATCTAAGAGGTCACTTTCTATGTACTTATTGACTGAGTGGAAGGGCCAGACGGGAAAGTATTTGACTCAAAGTCATGACAGTACAGCACGAGTGCAGCAAGGTCAAATATTTTCCTGTCCATGCAGCTTGTCCTAACCTAAGCATTTTATCATATGACTCATTTTGATCATTTTATTTCAATCTAGTTTTGGATATGTGCACAGGTCCTGGTCCAAATATGTTTTTGGATCACCTTCAAAACTGCAAATGCTTCACATTATTATTGATTTTATTTCCAGGTCAGGTAACCTCCTACTCGATCTGCAAAGCTGGCACTTTCAGGGGAGGGGAAGAGGGAGGGGCACTTCTAGGGGAGGGGAGAGGGGAGAAGAGAGGAAAGAAGCACCTGCAATGAAACTCCGCATTTCAAATATTACTGCAATTTTCATAATACTGCGAACTCTGACCTTCAAACAGTCCCTTTGGAATTTGGTTTTTCGCTTCTGCCCACTTCAAACAAACAACCAAAAAATACTCATAAAGATCCCTAAAAACCCATCAAATAACTTAATATGATCTTTAGATGATCTGTAACAGCTAAATAGGATTTTGGTATTAGTTACTAGTTATTAGTAAATCTACGTATTTTTGATTTTTGATTTTGATTGATGGAAGCTAATTTGGCAAAAACCACTTGAGTGTTTACATGTCCGAGTTCACATGATTTTGAAAATTGCAATAATACTTCCAAATTCCACACATAAAATTCTCCTTTGTTAAATGCCTCTCAATCAGTTGCTTCTTTTTGTATTATTTGAAAAGCAATCTCTCTGAGATGGTTGATAAGTCATGGTAATGGCCATTAAGAGAAGCAATTCAAAATAATTTCAAATGTTTGCTAAGAAATCATCCACATTTGGCTTGACTAATGGTATGTGTCTTTCATCTTCATTGTGCTAGGGAGGGGGTGCTTGGTCATGTGTTTGGTCAGGAGGTTACCATGGTTCTTCAACCTGGTCCCCTCTTGTTCCAAGCACCTTGTGGAGGTGGACCAAGGTTATGTTGCCATGGTTACCTCCTTGCTGTGGGCAGGCTGCGCGCTCCTGCCACAGTTTGGAAGCACCTACCTCCAAGCTCATCTCAGCCGATGAGTTTAAAGGAATATTTGAAAGATTGATTTTCATTTTACATACCTTTGTCTAAGCTTGTAGTAACCTGTACAGAATGTGGAGGTGACTCAACTTTGCTTGAATTTAACCCTAGTAGTTTTTCATGATGGTTTAAATCTGAACTATCTACAGTCTCAATTTCTTCTTTTCCCCATGGAAAATTATACTAAACAATTGACAAAAACAAAATAGTTAATAATAATATGAAGCCAATATTTTGTTAACCTCTCCTTGCAGACCTAGACTGTGAGCAGTCCCTCCTTTTCCCTCCAGAATCAGTAAAAGCAAGCACCAAGAATACCTGGACAAGCGAAGAATGGGGGCAAGTAGGGAGGAGAGATTAAGGGAGAGAAAAAGGAGGGACTGTTTACAGTCTATGCAGACCAAACAATGAAACATTTGTACCTGATTTTCAGTTACAAAATGAGAAGAGTTCTTTTGTTGGATATCATATGAAGAAAAGTTAGATGGCACATTGGCAAGCTTTCTCCACCAAATAATCCTTTGCCTTCTCCAATAATTCAACCAGTACTTTGAAGTTCTATTTTCACATAGAAATTGCAAGCAAAGTATCTCTTCTTCAAGATTACTATATAGAAAAACAGAAATAAAAATATTATATCAAGCTTCTGAGAGAGTACTAAGAGATTTATAGCTGTACCCAATGGTCTGAAGTGTGAAAATGCCACTACATGGTAATGGCACAGTTGTGGTGGGAATTTTGAATGTTTTTATAGAGAACATGGCACTGACATGGCCACAGCATGGCACGGTCCATTTCACACTCATGTGAAATCTGCTTAATCACCATGAGAAATATATATTTATCCCACACCATAGAAAATACAGCCAATCAGAAAGCAGGAAAGTCATTGTATATTCGGCGGTATTCCACTGATCCTTCCCGATGACACATTGCGCCAATTGCTGTATTTTCTCTGGCAAGGGATAAAATAGTTATACAATGTTTTCTTGTGTCATACTGTGGACATCCCAATCGTCACTTGTATTTTCTTTGTATACACACTCGGCCTGGAAAAGAAATCATGAAATTCCATGACTTCCCAGGTTTTCCATGACCCGTACGAACCCTGTCTGTGTGGAAACTTGCCTTAGAAAATTACATTCATCTGTCTCCATGGTAACACACTTTGTCTGGCAAGCATACCCAGCAGGCATTGCAATACGAGAAGCTAAGAATGAGGATTTTCCTAAAGTGTTCAAAACTTTCAAATAAATATCATTTCGTTTCCTAAAAGGTATTGAACTTCTTGTGATAAGCTCTTTTATGTGATTTATCAACTTTTCCTTGTCTTTCAAGTCTTCTTTTGAAACAGAGGATAGAATTTCTCTTGCCAGTTGCAATGACGGATTTGACCCTTCATTTTCCTTCACATAACTCTCGATATTTGATGCTAAGCGATAGTCAAATGATCCAAATATTGACAATTCTAGGCCATTAACCGTTTCTTTACTTGTAACTACATCTTGCCACCACATATTCCTTAAATTTCTCCTCAACTCTGCACCTAGTGGACCATATTCATACACTGACCGGGGTCCCTGTGTTGTCTCAACGGAACGCTCTATTACAAACTTGTGGCGAGAACACAAGGCCGCTAGCTTCTTCAAATGACTTTTGAACTTGCTCATCATGGAAATTCAATATTGAAGTCTAATTTCTTTCATTTTTTTGGACGAAAATTCCACCAAGCTCTTTGCAAGTGAAGTGCTCTGCGCGTAATGCTTAATCACGTGGTTAGAGGATACGTTTGAATCATATGAACCAATCAGATTGCTGTATTTTTGTATTATTGGCCAATCACAAAGCTTCATTTCTAAAGAGCGCTTTCTTCGAACGAAGACTTCTTGTCGACAAAAACAACATGGACGTCACAGCGGAGTTGGCCAAGATCGAAAAGAACGGCAACAAGCCTGAAGACTGGCTTGATTTCATCAGAAGAGTCAAGCGAGATTCACCCAAGTATGGTTATCTCATGACTTTGTACGATCAAGCTGGAAGAGCTATTTCTCCCAATGAACATCGTAAAAATGTCTGCTATGCTAGACTGTTGGTTGAATATGCGAAACTTCAAGGGTAAGAACGAAAATAACTCGCATTTGCTTCGTTTAAACCTCTAAGAAACTCACCAGAATCAAATATCCACTTTCATACATGGTAAAAGTGCAAATCATGTTTCAGAAGAGACGGATTTATGTGATCTTCTAACTCAAAAATGCTATAACTCCTCAAATTGTTTTTATCTTTCATGGCAGCATGACCAGTGCCGACGATGCGAGAGAAACTTTCCGGATAGCAAGATGCAATGTCAAGAGATTTGCTATTGTGTATATAGCCTGGGCTCAGTTTGAACTCGATAAGGGTAAGATTATTTCTAATGACGTCTGCTAGTTTGCCACAGAGTGAAAGGAACGACTGAGGTGAAGTTTTGAAATGTAATAAGCTTACAATGAGTGCTTATATATAGTTATTGTTGAATTCTAGGGAACCGAGAAAAATGTCGAAATCATCTTATTAAAGGAAAGACAAACAGAGCAGAGCCATCAGACATCTTAGATCAAGCCCTAAAAAACTGTGATCAAGGGAGTGACAGACTTCTAGATGATGAAACAGAAGAATTAATCTTTACTGGAGTTGTTACTCATACAGTAAAATCAAGTCTTCCTCTTCCGACACTGATGAGTGACAGTGAATTAACAGCAGAAAAAATAGGTAAGAGCCACTGAAACTGAATCCTAAGTAAAACGGGTAAAAGCAGTTCAAAAGACAACAGCCCATCCCCTCCCCTCCCCTCTTGGAAACCTTGGGATCAGCTCTTAAAGGGAAAGGTCATTATTTACAGGGAATGGTGGACAGAGTTTGTTGCAAATGACAGATGTAATGCTTAACCTTTGCTGGCCCACCATTTATAGAAAATGCCATTTATATGGCCCACCTCTCAACATATACCTCCCCCTACCTATTGAAATCACTGCCATTAGATGAGCTTAGGGTTGAGTGCAGAAACAGAGGGACTGGCATCGTCATCCAGGCCCCTCAAGGAGGTCACCATGGCAACCCTGCCACAATCCACCACCTTGCATCTATCACACTGAGACATTTAGTGTGGATTTTGTATGAGTGTGAAAAGGACCACGCCATGCAGTGACCATGTCAGTGCCATGTTTATTATCAAAACATTCGAAAATTCTTCTGGAACCACGCAACGACCGTGACGCGGCCTTTTCACACTCATGCGAAATTGACACTATTACAGTGGGATTATGCCTACCTTGGTAGCCCTTCCCAGGTCAAGGGTGGGGCTGTGTAGGACAAAGACAAATGATCCAAAATGATCAGCAATCACAATAAGCAGCAAGCTTAAAACAGCTTGCCAAGAGTGCACAGCCACTGTACAAACCACGTATACATTCCCATACTGTGCCATTGCCGACTTTCATATTGTGAGGGCCTGGGGATGAGTTCCTGAATATTGTGATGATCAACACAAGACCCACGTTTCCAGACAGAGCACGTGGAACTATATGTCAAAATCCTGAAGTTTGGAGTGAATTGAGTCAATATTGAATCACTTACAACCATTCAAACAGGATAGAATTTACAAAGAAATGTATGGAGCACTGGACAAAAGCCAACAATCCATACATTTCTTAGTAAATTTTGGAGTGTTTGAATGGCTGTAAATTGTTCAATATTGACACCATTAACACTAAACTTCAGGATTTTGTATAGCTCAATGTGTGCTCTGTCTGGCTATATGGGTCTTGTGTTGATTATCGTAATATTCAGTAACTTGTCCCCAAGCCCTCACAATATGAGAGTTGGCAATGAGAAATGTTTTTAACAGGGCATATAAAATGTACTCAACCTTATAGCTAGCTAGTGCTTTTACATGTGATTGTTAAATGTACTTCCCGTTAACTGTTGTTGACTTAGAGCCTAATAGAATAATAATAATTATGATAAATTGTTTGCTTGCTTTCCCAAAACCTGTTTCCAGGTGAAGATAACACGACTGACATTGCTCCATCAAAATCGGATACTGGAGTTGTATCCTTCAAGCTTCCATATTCCACTGACAGTACTTCTACGCAGCGGCAAAAACTCTGTAGCTCTAGCAGTAGTAGTGGTGAAGAAACTGTCACTGCTCCTTTTCATAGCATTCTTAAACCAAACAGAAGTATGTCAACATGTAAAGCTTCATTAAAATCCACACCTGACTGTAGAAATGGTAAGTTTTCCCAAGTTAGCCTGTGCTATTCCAGGACTGGAAATTTATTCCAAAAGTCAGTAGCCTGTAATGCAAAAACAAATCTGATTATTTAATGCTACATTCACACCAACATTTAACTAGTTTAACTAAACCAGGTTTAGATTTTTCCAATTTGTTGATAACCCTGTCGTGTTACCTTCACAAGACAAATTTCAAACAACCTTGGCAAGATATGCAAATCAAACAGGTTTTCACCTCTTGTAGTGGTAAGGTGCGCATGTTATGAGCAACTAATTTTTAATCTTGTTTAGTTAAACAATTTTTAAACTAGTTTAACTTGTTGGAGTGAATGCAGCATAAGACTGTAAAACTGCCAGGGTTTAGTTGTATGCAATGAAATCCTTGTTGATTCTCAACTCTTAGAAATCCAAAGCAGTGAAACTAGAACTTACATACATGTGTTTAGTCAATCAAATTTTAATGCTGTATGCTATGAAATGGTACCTTGTGAACAAACTGCACCATACACTAATTGGTTGAGATATGTGGTACTCTGTAAGTGGTCAGTGGCATTAGGCAATAATAAAGGCCCTGGAGACAACATTTTCTGTGACATGTTCAACACAGTTTTACTGTGTGTCTACCCCTGCAACGTTGTGCATGATTTTCTTGAAAATGTTCCCAGAAATCTGCATCGAGTGTACAGGTAACTGGTCAACAAAATAACTGACCACTTACTGTATGGTGCAGATTGTTCACTATAGTACCATATTAGGCAATGTACATTTTACAACACTTGATACTAATCTCGCGATCTGATTGGTTGATTAGAGTGTGTCAATAAGAGGACAGACACACTGCTGACGCGTTTCAGCGCGCGCGCTCGTTCTGTTGCCCCGTTTGAAAAGGATTTTGTAACTTTTATCTCAAATAATTGTTGTAAAAAACGAATTGAAGATGGTTTTGAGTTGTCTGTCCTCTTATTGACACACTCTTGACGTCATAAAATGTTCAAAACTTTGCAGTGAAACCACTCGCTGCGCTCGTGATTCCACTTGAGTTTTGAACATTTTATGACGTCAAGAGTGTGTCAATAAGAGGACAGACAACTCAAAACCATCTTCAATTTGTTAAATACATCATGGTCTTCCTGTATAATGTTGATGTGCATTAATATGAGCTGGGCTACCTGTGTATTTAGTGATTCTAAGGGTAGGACTGATAAGCAAAACTATTATCATTGATAATAAGATCAATTATCATGGTCAGTTAATTTTTCACATTTCATTTTTGTCCTTTTCTTATTCAATTTTAGTGGGAAGCAAGAGTATTTCAAACAGTATGAATTTGTCTTCCCGCAAGCCTAGAGCACGAGCTGGAATTGGCAAGAATTTTATGTTTTTGGGTCTTCCTGTCAGAGGAAAACCCACTCCTTCTGTTGAAGAAGTAAGTGAACCAATAGGTGAGGCAGAAGGAGATGATGTTTTGGATAGTTTCAAGGCCATTGACCATACTATCCCAATTACTACGGAAAACTCTAACAAAAAAATTGATTCATTTAAGAAGTTGTCTCCAATTTCCAGTAATGATGGCAGAGAAAAACACCAAATAGAAGATGGTAATATTGTTACTTTATCACATAACGAAAATGATCCCAATGCCCAAGAGAATCCAAATAAAGCTATTGTTCCAGACACACAGTCAAAGACAAGTCAAAAGGCTCAAGCCAGAAATCATGGCATTGATTCTCATATTTCAATTGATGTTAACCATGGCAACAATAGCACTTCTGTCGATAAACAAATAGATATGAAGGGTTCCTTGAATTTGAACACTAATGTTGTTAGCAGTAGAGATAACAGACCTACAGTCAGTAAGACAATAAATGGACCAAACAATCCAAATATTCCAACCTGGGAAGCTAGTTTCCCATCTAATCAACCAGACAACATCAACCAGGACTTACATGTAAGCCAGTCCCATACAGCCAGCAGCACCAGTGAGTGCAATGTCCAATCAATTGAAAAAGAGAAGACAAGCCAGGATATTCCAATGTTGGATGACTGTTTGGCATCTAGTCAACCATGCAGTAAAAATCAGGGTTTACCTGTGAGTCATTCTGATATAGTGGGCAGTATTTTTCCCGATTTACAAACTTTTGAAAAACAAAAGCAATCAAATCAAGAAGTTCCAATGTTAGAGCCAAGTAGAGCAGCTCATCAAATCTATCCTAGTGTTACAAGCAATCCTCTTCATAGCCAAAATGTGCAAATGGTATGCAGTCAGTCCCAGCCTGGGCTGTCCATTCAAAGATGTGCATCAGTAAATGATGCAGCAAATGGTCTGAAAGGAAATCAAGTACAAGAATTACTTTTATCAAACAATAACCCCCCAATTCACAATATGAACCCAGATGGATACCCTAAGAGAGTTGCTCCTGAAGCACAAGGTTATCCTCTTAGGAAAACTCCTGCAATGTCACATCACAGTGAATACAATAGGAATCAAGATCATCCAAAACCAGCTGCAGGCAACAGTCAAGGACAATTAGGTAAAAGTTCTTCATGTTGGGCGAAAAGTGGGCCAAATAATCAGAGCAATACAAGTAAAGATGTTCAATACAACCAGTATTACCCTCAACCACAGGTCCCAGTTAGAAACTCTAATATTCTGGTTAATGGGAAATCCTACTTGAAACTTGGAGCTATTGGAAGAGGTGGCTCTAGTAAGGTTGGTATATTAAATTACATTTACAAAATAATATTAATCGTTGTTGTTATTGACATTCATCTAAGATGGTTGCCATGATGTCATAATGCTACGATAGCAAAACATTCTGCATTAAAATCTGCAGGTTTTCAGAGCATTTGATGGTAAACGTGTTTGTGCTGTGAAGTATGTCTCCTTAGAAGATGCAGATGAGTTCATTGTGCAAAGCTACATCAATGAGATAACGATGCTTAAGAGACTTCAAGGAAGTGAATATATAATAAAGTTATATGACTGGTGAGTACACTAAAGTCCGCATCAACCTAGAAGTCACATGCATTGTTTATCATGAAACAGAGTGGGCTGTCATTGCTAAGATTCCCACTTTTTGTCAGAACCTCACTTTTGTTTGTTATTGTTGTCATTGTTGTTTTGAGGCCACAATTAACTCATATGATGTGATATAATCTTGAAATGTAAAAACACCATTCATCTTGATTTACCAGATAATTATTTTCACTGTTACATCACATCAAGGCTGACATTTGACCAAACACTGATACAAACCCATATTCTTTTGACATGTAAATCAGTACTATTATCTATTTTTATTAAACAACCTTCCACTTTGAGCAAAAACCACCGAAAACGATAGTATCTGCTTTGTTTGTTCACATGCACCTAGTCAAGACAGTGCATTTCTTGCCTTTTCATGTCAGAACTGATACCAAAACTCCAAAGAATATGTCATGTGCATGTTGTCATTGAGCAAGATATAACTGTAAAATGGTCTATTGATGAATCAAGTGGACAATTGGACAGTTACCAAACCAACTTTACTTTTCTAGGGAACAAAAGAAAGATGAAAACAGTATTATACTTGTCCTTGAATGTGGAAGTATTGACCTTGCAGCATTCCTTCGTAAAAACCGCAGTACCTTTACTGAAACAGAACTGACAGCCTACTGGAAACAGATGTTAGAAGCAGTAAATGTCATTCATAATGAAGGAATTATCCACAGTGATCTAAAGCCTGCAAACTTCTTGTTTGTCGAGGGACGACTTAAACTTATTGATTTTGGTATTGCTAATGCTATTCAGGTACATTTTTTCTCTGCACAAACTTTCAATGAAAATATTTCTTGATATCATCAATTGACCATTGAAATGAATTGTACTATAATACTAGTTCAGCTACAAGTCATTCATCATTGTCAGGAATAGTTGTTAATGCACATCAATAAGTTTGCTGTCCTTTCCTTAGGCTGATCAGACTAGTATACAGCGTGATACGCAGGTTGGGACACTGAATTTCATGTCACCAGAAGCCTTCCAAGACATCTCTGGCTCTTCACATTTCAATGCAAACTCAGGCAGATCAAGGCCTTGTACCAAGGTATCATTTAATAGCTGATTGCACAAAACATTGATCCTTTCAAAATCATTGAACTAAGAATCCTAGACTTAAATGAACATCAGGGTCCGATTGCTCGAAGGCGGGCTTACGCTGATTCAAGGTTAAGTCTAAAGAAAACCTTCAGTTTTAATGGATTAGTACTAACTCACCTTCGAGGAACAGGACTCAGGAAATCTGTTGACTAGATAACTTTAATGAAGCGCATTGATGTGTACGTTTCAGGTATTCCAGACCCGGTTATGCAGCGCCATTCATAAGATAAACATGAAAATCCGAATTACTTTACTCAGGAAACCATGTCGATCATAGTGTTAAATCAGATCTGGCCTGTATGAGTTTCTGAACTCCTTATTAGAATTATTCTGGAATCAGTTAGAAATTCTCTTACTTTAATGTTCTTTTTTCATGTTCCATTCTCTAGATTTGCATATATTTGTTACATTAATTTATTTAGCCTCGTTTCTGTAGCTATTTTTTACGCGCGCTTTACATTGTAGCCTATACGAAAGAACTTTCAGGAAGTACAATGACTATGTTATGTTCATGTATAACGTTTTACGCACGCTTTCCCCTGTTAAAGTACTTTCAGAAACTAGTCCATGCAGCTCTATATGCTTATATAAATGCCTTTATGGAAAGTTTTTTGATATCTCCATATAGATTGGGCGTCCGAGTGATGTATGGTCTTTAGGGTGTATAATGTATAACATGGTTTATGGTCGCACACCCTTTCAACACATCACCAACCAAGCTATGAAGTTACAATGCATCATTGATGATAACTATGCCATTGAATTTCCTCCCATCAACAACCCTCAACTTCTTGATGTGCTCAAGGTATGCTCTTCCACTTAAATGCTATTTATGATTGGATACATTATTGGAAACCTTGACGATGTTGTTGCTGGTTGATTCAAGTTCCATGATCACGAGAACCTGAGGTCTTTGATTTTGCGCGCTCACTTGCACTTACACGGTAGTGAGACGAAAAGTTATCTCTCCAACACATGGTCAAACTTCGGCTACGACTCGTGAGTCCATGACATTAACATTTGATTGGTTGATTAGAGTGTGTCAATAAGAGGACAGACACACTGCTGATGCGTTTCAGTGCGCACACTCATTCTAACTTTTATCTCAAACTAGACGCACACGTGCGTTCACTCGTGCCCCTGGAGCCCTTTTTAAGAGAGGCTCCAATGACCGGCTCCGTTCGTACTCTTCCCCTAGCCGTTTCACGCATTCCGCTTCACCATTAACCGTAACAAATGACCTTTTTTGAATCGGCTAACTTAAACTAAAAAATATCTTGATTAGTCAGTTTGTCTGTCAACAGCTATTAGTGCCTTTGTCTTTCTATTATCATGCATAGGTATTAGATATCTCCAACATGCAAAAATATACCAGTTTTATATTCAACTTCTTATTTCACTATATATCTCAATTGTTTGCTGTAAAGACTTCTACAACGGCATATTTGACACAATAACAAATCTTGTATTTTTTCGTTCATGTTTCGGATGTTATATATATGAATAAAAGACGTTACGTGACCAAACGCGAAATACAAGGTCAATGGAATCTAGTTTCATGCCATTCCGATATTAAATTAAAATTCACTACAAAAACCTCTCAAGATCTCTTGAATGCTTGAATGAGGAATATAATTAACTTGCTCCTATGTATGTTTGTTTAGCAACATGCAGGATGAGAAATTCGTAGATTCCCGGCCCATAGGAAATAGTCTTTATCGCGAGCCGCTTCCTTTCAAGTACTCCATTTAGAGATCGATATTTGGTCAAAGTATTGGAGATGAAGCTCAAAATAACATCCCATCATGAAGCTCTTACAAGTATATAGGTATTTCTCGAGTTAAAAGCTCCAAATTACATTGTTCTACTGCAGGAAAAGCCCGTCTCTGAAAGCTATTTTCTTTGTCGTCGGCCATCTTGCATTCCTCAAGTTCCTGGCTTGCGTTCGCGGTCGCTCAAGGGTGATGAATGAAGGGCATTGTTTGTACGTTCTTAACCAATCAAAAGTTCCTCAGGACGAACATCGACCGAACAAAAAAAAACATTTGCAGTTTATAACTCGTTCCCGGCCTTAAGGCCTGGGCACGAGTAATAATTGTTTTAAAAAACGAATTGCGCTCGTGATTCCCATTGAGTTGAACATTTTATGACGTCAAGAGGGTGCCAATAGGAGGACAGACAACTCAAAACCATTTCAATTTGTTAATCGGAAAGTACCATTTTAGATAAATGAAACATATTAATAAGATTTTCCAAGCGATAATCGATACACTAGTTTTTCCATGTGTGGACGAAATTTGAATGCCATAGCTATATAAAAGTAAGTAGCGAAACGAAAATAACAGTCTACTAGTCTATTTAACAAATTGAAGATGGTTTTGAGTTGTCTGCCCTCTTATCGTCACACTCTTGACGTCATAAAATGTTCAAAACTCAAGTGGAATCACGAGCGCAGCGATCAAATCGTGAGATTAGTATTAAGTGTTGTAAAACATATTTTCTTTCATAATTATATAATTTTCTTCATTTCAGGGATGTTTAATACGAAATCCCCGTGAACGCTACACTATCCCGCACCTTTTAAAGCATCCATTCTTATGTTCTGGCAATCCAGGTAGTGACGAGCTTTAATTCTTGACACTTGGTCATTGTAACAACAGTACTAACAAACTTGTTTGTTTTTAGCTACAGAGCCAAACGAAGAGCAACTCTTCAACTGTTTGTTGGAGTTAGCTCAGGCACACGTCAACTCTCCTCGTTCCATTCGAATTGCAAGCAAGGTAAAATAATCTCCATCTTGCATACATAGACTCTTAAAATTTCCCCGTCCATTAAGGCGCCGTTATGAGTTGCAATTTTTTCTCCAACTTTTCTCATTACAAAACAAGTTGCACGGCGAACCATTGCTGGGTGGTACACGGTGGAACGACGAAAAACGTTACTGCAATCGTTGCTGCAGTGATTTTGAGCGATGCTGGGTATGTTACACTGCAGTGATTTGTATAACTTGTTTTGCAGTGTTATTAGCGCCTTTAGTCTCTTGTGTATCCATTTTTCGAATCAACAGTGGCTTCTAGAAGACTGCCTTTCCTAATTTAGAAACTGTACCCTTTGGAGATCCAGGGTGTGAGGGAAAGGGGAAGGAAGAAAGGAATGCCGGCTCTCAAGGGAGGGGGAGGGGAGAGAAGTGGCAACGCAGGGGTAAAGGGAAAGGCCTCCCCTCCCTTCCCCCTCCCTTGAGAGCCTGCCATGCAGGCTATCCCCGAGAATGCAAAAACCGGCGATAGAGTGTCAATTTCATAAAACATTCGCACTCTTGTAACGTAATCCACAAGTGTAACAATTAGTCTTGCTTAGAAGGAAAAAAAGCTATATCAGTGATTTACAACTGTAAACGTTGAAACACTGTTTTGGTTATTGTTTCAGAGTATTTGTGAGCAACTACGATCAGGAAATAAAATAGATTTGTCTTCAATTCTGGCCAAAAAACAGCAGCAGCAGTCTCAGCATTCTTCAAGATCACTTAGGCAACCACTTGGAGGTTTGAGTGTTGAGGCAATGCAACACGCACACAGCTCAATGAAACCAACACAAACTTACATAGGAAATGAAAGACCTTACTTTGACAAGGTGAGAGAAATATCTTATTTTGGTCAAACCATACTGCATTCATTTGTTCGAATTCCAGCCAGTCTAAATCCTCACCCTTGAGGATTTGTGGCCTGCAGGGGCTCGTTTCTCGAAAGATCAGATAACTTTACGGACCCGTTAGTTCACGGGTGTTTCTCAAAGCACACGCAAAGTAATTTTTCCCGTATATTAATGGACCGTAAACTTATCGGGTCTTGAGAGAAACGAGCCCCTGCAGAACCCTTCACAGGTCGAGACTTGTCAGAAATTAGCAGGGGGAGGGGGTGGAAAATGGGGACAGTTATAACTTTTTGAGCCCATGAAAAGGGAGGGTTATGAAAAAATGGGCAATGAAAAGGAAATTTTTTGCAATTTTAGGCCAAATCCCAGGGGAAGTTAGGAAATTTCATTCCCATCACTACTGAGGGTCACATTGTTATAACTCAATCTAAAATCTCCACCCCCCTCCCCCTGCTCTGATTTCTGACAAGTCCTTAATTGCACTTTTTTTCTAGGAAAATGCTGACCTACCATTCACAGGATAAAAATAGACATTTTCAAAAATCCAGGATATGTTTACAACTGAAGTGAAGTACCGTTTGAAGTACTACTGGACTTTATAACAATATTTTCATAATTCATACACTTACAAACTGAAACCAAGTAGATTATTTTGAAATTGACCCCGATATCTTGAAAAGATGAACGTTGTGTATCTGTGCAGAGGCGAATATCGTTCGTTCTACCATAGTCAAGTCGCTAAAAAAGAGTAACTTTAAGACAGAATTAGGGAAGAACTGGGAAGAACTATTTCCGTTGTTGGCATTATGTGCCATGCAAAGTCCAAGAAATATGGCTGCCACAGAAAAGACTAATGTAATCAAATGACAAACATGGCGCATCACTGACAAAATTCATACTCAAATAATAATCAGTCTCTTTGCTTTAGTTTAATTTTGTCCGTGATATCGTCAAAGAAAAATCAGAGATGTTAAACCGTAACTGGAACCTTAGAAAAGCTTTATTGTGAAAATCCTAAAACTAAAATATTCAAAATTCTCAGTTTGCCAGTCTGTATTTACATCAGTTTTGTTCCCATCGCAACGTCTCCATTTGGGGGAAATCCCAATTAAAACCCACCGCCAACAGACCATAATACTAACTCGGTATTGAGCGACTATGCGGTGGAGATGTGGACATTCAGCCATCCGGGGGAGTATAAACCATTTTAGTAATTTCGTCATCGCGCGCGTAAGTATTATGGTCTATTGATAATGTTTATGGTCTTACCTAGGTACTGAATACCTACTTGGGGAATACCCTCTGAAAAAAAACAGTCGTCCTTCCATTGTATTTTGACCAATCAGAGTATCGCAAGAACACGTGACTTTGTTTTCCTATAAAAACCCAATCACTTCCTTGCCTCGTCCCGCTTGAACCTAGTCTTGTACATATCTCATTTTGTATTTTCCATCTTACTTTGCCTTGATGCGAGACATTATCAACCATCTCTATAAAAAGATTCTTTTGCGAATCTTCCATGAGTTGACCTCGCAAGAAAGGCAAGAATTCTGTTTTTATTGCAAAAATAGTCTTGTAAAACCTTTCCCGATTGACTATAACTTGCTTGAGTTATTCGTCGACTTGGAAGACCAACATGTCATTTGCCAAAACGATGTGTGTTTTTTGAAAGATTTCACCGAGTCGATTTTACGTCGTGATCTTACCAAGCTGCTCAAAGAATACGAATCTGAGATCGAAACTGTGATGATACTTGCAGAATACATGAACTGTAGGTGTACTAACTTAAAAAACTTTGGTTCTTTCGATTCGCCTTACGCTATCGTCTCCGTGTCATCCGTTCTTGTACAACGGTTTGGAGATGAGTGCAGGGAAGAGCTAACCAACCTAGCTAAACTCTTGAGACCAGCCTCAAGCCTGAGAATTGCAGTACAAGAGTACTTGGATGCAGTCCGTAGTGTTGGAGAATTGACATGGACGTCTGTCTTGGGGATTTTGGGATTCAGTGCCGAGCTTGCTTACAGGCGAACTTGCTTCATCGCTGGCCCATCAAAACTTCAACACTTGGTGGCAGATATCGACGAAATTAGGAAGCTTCTACTGGATAATGGTGTTGTAGTATGGATGGTGGAAGAAGGTGGAGCGGTAAGTTATGTAAGCTTATATCACTGCAAATTCTAATTTTCTCAAAATAAGACGTCTGATGATTTCTTGTGTTTCTTGGAATAAGACGATAAATTTCTAGCAGTTTTTTTACACCGAAGCGTTCTTTTTTTTTACAGAGTTTTAGTTTATCGTCGGAATGATTTATGTTGACTCTTTTTAAAGGCTATAATCTCGATGACTGGGTTTAAGTAATTTGTTTTTCTTTTGTCGGTTGGTTGGCTTGAACTCGATGTTCTTCGACGCCGGTTTCACT
This sequence comes from Telmatactis stephensoni, assembly GCA_029948255.1. Lineage (NCBI taxonomy): Eukaryota > Metazoa > Cnidaria > Anthozoa > Actiniaria > Isophelliidae > Telmatactis > Telmatactis stephensoni. The sequence goes on from JALIZF010001899.1 coordinate 1,178,387, forward strand.
AGCTGGGGGCGGAATGTAGGCGTGACAATTTGACGTTCGCTGATTGGCTGATTCATCACAAGCCATACTTTTATTTACATACCGACAAATCGTATGTTTTGGAAATTTTAATTGCCGTTACTATAGATTCACTCGCGAATCACTTTCGCTCGCATAATAGTAATTGTTCAAGACTTGAATACCCCAAAAATCTCTTTACACCAAGCTTGTTATGTGCATCAGATGTTTCAATAGCAATAGGCCTACATTTTTCCATATTTCTCTTTGAAATGTGTCCAGCAGCGTTAAAGAAAATTTTACAAGGGTAAAACTACAGAATGACCTTAAGAATCATTTCAGATTTATGCTTGAAATGCATTTAAAGTGCTCCTGACCTCTTGCTTGATTATTGATTATAAGTATCCATAATTTCCACACTGTATATATAAGTGGAAGTTTATTGGTTTGAGCATGGTGCTTGTGAGTTATGGTGGTTTAATTTTGCCATGTGCTAATTAGTTGACAGATCCAGGGGGGGGGGGTCGAAAGGGTCCATGGAACCCCCCTTGAAGGTTTTTAAGCCATTTTTTGTCAAACATCGACCAAAGAATAGAGTATTATACAATCCCCCTTGGAAAAATCCTGTATCCATTACTGGACATCTATAAAGGAATCATTTAATGCGTATAAAAAGGACTTTAGTGTAAATGAAACATCTTTTTAACACATTACTGTTTTATTTTGTTTGTATACACCTATTTCAAAAAAGGTTGTCACCGCTAAGAGCGATAGGCGATAGGTCATTCCAAGACCGCAAAGCACTATTGATTTCTTAATTAAGCCATCCTAAATATTTCTTTACACTCTTCCATCAAATATTTGGCTATTCATATGTAAATCAATTAGAAATCAAAAGTGCTTTGCGGTCTTGGAATGACCTATTACCTATCGCCTATCGCTCTTAGCGGTGACAACCTTTTTTGAAATAGGTGTATAAAGGATTTCTTGTGTGTTTTCTTGGATAAATTAGCAGGGGGAGGGGGGTGTGGAGATCAATTTATTACACTGAGTTTGCTGTTCACAGTAGCTCGGAAAAGATAGTATGCTAGTTTTGTCACGAAATAGGGTTTTGACCATAGTTTTAGACCATTTTGGTCTGTAATAGCCAGTGTAGCCAGGGTCTCAAAATGGGAGGGGGAAGGGGAGGATCTCCTTCTCTCCTACCTACAGCCTAGGCTAGTCTGAAATATAGTACATTTTAAAGAAAAAAACTATAATTTTGGCCTGAGTAAATATTGGTAATGATAAGCTTTTTTCTTCTTTTTCTTCTTTCAATTAGAGTGCATGTGCTGAATTCATAGCCAGTCAAGGAGAAGAAGATGTGAGAGCAAGGCAAGAAGAAATAAGAGCTCAGAGCCGTGAAATTGCCCTACGCATTTTACACTCAGGTGAGAATCATGATTGCTAAGCAATCTGAGCCTCTTTAAAAGAATAAGGAAACAAAGAAAAAGAAAACCAGCAAAAAGAAATGTTTAAAAAAATTATGAAAACAAAGTCAAGAAAACCAATTCAAGAAGACTGGGAAAATAAAACAAAGTTCAAGTAAAGAAAAAGAAAACAAAGAAAAAGAAAACAAAGAAAAAGAAAACAAAGAAAAAAGAAACAAAGAAAAAGAAACAAAGAAAAAGAAAACAAAGAAACAAAGAAAAAGAAACAAAGAAAAAGAAAAAAGAAACAAAGAAAAAGAAAACCAACAAAAAGAAATGTACAAAAGAGTATGAAAACAAAGTCAAGAAAACCAATTCAAGAAGCCTGTGGGAAAATTAAAAAAAAATTCAAGTAAAAAAAAGAAAAAAACAAAACAAAACAAAACAAAATAGAAAATAAACAAACAAAACAAAGAGACACAAAGCAAAAAAAAAAATGCTGAGAAAACAAAGGTCAAGTAAAAAAGAAAAAGGAAAGAAAAAAAATTTGTTTTAAAATCAATTCATTTTTGAAATAAATTTCATACAAACATATTTGTGTCATAACTTCCTAAAGAATAGAGACCTTAAGATTGACGTTTACGGCGAACGGCAACCGCCAAACGACAAACTATAGCCGTCTGTCCTCAGCCGTATTTTCGCTTCAGTGAAAATATTTGTATTTTCTGTTGCTAAGAGATTTGCCTTTTATTCGCTTGTAGGATTGATTTAAAGTAAAATATATAATCAAAATCAAGGTCAAATTTTGCCGTTTGTCGTTAACGTTTGCCAAAAACGTCAATCTAAGGTCTCTAAAAGTTAAGGAACTGCAGTCTCTCTTGCTTTTCAGGTGCTCACAAATCCTAATTTAAATCAAACCAATACTCCCATATGGCCCAGGTGGGGGAGGGGGGGACTCCGATCGTAAATGGACGGGGATGCTCGTCGTACCTTCTAGGGGTCAAAATCTGAAATTTGGTACCTTTTAGGGTGTCTCGGACTTAAGTGGACTACCAGAGACATAGCTGTTTTGGGGTAAATAAACTACCTAAAATAAGCATGAAAGGGACGATTTCTATGATCTGAATTGAATCTTCAAAGCACATCGATAACTGAATGTTTCATTACCTTAGAAATCAATTGTTGCCACTCCCACTCAGGTACCTTTTATAGGGGTTATTTTTTTAAATTTCCGACGAGCATCCCCGTCCTGTTATATGTAGGAGTCAACTTCCCCCCTCCCCCCGGGCATATGGACACAATTAACCCTTAGCGTGATGCAGCTACACATGTAAAGAAAACATTTCTCTGAATGAATGAATGAATGAATGAATGAATCGATCAATCAATCAATAGATAAATAAATTAAATAGAGTGATCGCACCCATGAAAAAGTACAAAATCTACTTTGTACTAAAAAGTATAAAATCCTTTGTTTTCCATTGTTTAATAATGATATTTTGCATTATTTAGTTAGTACAATTTCACGGATTAAGTGTGATAACTCCATTTTGAGTGTCAATCACTCCACACTGGGGGCCACAGGGTTATCGGCGAAAGCTGTCACGTGTTACCCTCTTAGCTTTAAATAAAGTTTATACGTACATTCATTCACTCACTCACTACCACTACATACGATAAACTCTACATTCATCACTCAACTCACATGTTGATTTTTAATGAGGGAGGAAAAACCCGGAGAAAAAACCCTCGTGGCAAGGGAGAGAACAATACATCAAACAAACTCAATTCACGTATGGTCCGAGCCGGCCGGAAATCGAACCCGAACCACAGCGGTGAAAGGTGACGGCGGTGAACCGCTAAGCCAACCTTGCCACTCTGAAGGGTGTACTGTTATATATCTTTGCTTTGTATTGGAGAAGTTGCTATGCAAAATAGGGCTTTTTTTGCATAGCATGGTGTCATCTTTATGCTGGCGATACATGCTGCAATTTTGTTGCGGAGAAAATTTGCAGCGCCTATCATCACTGCAACATTTAGTGCGAGTGTGCAATGTTATAGAGAAAAGTTCATATACTTCTGAACTTTCTGCAGCGATTTCTTTTCCGTTGCGAGACATCGTTGCCGCCGTTTTTGCCAAACATGATACACTCGCCGGCAATTTCGCTCTCTAAGAGAAAAAAGTGCGGCCGGCTTTAGGCTCACGAACGCTAGTTTTTTGTTTTTTGTTTTTTTTGTCATAATGCTTTTCAGCAAGCTAATGGTTGCAAAAAATAATGAAAAGATAGAGCAATGTGCTTCATAACTGGATCATTCTATGAACTTTGATTATTTTGACCACGAGGATTCCTCAAAGAAACCCCTTTATTACAATAGTAAGATAGAAATTTTCAGTGTAGACTTGTAGACTAAAACTACTAAATGTTGTTTTCCGTTGAAGTTGTTTTCCATTACAGCCCTTTTCGATGTTCTACGAACCTTCTAACGGCACAGGTAGACAAGGCGCAAAATTGAAAAAGTCGATCGCAAAAAAATGCAGAAGGCATTTTGGGGTAGAGGCTGGTAACATGACTATTCTGATCTAAACTATTTTTTCATGCTGAATCCCAATATGGCTGTTACCAAGACGTATTTTTAAAAAATCGAAATTTGGTTGAATCTCTTGCATAACTGTAAGTGTTTTTATACAAAATTTCGTTTTTTGAAAATTCGTATCTCCTTGATTTGTCAACTGATATCTTTCAAACTTCACCATTTTACTGATTTTGATATGCTCTTTCCAGCTATGGTCATTGTTTTTAAGTATGGGAACTTTTGGAATTACATGAAAAAGCCGTTAGTATGAAATGACTGTAGCAATTCACAAAATACGTCTTACACGTATAAGATTGCAGAATACGTCTTGGTAACAGTCATATTCGCATTCAGCATGAAAAATCGGTTTAGAATAGTTATGTTACCAGCCTCTACCCCAAAATGCCTCCAGGTATCTGATTTCTCGAAAATGCGCCTTGTCTAAGGGGGCCCAAGCTCTCTATGAGAGGCGAATATTATAAAGCTTTGTATGGGAGTTTAGGTTCCGCTTTATTACTCCGTAAATAATATAAAGCAAATAAACTCTAACGGTTATACAGTGCTGCTTGTGTTATTGGTATTCTGTGATAGCGATTTCAGGCCATATACAGTTAAAGTGGTAAGGTCGCTATTGAGCTTCACGAAAGGGTTCACACCGACAATAAATTAATTAACTATAGATCAGATATTTAAAGTGGAGGGTGTAAAAAACACAATCGGCCGAGGGGTTAGAAAAACGTTTGCACCTGATCCGTGTTTTAACAAAGTGGAAGGACAATTGATACTATACTACATTATACAAATTTCATTTGAAGTAATTATACATGCAGTAACTGACCAATATGTATGATATATATGTTATGATAGATGGATAGATGGTAGACTTAAATAAAACTTGTTTTTGTTTTAGATAATGATAGACGTATATATATAATCCAAATAAGTATAAATAGGCAAGATAATAAAGAATAATGTAATGAAATAAGCACGATAACCCGACTCCATTGTAAAAGGATCGGGTATGCTCGTTGGAATATTTCAAAAATACAATTTAACTGCCTAAAAGATACTGGACGTCTTTTAAAAAGGGCGTGGCTGGACGATTTTTAACTCCTGAGAGATACCAGCGATAACAAGCTAATGAACATTATCACCATGAACATAAAATTGGATGATCGACACACTTTTGTTGCGCAATTTTCTTCCACTTCAGAACACTGAAGATAAGCAATGGGCTGTATTGATACCCTAAAGATACATGCAGGAAATGTTAAAACTCTTAACTTCAATGTTAACACCCTAAAAGATACCAAATCGCTGATTTTTACCCCTAAGAGATACGATGAGTATACCCGATCGTACTTTATGAAAACTGACCACCCACTCTAAGTAAGCTTTTGCAATAAGTGAATAGCCGGAGCCTTGTCGTGTAGTTAGACCCCCAGATGAAAGTTCCATATGAAATGTATGAGTATATCAGGTTGTAATATAAGTTCTTAAGTGTTATGTTGTTATCATGTGGGTTCCCTGTGGTGCCTAACCGCTAGGCCTGATGGGATACTCGACTCTTCACCACGAGGACACATCTAGTTGTTATTTGTTCGTTAATTTGTAAAGAATTAAGCGCTGAATAAAGGCCCATTTCACCGTCCATCTACGGACACAACAACTGGCGACGAGGATCCACAATCCAACGAACTGTGAGTATATTCCATGCTATTCCTGGTGCCAAAACAGACCAATTGAAATCCAACATGGCCGCCAAGGTCATTGGCTCGATTGAACCATTCAATGAAAAGCTAGAATCGTTTGCTGCCTACACAGAACGACTAGAAATGTACTTCGAAATCAATGAAATTGAAGAGGAAAAGAAAAAAGCGGCCTTACTCAGTTTGATCGGCCCTCAAACATATAATTTGCTTCGGGGACTAACATCCCCAGACAAACCCAAAGAGAAAACGTTCGATGAACTAATAACACTCCTCCAGAGTCACTTGTCTCCCAAACCCTTCGAAATAGCGGAGAGGTATCGTTTTTACCTACGTTCCCAGAAAGAAACCGAAAAAACCGCTGAATTTATTGCATCATTAAAACAAATGACTGAACACTGTAACTTTGGTGCATTTCTATCCCAGGCCCTGCGTGATAGTTTTGTGTGTGGGTTGTCCAACTCATCCATTCAAAAGAAGCTCTTATGTGAACATGACCTCACATTGGAAAAAGCTTTAACCATCGCAACAGCCATGGAACAAGCCACTAAAGATGCAAATGAGATCCATAAACCTCCTGACACACCCTCCACTACACAACGTCAAGAAGTCTTCAAAGTAACCCAAACTCCTCAACACTGTCTTAGCTGTGGGAAGCCAGGCCACCCACGAAAGAGTTGCCGATTCTACAATGCCACGTGCCATCGGTGCAACAAACGAGGACACATTGCTTCAGTCTGTCGCTCCACCCCAACAAACAAGCCGCCCACTGGCAGGATAAATACTCACTCTCTAAAGGAAGATCAAGACCAGGATGATGAGTCTGACTTACATACCCACTCTCTCAAGGAAGATCAAGACCAGGATGATGAGTCTGATTTGCCATGCCTACACATTTTCAATTCTGGAAGGGAGACAAACCCCCCAATCCTGGTCAATGTGTGCATCCAAGGAAAACCACTGGAAATGGAATTAGACACTGGCTCATCCGTCTCCGTGATACCACTGTTTGTCTACGAGACCCACTGCGCTCAAATGCAACTCCAAGACACCAATGTCAAGCTGCGAACATATGGTAACGAAAGAATCACGCCCATTGGAATTGTGACGCCTGAGGTGAAATATGGCGACCAATGCCACAAGGCCCAGTTATTTGTGGTGGATGGCCCCAAGGTTCCCCTCTTTGGTCGCTCCTGGCTACAACTTTTCAAGTTGGACTGGCCTTCGATCAAACTCCTCAGAGAGACTACTGGAGATCATGAAATAGCACGCTTGATAGAAAGTTACAGCGATGTCTTCAGTGACCAACTTGGCACCTTCAAGGGACCACCAGCGAAGTTGCACATGCGAGAGGGTGCCATCCCAGTGCACCAAAAATTTCGCTCAGTTCCATTCTCAATTCGCCCAAAAGTTGAGGCTGAACTGGAGGAGTTGGAAAAACAGGGAATAATATCACCTGTCACTCACAGTGAATGGGCCACCCCAGTGGTCCCAGTGGTCAAGAAGAATGGCTCCATCCGCCTGTGCGGTGACTACAAGGTGACAGTGAACCCTAACCTAGTGACCGACACATACCCACTACCAACCCTAGATGATCTCCAGGAGAAGATGAATGGGGGGTGTCTATTCTCAAAGCTCGACCTATCTAAGGCTTACTCTCAGATCCCAATACATGATGAATCCAAGCAGTACACTACCTTGAACACGCATAAGGGACTATATGCCTACAATCGCCTCCCTTTCGGGGTCTCCTCAGCAGCTGCCATCTTCCAACGCAACATGGACTTAGTGTTCCGTGACATGGCCCATGTCCTGTGCTACCAGGATGATATACTTGTAACAGGAAGCAGTCGTGACGACCACATACTCAACCTCACTCATGTACTACAACGCCTTCAGCAGCATGGCTTAACAGTCCAGTCCGAAAAGTGTGAATTCCTACAACCATCCCTGAAGTACTTGGGTCACCTCATCGATAGCAGCGGCATACACCCCCTCCATGACAAAGTGGAAGCGATAAAAGCAGCACCAACACCAAAGGATGTGGCCCAACTGAGATCGTTCCTTGGCCTAGTCAACTACTACCAAAAGTTTCTCCCAAACCTGTCTGAAACCCTCCACCCACTCCACCAGCTACTCCAGAAAGGAGCAAGATGGGAATGGTCAACTTCATGCCAAAAGTCTTTCAACAGGGTCAAGTCGATGATCTCTGCTGACAGTGTCCTTGCACCGTATGATCCAAAACTACCACTTATACTTGATTGTGATGCATCTGCCTATGGGCTTGGTGCAGTCTTGTCACACCGCTTCCAGGATGGGTCAGAAAGGCCAATCACCTTTGCCTCCCGAACCCTCAGCAGAAGTGAACAGAACTATGCTCAAATAGAAAAGGAGGCCTTATCTATAGTGTTTGGTGTGACAAGGTCTCACATACATCTACATGGGAGGAGATTCACCCTGAGAACAGACCACCAACCTCTGATGACAATCCTTGGTCCCAAGAAAGGAATTCCCCCAATTGCTGCCATGCGAATGCAGCGGTGGGCGACCAAGCTGAGTGCGTACAACTATGAAATACAGTACCGTTCCTCAGGTGAACATGCCAATGCTGATGCCATGTCTCGCCTCCCTTGGAGTAGCACATCCAACAGCTCCACAGAAGACCTAGCCGATACCTTTCAGATTGAACAACTGGAAGGACTGCCAGTCACAGCAGAAATTGTGAGACAACACACAGCCAATGACCCAACTCTACAGAGGGTGTACGCCTTGGTGCAGCATGGCCCTCAAGGCAAAGTCACTGACACTGAGCTCCAACCATACTGCCGTCTGCTCTCCGAACTGTCCTTAAACCGAGGATGCATCATGCGAGGTCACCGGGTGATAGTGCCAAACACCCTTCAGGCTCAAATACTAAATGAGCTCCATGAAGGCCACTTAGGCGTGGTCAAGATGAAAGAGATGGCCCGCAACTACATATGGTGGCCCAGGCTTGACCAAGACATCGAAGCCCTTGCTAGGAGCTGTGTCTCATGCAACAGCATTCGAAACTCACCTCCTGCACAGCGTCATCCTTGGCAGTTTCCTTCTGCACCATGGGAGAGGATTCACATAGACTTTGCTGGACCCCTTGACAACTTATACTTCCTACTAGTGATTGACGCATACTCTAAGTGGCTGGAAATAGTCCCGATGCGCACAATCACGGCATCAGCCACGATCCAAGCAATGCGAGACATCTTTGCAAGGTTCGGCATACCAAGCACACTGGTGAGTGACAATGGTCCCCAGCTCACGTCATCCCAATTCACAGAGTTCCTGAGGAAGAATGGTGTAAAGCATATCACCACAGCACCCTACCATCCTGCAAGCAATGGACAAGCAGAGAGATACGTGCAGACCTTCAAGCAAGCATATGCAGCTGGACGGGGAACCACATCTCAGAGGATCACCAACTTCTTGTTACAATACAGGAATGCTCCCAACGGGACCACAAGGCACTCACCTGCACAACTCATGTTGGGACGACGCCTCCGAACCCGCCTTGACCTGGTCAACCCAAATGATGCTTCCCGCCATCACAGAGAAGAACAGCCAAAGGTCTCACAGAAGCGCTGGTTCCCCTCAGGAAAGGAGGTCTGGTTCCGGGACTTCTCCAGGAGTAGTCGAAAATGGTCTGCTGGGACAGTGGTCTCACCAATCGGAAATTCCATGTATGAGGTGCAGTCGCAGTCCCTTCCAGACTGCACCTTCCGTCGACATGTTGACCAACTACTCCGCAGGGATATCCCTCCAGTCCAGTCCCAAGCTCCCCAACCCACTGCCGTCTGTGCCCCAGAGGTTCACTCCGACCCTGATCCCACCAACGCAGAACAAGAGCTGACAGAAGCTGCGTCTCCACCAACCGCACCTACGATTGCTGACCCTCCTCCTGATGCAGCCACCACAACACTTCCAAGCCCTGAGCTAGGCTCAAGAAGATCGTTGCGAGCTACCAAGGGCATTCCGCCAAGTAGGCTGGACTTGTGAACTCATGAATTTGACTTATAAACATTGACTTTATTTGTTGTAAGGGGGGAGGAATGTTATGTTGTTATCATGTGGGTTCCCTGTGGTGCCTAACCGCTAGGCCTGATGGGATACTCGACTCTTCACCACGAGGACACGAGTTTATCTAGTTGTTATTTGTTCGTTAATTTGTAAAGAATTAAGCGCTGAATAAAGGCCCATTTCACCGTCCATCTACGGACACAACATTAAGAATGTTTAGATTCAAGTAATGCCTAGCTCTATATAGAGAACTCCTACTGACTTCGCCACTTTTCGACACAAGTGATCAATATGTATATTCCATGAAAGGTTTCGATCTAAGAAACGGTCTAAACCAAGGAATTTTTTATGTGTAACCTTCTTTAAAGGCTGTTCAAGTCTCAAAGTTAGGTCTGTGCTCGATTCGTTGAACGGCTTTATATTTTTAATGCGTTCAGTTTTGAAAGTGGATAAACTTGTTTTGGTAAGGTTAACTGTTAATTTGTGAGCATCAATTGAACCATTCCTGGAGATTATATAGTTCTCTATTTAGAATCGACACGATTTTCTTAAAACATTTATGACTGAAAAGTAGGTTCATTTTATCTGCATACAAAACTAACTGGGCAATCTCAATGGCAAATTGGGAATCGTTAATAGAAATAAGAAAAAGTATTGGTCCAAGAATTGATTCTTGCGGGACACCGTAAGTCAATGGTAAAGTTTCTGATTGCTGATCTTCAATAAAAACATACTGCATTCTATCTTTCGGATAGTTTTCAAACCATTTAAAAGCGTCATTCCTGATACTATAATAGGTTAGCTAATAAAATGTTATGGTTAATATTTTAGAACGCCTTTGAAAGATCAAGGAATACGCCCACAGCGCAGCGATGTTACCGCTGTTGATCGCGTCAGTAATTTTGTGGATACGAAATCAAGAATTGCTAAAGTAGGGTTTCACTTTTTTCTAAAACCAAATTGGTCAATTGGTTCTGTTAAAGATTCACATATAATGCTTTCAAAAATCTTTGATAGACTGATAGACTGATAGATAGAAAACGGCCTAAACCTTCCTAAACCTAGACTCGTTCCAGCCAAAAGGACTGGGCACGAGTAATGATATTGACGTTACGTTTGTTTATGGACGTAAATCTGATCTGTAAATCCGATGGGTTCCTGCTTTCGATGAGTCTACATACAATAATCAAATAATTTGTCATTTTGACTATCAGATTAGACTGATTCCATAAGTCGGTCCCAGTTTGCTCTCTGACGATTTTTTTTTTTTCGCTCACGCGGGTCATGACATCGAGCCCATCAAAATATATGGATTTAAGTCTACAAAATTATTAACATCACAATGTTCAATGTTCATGGTATAATAAAACGGATAGGATTCGAAATTAAATTTGAATTTGAATTTTTGTGACCTATGACGTAATATGCAAACGAAGAATTGCCCAATCAGAATATTACAGTATCACGTGATCATTTCTATATATAAGGGTTAAATTCCCCTGCCCTCTTCCTTGATACGGCCATGTTTAATAAGAAGAGAAGAAGAGAGTCATGTAGGTATAGCCGAACTTTAATTCGGGTCGCGGACGAATTAACCCGCAAAGAGCAACGACAACTCGTTTTTTGGTGCAGGAATATAGCGAAACATACAGAAGACGTTCTGGAGTTATTTAAAAAACTGGAAGAAAAGCGCTTCATTTCTGAGGATGATATTTCTTTTTTGAAATACTTCGCAGAGGCTATCCGGCGATGCGACATAATTAAGATGCTTGAAGAATATGAATCGGATCGAGATGGAAGTTGCGATGATTCTTGAACGGAATACCTTGACTTCAGAAGTAAACATAAACTAGACCTTGATTCTTTTGATTTGCCACCTATCACAGATACTGTAACATCATTCCTAACATAAAAGTTTGGAGTTGGTCGGGAGAAGTTAACTGACTTAGCCAAACTACTCGGATCTAAAGAATAATTAATTCTCTTAATTTTACTGTCATTTCTCCTGTATTACATCTTATGAGCTATAAACTTTGCACTTTTACTAATATCGAGGTGCTCTTTCTATTTTTGGCATTCCTTGTGACGGTGCTGCTTGATATAGGGGAGATAGGGTCAAGTGCCCTATGCATATGGCCTATTTACTCGTGCCCAGGCCTTTAGGCCGGGAACGAGTTATAAACTGCAAATGTTTTTTTTTTTTTTTTTTTTTTTCCTCTGTTCGTCCTGAGGGACCTCTGATTGGTTAAGAACGTAAAAACAATGCCCTTCATTCATCACTTTTGAGCGACAGCGAACGCAAGCCAGGAACTTTAGGAATGCAAGATGGCCGACTATAAAGAAAATAGCTTTCAGAGACAGGCTTTTCCTGCAGTAGAACAATGTAATTTGGAGCTTTTAACTCGAGATATACCTATATACTTATAAGAGCTTCAGAATGGGCTGTAATTTTGAGCTTCATCTCCAATACTTTGACCAAATATCGAACTCTAAATGGAGTACTTGAAAGAGAACCCTCGCGATAAACATGGATAAACTGAGTATTTCCTATGAGCTGTGAATCTACGAATTTCTCATCCTACATGTTGCTAAACGAACATACGTAGAAGCAAGTCAATTGTATTCCTCATTCAAGCATTCAAGAGATCTTGAGAGGTTTTTGTACTGAATTTTAATACGGAATTCTAAAGCAGACCATTGCATGGAACGGATAGGTTCCATTGACCTTGTTGGTCACGTAACGTCTTTTATTATTTAAAACATCCGAAACATGAACGAAAATATTCACGATTTGTTATTTTGTTAAAAACGCCGTTGTAGAAGTCTTTACAGCAAACAATTGAGACACATAGTGAAATAAAAAGTTGAATAAACTGGTATATTCGCTGGGAATATTTTGCATGTCGACTAATAGCTGCTGACAGACAAATTGACTAATCAGATATTCTTTAAAAAGGTCAAAAAAGGTCTTTATTATGTTATGGTTAAGTGAAGAATGCGTGAAACGGCTCGGGGAAGAGTACGAACGGGGCTGGTCATTGAAGCCTCTCCTATAAGGGGGCTTCCGGGGCACGAGTGAACGCACGTGTGCGTCTAGTTAACTATTAATCATATACATACAAAAATTTCTAAAATATGATTGTCTGAGAGCACGCCAAATTATTTTCTTAACCCGTGAAAAAATACAAAATCTACATAGTACTAAAAAGTATAAAATCCTTTGTTATTTTCCATGCTATTTTGCATTATTTAGCTAGTACAATTTAACGGATTAAGTGCGATCATGCACTTTAGTATATTCCAAACCTATTGATGGATGGTCTTTGAATTGACAGATGCAGTAGATGATAGGTTGAGGCTTGTTTCAAGTAGTAAGACCTGTTATCCGTGTGTACTGAGAGTGATCATATATTAATGTAGCCTGCGTAGCGGCCCTGGGGAGGGGAAGGGGAAAGGGAAAAGGAAGGCAGGCTAATATTATAGTGCAAACGAAGTCATAACTCTAAAAATCTATGATGATGGACATGATAATGATTATGCATGAATGTTATATGTTTTGACTACCAGTACCATGCCACATGTCCTCATAGAGGGCTTTTATTGTAATATGACGTAATATGCAAACGAAGAATTGCCCAATCAGAATATTACAGTATCACGTGAACATTTCTATAAAAAGGATTCAATTACCCTGCATCGGTCTTGATGCAAACCGACCAAACCAACATATTGAGCTCATGTATAAGTAAGTGTTATACCCGAACTTTAATTCGGGTCGCGGACGAATTTACCTGCAAAGAGCAACGACAACTCGTTTTTTGGTGCAGGAATACAGTGAAACGTACAGAAGACGTTCTGGAGTTATTTGAAAAACTGGAAGAAAAGCGCTTCATTTCTGAGAATAATATTTGTTATTTGAAATGCTTCGCCAAGACTATCCAACGATACGATATAATTAAGATTCTTGAAGAATATGAAGCGGAAATGGAAGTTGTTATGATACTTGAAGAATACCTTGACTTCAGATGTAAGCATAAAGACCTTGATTCTCTTGATTTGCCACCTATCACAGATACTATAACATCATTCCTAACACAAAAGTTTGGAGTTGGTTGGGAGATTTTGACTGACTTAGCCAAACTACTCAGGCCGAAAGAAAGCCTCAGAATTGCAATACAAGAGTGCTTGGATGTGATTCACAGTAGAGAGTTGACGTGGACTACCGTGCTAGAGATTTTAGGATTCAGCTTAGAACTAGCTTACAGAAGGATGTGTCTGACCGTCGGACCATCAAAATTTCAGCGCTGGGTGTCAGACATCGATGAAATTAGGATGGTACTGCGGGAAGATGACCTGATAGTCTGGGTAGCTGAACATGGTGGAATGGTAAGTAGTACAGAACTACTTCAATATGATTTGGTATATAAAAATACTTTTGGTTGAACTAATATGATCAGACATTGGCACATATAAGCTCACCGTCGTGTGCCAAGCAGTAAACCTAAAGATACGATTTATGAGATATATCAAAACGTTTATTTTCTTGGTGTAGGAATAAAACTTTTAATGTGACTACGTGTTTTCGGAAGAATTTGGATTTTGAAAACTATGTGGTCTCGGATCCTTCTCGAAAGTAATTAAAATAACGGTAGGGGGTATAAAAACTGATCGAAGTGAAGCAATCACACCAGACTTATAAAAATCGCAAGTATTTCCTAGAATCTTAGATTTGTTCCTTGCATGCATGCAGCAAGAATTTTATCAAATCATATAGGCTAGTCACAGGAGTTAAAAGCTAGTTTTGAGATTTTGTTAAATAATATTTTGCCTCGGAAAGGGTACATGTTGATTGATTTTTTCTCATTTTCTTTTTGGAAACAGGCTGCATGTGCCCAAATTATCACAAAGCATGAAGAAGACGACACAAGACAAGAAGAAATAAAAGCCTTGAGTCGAGAAATTGCCATATCGAAATTGCTCGATTAGTTTAACAAAGTAACTAACTAATTTTGACATACAGGGCTAATAGCAATATGAATTACATGCAATGTGATAAAAAATAATAGCTAGGACATTCAAAAACTATAAACCAAAAAACCGGATAAGACAACCAAAATTAAAAAAAGTGAAAAAAGTTAGGACAAAACAAAAACACAATAAAATCAGTGTACAAATTAAAAAAAAAAGAATTAAAACGTTCTAGCTACATTTTTTCCTGTGGTTTACTTGACGGCTGATTGCTTATTGGTGATTCAAAACTAAGATATTCACTGAATTTTTCCGCCTATGTTTATAAATTTTCTGTCTGTATTTACATTTGTTTCCATGCTAAAGTCCACTTATCCCTTATGCAAGGTCAACTATAAATAACAGAGTCACTAAAGAATATATATTTATATATTCTTTTGTCATTCTCTTTTGTGACTTTGTTATATATAGTTGACTCTGTATTGTAATCTTTACACTGATGATGGCAGCCTGACTGTCGAAACATGTCTGTAAAAATTCATAAAATCGTCTTACTTTTTCTGAAAATTTTGTCAAATTTTCTGCTCTCAAGTCCATTTGGAAATATCATCCACGACCTAGCAGAGAAATATGATAACATCAGCGTCGGTGATCTACGAAAACTGGAAAAAAAACTCAGTGAAAGCACGCAAAGTACTAGTTAAACTAGATGCCAATGTTCTCCGTATTCTGTCAAACGTTTGGAGTGTTTTCAAAGTCCATCAATTTCAATCTACCCGCTAACCTCTCTAACGTCAGTCGTCATGACTGTAAATCCAAACAGCTTCTGAGGAGTGCCATTACCAAGCGTTCCAAAGACCACAACAAATTATGTAAATTGTAAGTGTGTGTGTTCGTTCCAGCTTGTGTCTTTTTTTAATGAGCTTGACAAAGAAATGGGAATCCCTAGGGAATCCCTTCCTTTCATTTGTTGTATTCTTGCGATCCATGGTACAGTGAAGGGGCTCTAGAAAGATCGGTCTATGGCAATTTGACTCGTTCTTCCCCAGAATGACATCGTAGCTGGGATGAATGTTATGGCCAGTTTGGTTAACAGGCTAGTAAATGCCGAAGGTCGATATGTTTGATGATCTTGAAAGGAAGGAACTCGCTAGAGCATACATTCCTAACGAACACAGTTGAACACTGACTTAAAATTTACATTATCCTGACGAAGACTGACAGTCGGGGTCGAAAATTTGAATATTTAAAAAGTCTCACTTTAAAAAAAAAATTAGATCTGATTAAAAAATAATAATGATGATGATGATGATGATGATGATGATAGTCGGAGGTCTGGAACGAACTTCAAAAATAAGCAAGTTCAAATCTTCAAATCACATATCCGTTTTTGCCAGGAAAGTAAGGACTCCGGTATTCTTCCACGGTTTCTACGAATTAAACCGCATATCGACCATCCAAAAGCTGCATGGGATCATCGCTCGACGTGCTGATTGGGCCTATCTACGCGTTAATGGACGTCATTGCACACAAGGATCAGGAAAAAGAGCCATACCATCAAGCTACGGCACGAAAAAAAGGTCCAACGTAATAATTCTCAAGATCATGTCGAGGCGGAGACTAAGAAAAGATGGGTAGTTAACGCTTCTGGTAAGGATCTAGATGAGGGTGAAATAGCGCTGTTAAGGAAAGACATAAATTTTGCCATAACGCTCAGAACTGCTCCTGTACAGGTTATTATTGTCCCGTGAGGCTAGAGATGAAATTAGAGGTGCTATATGCAGTATTCTCAAGAACGCCAAGGATCTGTAACATTCCCTGTAAAGAGTGCATGGGAAGCTACCAGGAGTTTACAGAGCAATAAAGATATAATGGTTCTACCGGCAGACCGTTAAGGTAACGCCACTGTCGTAATGGACAAAGCCGAATATCACAAGCAAATAACGTCCATGTTGCAAGACGCCAACACTTATCTTCCCATAACTCCGACCGGCTCTTTTTGTACTGCCTTGCCATCGAGAAATAAATTATACCTCTGGGTTTTTTTTACTCTCTTTTTTCCATATTTTATTTACTTCACATTCCTCACATTATACGATGCAGTTCTTTGTTTCAAGATGCACGAAGTTGGAAAATAGTGTTACGTCGGAAAAGCGGTCTATTTGAAGTACATACACAGTAGCTGACCAATATGTATGATATATATATGTTATGATAGATGGATAAATGATAGGCTTAAATTAAACTTGTTTTTGTTTTAGATAGTGATAGACGTATATATATAATCCAAACAAGTATAAAGAGGCAAGATAATAATGAAATGAAACAAGAGAAAATTTTCTCTTGAATGAAACAAGCATGATAACCCGGGGGGGGGGGATCTATTGTAAAAGGATCGGGTCTATGCTCGTTGGAAATTTTCAAAAATATCCCTGCTTAAAAGATATTGGAAGTCTTTTGAAAAGGGCGTGGCTGAACAATTTTTAACCTCTACAAAGAGATACCAGCTAGCGATAGCAAGCTAATGAACATTATATTATGAACATAAAATTGGATGGTCGACACACTTTTGTTAAATTGCGCAATTTTCTTCCATTTGAGAACAAGATAAGCAATGGGCTGTATTGATACCCTAAAAATACTAGGAAATGTCAAAACTCTAAACTTCAATTTTAACACCCTAAAAGATAGCAAATCGCTGATTTTTGCCCCTAAGAGATACGAAGAGCATACCCGATCCTACCCTGCGAGCAGAGTCCCCCTTAACCTTCTAATCGGGGACTCTGCTCGCAGGGTAACCCGATCCTTTCAGTTACAATGGAGTCACCCACCAACCCACCCAACAATGTAATATGATAGATCTTAAAGGGAAATTTGTGTAATAGTCAGATTCATACAATAGAAAACAAAAGAGTTAGATTGTAATAGTACTTTATGAAAACTGACCACTCTAAGTAAGCTTTTGTATTTTTAAGGGGTTTTTTTTCACTCGTCCAGGGAAATTTCATTCCACTTCTTTTGTCGCTGCATACTGAACACCGTGCTGCCCATAATTCAGATTATTTCTTCGGGAAAGATAAAGATTTTTGCTCGACTTCGATCTCGTATTGTACTGATGTATTTTGTCAATGTTTTGTTTTGTCGATGTTAATGTCGATAAAAAGATTAGTAAATATGCTGGGTAATTGTTTTTTTGAATGCTTAAAAGTGATTCCAGTGAGTTGTAGCTTTACTATTCTAAAAATATTTAATAATCCCAACTTGGGAGAGGTCTACTTGGTATTTTTATATCAGATAATATAATAATTCTCAAAGCACACTTTTGCAATAAATGAATAGCCGGAGCCTTAATTGTCTTGTAGTTAGACCCCCAGATGAAAGTTCCATATGAAATGTATGAGTATATCATTCAGGTTGTAATATAAGTTCTTAAGAATGTTTAGATTCAAGTAATGCCTAGCTCTATAGAGAACTCCTACTGACTTCGCCACTTTTCGACACAAGTGATCAATATGCATATTCCATGAAAGGTTTCGATCTAAGAAACGGTCTAATGCAAGGTCTAAACCAAGGAATTTTTTATGTGTAACCTTCTTTAAAGGCTGTTCAAGTCTTAAAGTTAGGTCTGTGCTCGATTCGTTGAACGGCTTCATATTTTTAATGCGTTCAGTTGTGAAAGTGGATAAACTTTGTTTTGGTAAGGTTTACTGTTAACTTGTTAACACTGAACCATTCCTGGAGATTATATAGCTAATTCAATTAACGTTGTCGCTGAAAAAAGCCTAAAGCCTTGAGAGCGGAATCATGAAAATTTTTTATCACCGTGACATCATTACAATAAAAACTCACTGTATGCTTGCAAATTCTACAACTTGGACACATATTCCTTAATTTCTCAGATACCCTATAGAGAAGTTTGTTAGTACACAAAAGATATTTGAAAGGCTTTAGCCTTTAGGCTTTTTTCAGCGACAACGTTAATTGAAATAGCTATATAGCGTCACTATCCAAAGCGTTCAACGAACTGTCATGCCGGGCATGTCAAACCATGATGCATAGCGAATTTTTGCTTATTTGCAAAGTATCCTGGGAGGTCATGCCGGGCATGTCCGGAAATTTTTTGGCGCGTTTGGCATGAAATCATGGGCGCTAAGCACCATGGGAAAACTCACTTGACAAGATAAATGTCAAAAAAAAACCTACACAGTATGGCCCTTAAAAACTGGTGTTATTACGACTCTAATACCATGATCACCTCGGGATCCATTAATTGTTTCAAGAGGGACGTTTAATGTCTAACATCCCTCCTACCTAAATAGAAATGAGGGAGATTTAAAACTAAATTTCCCTCATACATTTTTAATGAGGGAAATTTAGAACTAAATTTCCCTCGTTAATGATGTATGAGGGAAATTTAGTTGTAAATTTCCCTCATTACTATTCATGAGGTACAGTCCCTCATATAACAATCATCGAGACAATCGGAACAAAAGTGCGGGCTGTTCCGAAACTCTGTAACATCATAACAACTAGTGATTTTATCACTAAACACTCTAAACCGCGCGCAAATGCGCTCAAAAACCTGCCCAAAAGTTTGATTAAGATCCAATCTAGATAAAATAAGAGACATTTTGTTTCAGTTTGTTGAAATTTATTGATTTTTTCGTAATTATTACATGATTTTCCCCAATGGTCTTAATAAAATTGACAAATGACACAGGTAGCCCAAACTAATTATCATCGCGCGTAAAACGCCCTCTCGAAAACAGAGCCTGGGGTGCCCGTGGGGTTTTTGCATGTAAAGCCTCATGATGTAAGTATAAACAGGTTCAAACGAATAGCTAGTGATGTTAGAAAACTGTCATCGTTTTAGTTATCTTCTATCTAAGAGGCCTCATTGGTTTGCTTTTTCTTGATTTTCAATCTCAATGTCGAGGGCTAAACAGGTGAATATTATTATGTAATATTTGTTTGGCCAACTGTGTTCTCAAGCCGAAGATGTTTAGCTACTTTTCTGCAATAATATCCTTTTAAACATTGTATATGTTAAACCTCAAACAGAACAATTAAATAATTTTTAACCCAGATAATTTGTAGTTTTTGTTTTGAATCAGTGTTTAGTGTTCATATATTTGTTACTGTGGGAGCAAGGATCTGATAGTTTTATTTGATAGCTGTCATTCTCATCCCAATATGTTTTGCCTTGCAGGTAGCCACAGAAGACCAAAGTTTGCAAAATATGGAACAAGCTACCATTTTCGATTTTATTATAATTTGAAACATTGGTGACTCCTCATGAAATCTCTAGATCTTATGGAAGAGAAACTCCTCTCTAATTCAATTTATTGAAATCTGTTTTCAAAATTGTGAAAATAATTATCAAATCTTAAAATTACAATATACTAATCACACATTTTTTTACTAAAGCTATAGAAATAAACATTATTTGGTAAAATTAAATATAAATATGCTTGCATTGTATGTTGGGAAGACATGCCGGGCATGCCAGCTGAACATGTAAATGTGATTGCATTGTATGTTGGGAAGACATGCCGGCATGCCAGCTGAACAAGTAAATGCGCTTGTATTGTATTTTGGGTAGACATGCCGGGTATGTCCTTGTCATATTTCGCATCATTCTCCCTCGGATATTTCACGTTTATATGAGGCTTCAAAATAACTCACAACGGGCATGAAAATGTTGCGCACATGCCCTTTAATAGTTTTTGAAATACTGTCGATGCGCCTTTCTTGCGTTAGCGGGCTTTTCCTTTAAATAGGCATGACGAAGAAATAGAAATGCTAATCAAGCAAAAATTCGAGAAATATAAGACCACAAATTTTGGACATGTCAACAAAGACGGAATGCGTAAAATGAAACGTTCTTTTAAGGGCAAAATATAGTGAACTAGACGCACACGTGCGTTCACTCGTGCCTATGCCTGGAGCCCTTTTTAAGAGAGGCTCCAATGACCGGCTCCGTTCGTACTCTTCCCCTAGCCGTTTCACGCATTCTTCACCATTCCGGGAAATAGCTAACCGTAACAAATGACCTTTTTTGAATCGGCTAACTTAAACTAAAAAATATCTTGATTAGTTAGTTTGTCTGTCAACAGCTATTAGTGCCTTTGTCTTTCTATTATCATGCATAGGTATTAGATATCTCCAACATGCAAAAATATACCAGTTTTATATTCAACTTCTTATTTCACTATATATCTCAATTGTTTGCTGTAAAGACTTCTACAACGGCATATTTGACACAATAACAAATCGTGTATTTTTTCGTTCATGTTTCGGATGTTATAAAAATGAATAAAAGACGTTACGTGACCAAACGCGAAATACAAGGTCAATGGAATCTAGTTTCATGCCATTCCGATATTAAATTAAAATTCACTACAAAAACCTCTCAAGATCTCTTGAATGCTTGAATGAGGAATATAATTGACTTGCTTCTATGTATGTTCGTTTAGCAACATGTAGGATGAGAAATTCGTAGTTTTCCAGCTCATAGGAAATAGTCGTTATCGCGAGGGCCTCGGCTTTCAAGTACTCCATTTAGAGTTCGATATTTGGTCAAAGTATTGGAGATGAAGCTCAAAATAACAGCCCATTCTGAAGCTCATATAAGTATATAGGTATATCTCGAGTTAAAAGCTCCAAATTACATTGTTCTACTGCAGGAAAAGCCTGTCTCTGAAAGCTATTTTCTTTGAAGTCGGCCATCTTGCATTCCTAAAGTTCCTGGCTTGCGTTCGCTGTCGCTTAAAGGTGATGAATGAAGGGCATTGTTTTTACGCTCTTAACCAATCAGAGGTCCCTCAGGACGAACACAGGAAAAAAAAAAAAAAAAAAAAAAAAAAAAAAAAACATTTGCAGTTTATAACTCGTTCCCGGCCTAAAGGCCTGGGCACGAGTAATGATAGCATGTCTTCATGCCAAGACGTCCTAAAAGCGCTGTGCATGGCTAAATAAAGCAATTACAGTCTTATAAGGGCATGAAATTAGAAAAAAACATGCTTCTTTCTCAAAAAGTTCCAAACATTTAGCAAATGTTTACTTTCTAAACCATAAGGGTAACTCTTCAATAGAAACACTATATCTTTTAGATAGCATTCAAACTATATAAAAGCGTCATTCCTGAGGGGTTTAACTTGTCTAATAAAATGTTTTGAGTGAAAGAGTCGGCCTAAAGGCCTGGGCACGTGTAATGACGTTAGTTTATGGATGTAACATCTGACAAAATTTGAGTTTTCGTTTGATGGGTTATCGTTCGATGGGTTTTTGCTTTCGATGAGTCCGCATACAATTAAATAATTTTTCATTTTGACCATCAGATTTGACAATTCGTTTGATGACATTGAGTTTCTATTTGATTACTTTGGCATTTGCTTGTCAGATTGGACAAATTCATTAATTTGATACACTTTAGTTCGTTGATTTTTTTCACTGATTTTATCTCCATATTTTCTACAGTTCGCTTTCCAAAACTGGTTCTCAAGGACGCTGAAATAGATCTATAATTTGGGGATTTTTTTTGTGATGTTCCCACTACTTCTTAGAAAAGCCCCCAACAGCCGATTAATTTTTCTGTATTGCCCAATCAGAATATCACAGTATATCACGTGAACATTTCTATATAAAGGGTTCATGATCCAGCCTTTTTCTTGAACCTGTGATACTGACTTTGATACCTACATATGCTTAGAAACAATAATGTAAGAAGAATATACAATGGTTTACATACCGAAAGTTTAATGCGGATCGAGAAGGAACTTACCTGCAAAGAGAAACGAAAACTCAGTTTTTACTGCAGAAATATGGTGGAACCTACAGAAGACGTTCTGGAGTTATTTGAAAAACTGGAAGAAAAGCGCTTCATTTCTGAGAATAATATTTGTTTTTTGAAAGACTTCGCAAAGACTATCCGGCGATACGACATAATTAAGATTTTTGAAGAATATGAATCGGAGATGGAAGTTGTTATGATACTTGAAGAATACCTTGACTTCAGATGTAAGCATAAAGACCTTGATTCTCTTGATTTGCCACCTATCACAGATACTATAATATCATTCCTAACACAAAAGTTTGGAGTTGGTTGGGAGATTTTAACTGACTTAGCCAAACTACTCAGGCCGAAAGAAAGCCTTAGAATTGCAATACAAGAGTACTTGGATGTGCATCACAGTAGAGAGTTGACGTGGACTACCGTGCTAGAGATTTTAGGATTCAGCTTAGAACTAGCTTACAGAAGGATGTGTCTGACCGTCGGACCATCAAAATTTCAGCGCTGGGTGTCAGACATCGATGAAATTAGGATGGTACTGCGGGAAAATGACCTGATAGTCTGGATGGCTGAACATGATGGAATGCCGGTAAGTAGTACAAAACAAAATATTTGGTATATTGAAATGCACTGATGAGGCCCCACTAAGGGGGTTCTTGATATCCTGTATCCCCTTAATACTTGCAAATATCCCGTATCCCCATAATTGTGAGGCTTTGTATCCCCAAAATTAACAAAATGACGTCTCATTTTCGGATACCGCAGAAAAAGCTAATTCAGCTACTAAGACCTATTATATAAGAACTCTATTCTGCATGTGTGACGATATATTTGATTATACTGTATAGATATAACTACATTTCGTGATGGTTAGCTTAGCATAAAGATCATTACAGTATACATTGCATTGTAACAAAGGGCGTAAAGCGAAGGGTTCAGGCAAAAGATTCTTGTTGATTTGAGACGCTCTCGCCGAAACAAAGTGCGAGTATAAACTCAACAAAGACCAAATGCAAAGTTTGTTTGTTTGTTTTTGTGCATTATGGGCCAGTTAGAATTATTGAGATATTTTTAGAGCGCGAAGCGCGATCCGCTGGGCAAATTTTTTTTGCCATACTATTGAAAATTTCGCAATCTGATTGATTGAAAACTATTTTCCAAAAGAGTTTAGACAAAAGTGCTGAAGCGTTGCGTCGTAGCCCTATTAAAATTTTACGACTTTTACCACAAATGTAATGGGAGTTTGCAGGTGCCACGAGAGTTTTTGATTTTAATCTTACAAAGACAAAAGTCTAATATTAGAAAAGAGCATACCAAAGTTAGTAAAAACTGAAACTTTTAAAGTAATTTCGATGAAGAGCAACATAGTTTTGGCAAAAACATTTTTCTTACAATACATATTTGAAATTTTAATTCGCAATCTGATTGATTGAAAACTATTGTCAAAAGGAGTTCAGACAACGGTGCTGAAGCGTTGTGTCGCTCGCGCTCGTTCTAGGCCCTATTTAATTTATCAAAGTTTTACGACTTTTACCACAAATATAATGGGGAGTTTGCAGGTGCCACGAGAGTTTTTAAATTTTAATCTAACAAAAACAAAAATATAATATTTGAAAAGAGCATACCAAAGTTAGGAAAAACTAAAATTTTTAAAGTAATTTCGATGAAGAGCAACATAGTTTTGGCAAAAACATTTTTTTTACAATACATATATATTTGAAAATTTCGCAATCTGATTGATTGAAAACTATTGTCAAAAGGAGTTCAGACAACGGTGCTGAAGCGTTGCCTCGCTAGCTCGCGCTCGTTCTAGGCCCTGTTTAATTTAATTAAAATTTTACGACTTTTACCACAAATGTAATAGGGAGTTTGCAGGTGCCACGAGAGTTTTTAAATTTTAATCTAACAAAAACAAAAATATAATATTTAAAAACAGCATACCAAAGTTAGGAAAAACTAAAATTTTTAAAGTAATTTGGATGAATAGCAACATAGTTATGGGCGCAGTCGAATTTGTTCGTTTTCTAGAGAAACGCTCGATGCATGTAGGGCAAGCTGTTGCTCACCACCGAACGTTTCTTTAGAAAACAGCAAACTTCGCCGGCCGCCCACAACTGTCGCCATTCATTGAAACTGCTTCAAACTTCAATTTGTACTAAATTTAGTGTGCTCTTTTCAAATATTATATATAACGTTTTAGATTTTTAAAAATTCACGTGTCGCCTGCAAACTCCCCATTGTATAAAACTAATCGAAAGCGTCACAGAATATCACAGAATGTTCAAAATCCAAGTGGAACCACAAGCGCAGCAAGTGGTTACACTGCAGCAATGTTTTGACTGACATTTTGTGATATGTCAAATTCATTTACTGTCAATAAGAGTACAGACAATGGAAAACCGCCTGCGCCGATTTGGTAATTAAGTCGAGAATAGCCAGGGGTTGCGATTAAGCGCGAAAAAATTGTATATGGTAAAGTATAGCTTAGAACGGTTGCTCAATTAGGCTCAGATTTCAGCCGTCAGGGATTCGTGCGCCTGCGATAATCATCCCCTCAATTGGATTTTCGCGAATCTCAGGCTAACTTCACTTTGGTATTTTCTGACCTTATTTATCAAATTTTGTGAAGAAACTCAAATATACCGTATCCATAAAATTGTGTTCCAAGATCCCGTATCCCCATACCTTTTCTCCACAGTATCCCGTATCCCTATAAGTTAATTTTTCCTCAAATATCCTGGATCTCAAAACCCCAGTAGGGCCTCCTATGTGACTATGTGTTTTGAAAATTTTTGGATTGTGAAAATAATATGGAGTCTGATCCTTCTCGAAAGTAATAAAAATTACGATTGACGGCGAAAACCGATCGAATTAAGAGCTGGGACTATAACAAGCAATCACATCAAAAAGCATTGTATATATAGCTTATAAAAACTCAAAATATATTTCACCGATTTTCAAATCGCATGTATTTCCTGAATAGATTGGTTCCTTAACTTGCAGCACGGTTTTTGTCAAATCATATACATGCATATAGCCACAGGAAGTTTAAAATATTATTTTGAACTAGTGCTGATTGTTTCTCCTTTTTTAAAAACAGGCTGCATGTGCCGAAATTATCACAAAGCAAGAAGAAGACGACACAAGACAAGAAGAAATCAAAGCCTTGAGTCGAGAAATTGCCATCGAAATTGCCCAATAAGTATACTGAACAATGTAACGGTAACTAAGAGTAACCAATTTTGATGTATGAAGCTAATGACAATATGAATTTAATACATGCAATGTGATAAAAAATAATAGGACAATCAAAAACTATAAACCAAAAAACCGGATAAGACAACCAATTATAAAAAACAATGAAAAAAGTTAGAACAAAACAAAAACACAAGAAAATCAGTGTAAAATAAAGAAGAATTAAAAACGTTCTAAGAATATATTTTCCTGTGGTTTACTTGACGGCTGATTGCTTATTGGTGATTCTAAAACGCGAAGAAGGTATTCAATTTTTTCTGTATGTTTATAACTTTTCTGTCTGTATCTACATTTGTTTCCATCGCAACGGCTACTTATCCCTTTCAAAAAAAGTACGACGATTTTAATTTTTACAGACATGTTTTGACAGTCCTGCTGCCATCATCAGTGTAAAGATTACAAACAGAGTCAACTATATATATATAACAGAGTCACAAAAGAATATAAATTCATATTTTTTTGCGACTCTGTTATTTATAGTTGACTCTCTTAGGAGACTAAGAAAAGATGGGCCGTTAACGCTTTTAATTCTGGCAAGGATCTCCATGAGGTTGAAATAGTGTTGTTAAGGACTAGGCATGAATAGTTTGCCATAACGCCCAGAACTGCTCCTGTATGACGGCTGTCATTGGAACGAGGGATCTCTAAATTGTCTCGTGACGCTAGAGATGAAATTAGAGGTGATATATGTAGTATTCTCAAGAACGCCAAACACCCCAGGATCTGTAACATTCCCCGTAAAGAGTGGCCGGGGAGCTATGAGGAGTTTACAGAGCAATAAAGATATAATGGTTCTACCAGCAGACCGTAAAGGTAAAGACGCCACTGTCGTAATGGACAAAGCCGAATATCACAAGCAAATAACGTCCATGTTGCAAAACGCCAACATCATCCCATAACCGACCGGCTTCTTTTTGTACTGCCTTGCCATCGGGGAATAAATTATACCTAGCTCTGCTTTCTTACTCTCTTTTTTCCATATTTTATTTACTTCAATAACTGGTACGTAAATGTATTTTTTTATAAATGATTGTTATATATAATCTTTATAAATGACACCTTGTTAAATCAGTTTTGTAATCTTGATATCTTGTAAAATCTCTTATAACAACTTACATGGCCTACCCCGATGGTATACAAATATAGATCAGTGATGGTGATGATAAAAAAATCCGACAAGAGACGCAACCGGACCTCAAGTACAGCCAACTTGTTACAGAAGAAATTGAAGCAATTCCATGATTTGGGGAACTTGACGGACGAGGAATACATTAAAACCCAACGATCCGGTTTCATTTGCGTTTTTAAATGCAAGAAGGATCACTACACCTTACCCGATCCCCCTCCCACAATCCCCTTAAGACCTATTAGTGACTTTAAGATTTGACGACTACGGACTACGAGGACGGTTGGACGAGGACTAGCTTTATATGTTGTGGACTGGGTCGAGTACGTAGTACTTCGCGCGAAAAATCAAATTAAGTTTTTGACAACCGAGTACGAAGACTCTACGAAGGAACCGAGTGGAACTCATAAAATTTGTTCTTTGCTTTAAGTCAAAACAATGTCTTTCCAAGATGTTAGGGATAGCCTGATTTACGCTTTAGCTGATGGCTGTATAGACGAAGAAGAGTTTTTGATTCTTAATGAATATTTTCAGTCAACTAATCCTCTCTATCCTTACTGGGATTACGATGCATTTTGTTTGGACGACCTTGATACAACCGAGTGCAAGACCGAATTCAGGTTTGAAAAAGAAGATATCCCACTTTTAGCCAGAACCCTTAGGGTTCCTGACAGAGGGGGACATTGGGGTTTACGGTTTGGCGGTTTTGGCAGATTTTTAACGCGGTTTTACGGTTTTTGTCTATTCTATTCACGGTTTGGCGGTTCTCTAGATAGCTGCGGTTCGCGGATTTTGTTATGTTTCGACCGCGGTTTTCGGTTAAATCAAATTATGTTTGCGGTTTTACGGTTTCTAGTTATGACCACTTTCTAGGTCGTAATTTCTTCAAATAAGTTTCTTCCTTCGTAAATCGTGAAGTTTCAAAATGCGGTTTGCGGTTTTTGCCGATTCTCGATGCGGTTTCACGGTTTTTGTGCGTTTTTCTATGCGGTTTTGCGGTTTTGGTACCCCCCCAATGTCCCCCTCCTGACACTTTTAGATGCCGTCAAGGTACAGTTTGTAGTGGAATTGAGGGACTTTGTATGATATTAAAGCGGTTGGCATATCCATGTAGATATTACGATATGATCACACGTTTTGCACGTCCGGTGCCAGAGCTTTGTATGCTCAGCAATGTGGTTCTCGATTGGATTTACGACACCCATGGGCATCACTTGACATCATGGAATCAGCCTTTCCTTTCTTCGCCATTATTAGAACAATATACTGAAGTTATTTCAAGAATGGGCCCACTCAGAAATTGCTTTGGCTTTATTGATGGCACAGTTCATCAGATCTCCCGACCAGAAGAAAACCAGCGGGTAGTTTATAATGGCCACAAAAGGGTCCATAGTTTAAAATTTCAATCAGTAGCGATCCCCAACGGCTTAATTGCAAATCTTTTTGGACCTGTGGAAGGCCGCAGACATGACGCTGGGATGCTGAAAGATTCTAACTTGTTGGCTTCTTTGCAAATTTATGCTCACAACCTTGCAGGAGACCCTCTCTGCCTTTATGGAGATCTGGGATATCCCCTGCGCCCTCAACTTATGTGCCCTTTTCGCCAAACGGACTATCCAGTACTAACAAGGGACATGAAAGAATTCAACACTGCAATGAGCAGGCTAAGAGTGTCTGTTGAATGGCTTTTTGGGGAGGTGACCAATTACTTTAAATTTATTGACTACAAGAAAAACCAAAAGATTGGAATGAGTGCTGTTGGGAAGCAGTACCTGGTCAGTGCACTAATGAGAAATGCCCTTACCTGTTTATATGGTAACAATACATCAGCATATTTCCAACTACAGCCTCCAACACTTGATAACTACTTTGTATAACAGGTCTATATTGGCATATGTTCACTTTGCATTACAGCTTCTTTGGAATGAAATACCCATACATTTTTTTTCTCTATTTTTCAATAATTTCACTGTAACTGTGGAAGTTCTATCAGTGGAATCCAACCATTATTTTCCTTTGTTGACATTTGTGAGACTATTTTATTACACATGTATGTTTTATAGTAATTTTCATTTTATGGCGAAAGAAAATTGACTATTAAGTTTGTAGCATTTGATAAGAAACAAAAGAAAACAATGGATTCAGAGTCTACTACCAACTATTAGTTTGTCTATTGTTTCACGGTCAAATGAAAATCACTCTATTATACAGTCCAAGTAAAGCTACTCAATAAAAAATATCTACATAATATTGAATTTTTTCTATTTTATTCAAGCATTGAACACAAGTCTATAACAGAAACAAAATGTAGTTGTATTCATGGGTAAAGTGAGCACACTTAAACCATGAAATTGTACTAGCTAAATAAATTTATGTGCAAAATAGCACTTATCAAACAATAGAAAACTATTTTTTTACAATTTTAGTTTTTACAGTTTCAAAGATTTAGTGTGTTCACTCTAACTGTTCAACAAATAACTTTTCAAAGGTCTATAGAACATAGTTCCTTTGTTTATGAGACAATTTCTGTCTGTATTAACTGTTTTAAAAGCATATGTATGCTTATAAACCATCAACATTTGTGACATGGATTTAGGTAAAAACTCTAATGCATTAACAAAAGGGTTACACCCATGAACATAACCTAAATGACTTCTCTGGCATTGGGTTTTGAGATATCAAAAAATAGCTTTTCTAAAACCAGATTTTTTTATTTAACTCAATCAGACAAGTCACTTAGGCTATTTTCACTAAAGCACTCCATCAAAATTAATATTTGGTCAATATAAACTGTAAGTTTTAATAATCTTATTAAACAAACCTGAATCTACCTATTTGGTGAGTTTTGATAATAAGGCAAGAATTAATGCCTGGTTCTGTGCTTGAGCTTGAATTTGTTGCTGCAACTGCTGTTGTTGCTGCTGCTGTTGTTGAACAATCTGTCTTTGCTGCTCTATTAGTTGTTCTTGAAGCTGCTGTTGCTTTTGTCTCTCCATATCCAATCTTGCTTGCTCAAGACTGAATTGCTCTTTTTTCAATGCAATTTCTTCTTTCTTCAGCTCGGTTTCTGACTCATATCTCTGTTGTAGATACGAAATAGCTTCAGATCCTTTTCGCCTCTTTCTTGATTTTCCAGGCTTGGTAGCAGTTGTAGGCTCTTCTTCATCTGATTCACTTTTCACTGTGCTATCATCTGTATCACTTCTTCTTTTCTCACCCCAAGTTGACATTGCTTTCTCTCGCATAGATAAAGCCTTAGCTCTGTCATTTGTTTTACCATTAACATTTGCTTTGGCATCTGATTTTGCTGAGACAGTTCTCTCATGAATTTCCTCTAATAAAACTTCAGCTTCAGTTGGGTCTTCTGGATTTCCCCCTGATTCGTTTTCTTCTTTTCTGGTTTTTGAAATGAAGTCACCATACAGCTTGTTAAACTGATCCCTAACAGATCTTTGGCTTCTGGGAAATTCCTTGAACCCAGCTTGAGTATTCAAACAGGTGGCAACCTCTGTCCACTTTTCTCCTGCCTCCTTTGTCCCTGCTTTCTCAAGGTATGGTTCAATGCTGAGGACTTCTCTCAATAATGATATGTCTTTCTGTTTGTCCCAACGAAAAGTACCACTATAAAAAAAATGACAAAGGAATTAAGTCATTAAATTAATAAATAAAGTCCTGACCAGCTCTAAGTTCCTTTAATTTATATCAAGTACCCCCTTGTACAGAACCTGTGAACTATATTGAACTTCCGTATTTGAGATTTTTTGTTTCACTTTTTGTGTGTGTGCTGGCTTACAAAAGTGATTTTACTCAAATCAAACACTCAAAAACTCACTTGTTTCGTGTTTCGGTTTTGCTGTCACATGGTATCACTACACTGTAAATAAGAAAAGATTTAACTTGGATTATCCAATAAATGTCCACAAATTGCATTATGATCAAAACAGATTTGACTGCAAAACGTTCACTGTTTACCTATCTACGGTGAATCCCGACATCTTTGACTCTAAAAGGGAAATTGTTAAAATTAGATAAAACCATAAAATTGGTCGACACATCTCCACTGTGAAGTCACAAATGAAAGGTCACAAAATCTAAAAAAAATACACGAAATCGAAGCAAAATTTCTCTTTTTATGATCCTTTAGCTTTGTGACACAAATTCGTAAGGGAAAAATAGGAATAACTCACCTTGAAGGAGATTTATGTAGTCCTACTGAAACACGTTGTCGTTCGTTCTGGTCACTACGCAAAACTCACTGACTCCTCACCGTCGTGAAGCCACGACGGTAGGAAAATGGCGGCCCGACTACCTCGCCCCAGCCCACTTCCGGTGCTCGTCCGTACTCGTAGTCCGTAGTCGTCAAATCTTAAAGTCCCTATTAACAGTAGCGTTGGCTCCCCTACATACAGCGTGTGAAGATACCTGTCATATCTATTCCAGCTACTCCATACCAATACTGGTTATGCAGTTAAAAACTCAAGTGAATTCACATAATTTGTCCGTACTCAGACTGTCGAACCTGATGAAGAAATCGTTTCGTTCGATGTGGTATCCGTCTTCAGCACGATACCTGTCGACCTCGCCCTACAAGTGGTTAAAGCCAGATTAACGACCATCGACCAGTGGAAATCACGAACAAACCTCAACGTAATCAAGAACAGGTCAGTTTTGGAGTTAACAGCATTTGTGTTAAACAGTAGCTACTTTTCATATCAAAGCAAACAATGCCAACAAATCTTTGGTCGTACCATGGGTTCGCCTATTAGTGCCATCTTTGCCGATTTATAGTAATGGATGGAACAGATCAAGGTCAAGGCACTCTCAACGTTCGCCATCAGTCTTCGTTGGTGGCGCAGGTATGTTGATGATTCGAATGCCGCCGTGCATTCTACGCGACTAAACCGAAAAGGAGTATCGGGAAACTTGCAGAGGAATTGTTGTGACCACGAGGTGAACGTTGCGAATTTGTATTCCTTCGACTTCTACAAATTCTGTCGACTTGTTTCCTGAAATTTTCTAAGTATGGGATAGAATAAGATGTTAACATACCTGTTGCCAAGTGCCGTTGTCTTTGCTGCACTAGATATAATTCAGTAAGCTTCAAAAGTGAGCACGCCAGCACCACTCCAAAGACGTTCTCTGATTGGTTGATGGAGTTTTTTTTCCAAATTTTTATTTGCCATAGCTGGAAATTAAATTTCACTGTTTTTCAATTGTTTATTAGTCTCGGTCTGTTGCCCAGTTTCGAAACTAGGAAGACTGAGAACTGCTTCCGAGTAAAAACTGGCTTTGAAAATCTGAGGCCGGTTACCACCACACGGGATGCCCTTACACCACAGCGGTTGTATCGGCGATGTATTGTGCGCCCATATACACACCATTATGTAGCAAGTGTAGCGGTGATGTATTGTGCGCCTATACATACACACCACTATGTAGCGAGCGTAGCGGTTGTAGCGGTGAGGCATTGTGCACCTATACACACACACCACTATGTAGCGAGCGTAGGGGTTGTAGCGGTTGTAGCGGTGATGCATTGTGCGCCTATACACACGTACCATTATGTAGCAAGTGTAGCGGTTGTAGCGGTGATGTATTGTGCGCCTATACATACACACCACTATGTAGCGAGCGTAGCGGTTGTAGCGGTGATGCATTGTGCACCTATACACACACACCACTATGTAGCGAGCGTAGCGGTTGTAGCGGTTGTAGCGGTGATGCATTGTGCGCCCACATACACACACACCACTATGTAGCGAGCGTAGCGGTTGTAGCGGTGATGCATTGTGCCCCTATACACACACACCACTATGTAGCGAGCGTAGGGGTTGTAGCGGCTGTAGCGGTGATGTATTGTACGCCTATACACACACCACTATGTAGCGAGTGTAGCGGTTGTAGCGGTTGTAGCGGTGATGTATTGTACGCCTATACACACACACCACTATGTAGCGAGTGTAGCGGTTGTAGCGATTGTAGCGGTGATGCATTGTGCGCCTATACACACACACCACTATGTAGCGAGTGTAGCGGTTGTAGCGGTGATGTATTGTGCGCCTATACACACACACCACTATGTAGCGAGCGTAGCGGTTGTAGCGGCTGTAGCGGTGATGTATTGTACGCCTATACACACACACCACTATGTAGCGAGCGTAGCGGTTGTAGCGGCTGTAGCGGTGATGTATTGTACGCCTATACACACACACCACTATGTAGCGAGCGTAGCGGTTGTAGCGGCTGTAGCGGTTATGCATTGTGCGCCTATACACACACACCACTATGTAGCGAGCGTAGCGGTTGTAGCGGCTGTAGCGGTGATGTATTGTGCGCCTATACACACACACCACTATGTAGCGAGCGTAGCGGTTGTAGCGGTTGTAGCGGTGATGTATTGTACGCCTATACACACACCACTATGTAGCGAGCGTAGCGGTTGTAGCGGTGATGCATTGTGCCCCTATACACACACACCACTATGTAGCGAGCGTAGGGGTTGTAGCGGCTGTAGCGGTGATGTATTG
Organism: Telmatactis stephensoni; assembly: GCA_029948255.1. Classification (NCBI taxonomy): domain Eukaryota; kingdom Metazoa; phylum Cnidaria; class Anthozoa; order Actiniaria; family Isophelliidae; genus Telmatactis; species Telmatactis stephensoni. Next base: position 1,211,794 of record JALIZF010001899.1, read on the forward strand.
TACGCCTATACACACACCACTATGTAGCGAGTGTAGCGGTTGTAGCGGTTGTAGCGGTGATGTATTGTACGCCTATACACACACCACTATGTAGCGAGTGTAGCGGTTGTAGCGATTGTAGCGGTGATGCATTGTGCGCCTATACACACACACCACTATGTAGCGAGCGTAGCGGTTGTAGCGGTGAGGCATTGTGCACCTATACACACACACCACTATGTAGCGAGCGTAGGGGTTGTAGCGGTTGTAGCGGTGATGCATTGTGCGCCTATACACACACACCACTATGTAGCGAGCGTAGGGGTTGTAGCGGCTGTAGCGGTGATGTATTGTACGCCTATACACACACCACTATGTAGCGAGTGTAGCGGTTGTAGCGGTTGTAGCGGTGATGTATTGTACGCCTATACACACACCACTATGTAGCGAGTGTAGCGGTTGTAGCGGTTGTAGCGGTGATGTATTGTACGCCTATACACACACCACTATGTAGCGAGTGTAGCGGTTGTAGCGATTGTAGCGGTGATGCATTGTGCGCCTATACACACACACCACTATGTAGCGAGCGTAGCGGTTGTAGCGGTGAGGCATTGTGCACCTATACACACACACCACTATGTAGCGAGCGTAGGGGTTGTAGCGGTTGTAGCGGTGATGCATTGTGCGCCTATACACACACACCATTATGTAGCGAGCGTAGCGACTGTAGCGGTGATGTATTGTGCGCCTATACATACACACCACTATGTAGCGAGCGTAGCGGTTGTAGCGGTGATGCATTGTGCGCCTATACACACACACCACTATGTAGCGAGCGTAGGGGTTGTAGCGGCTGTAGCGGTGATGTATTGTACGCCTATACACACACCACTATGTAGCGAGTGTAGCGGTTGTAGCGGTTGTAGCGGTGATGTATTGTACGCCTATACACACACACCACTATGTAGCGAGTGTAGCGGTTGTAGCGATTGTAGCGGTGATGCATTGTGCGCCTATACACACACACCACTATGTAGCGAGTGTAGCGGTTGTAGCGGTGATGTATTGTGCGCCTATACACACACACCACTATGTAGCGAGCGTAGCGGTTGTAGCGGCTGTAGCGGTGATGTATTGTACGCCTATACACACACACCACTATGTAGCGAGCGTAGCGGTTGTAGCGGCTGTAGCGGTGATGTATTGTACGCCTATACACACACACCACTATGTAGCGAGCGTAGCGGTTGTAGCGGCTGTAGCGGTTATGCATTGTGCGCCTATACACACACACCACTATGTAGCGAGCGTAGCGGTTGTAGCGGCTGTAGCGGTGATGTATTGTGCGCCTATACACACACACCACTATGTAGCGAGCGTAGCGGTTGTAGCGGTTGTAGCGGTGATGTATTGTAAATTTCATTAACAATCTGTGTTCTATTGTTCACCCTTGGGACACTTGTTACTACAAGAACTCTGAGTGACATTATATATATCTTATTGTAATTGCTTTGATAATGATGCTAGCCAGGCATCGAATTAAACGTTAGCTTTTTCACCCTTGTCTTCTTAGTAAAAATTACTAGTAAGTCTGCATTAATTAGAATCTATGTTCGGTTGTATTTTTACGGAATTACCTTAATCGTTCTTTTATTTTCTTTCGTGCATCTATAACGCCTTGGGCGCGCTGCTTTTTGTTGTCTAATTGATAAATTAGATAATCGTTTGCATTTTGCGAGAAAGCTATAAAATATTTGATTTGCAGACGATTACAAATACGTTATATTTCCCTTCACGGCCGTCCCCTGTTAACAATTATTTCAGTGGAGCTAGGTAAGGTTTTCATTATTAATTGTCTTGTTTAATTTTATAAACCACTTGTGCATGCTTTTGTCAGCAGTTTTGGCAAAAGTTATTTGAAAAATACGTACATCATGCAGTAATATAAACTTCTCTCCAATGCCTGGTCTGTGAATAAACTCCTAAAACACTTTACATTTTTGCTACTGTTCAGGTTATTACAATCCTAGTGTGATTAAAATCCCTCTTAATACATTTCTCTTCCTTTAGATATGCCTCTAGAGTCCATTAGCACAACATATCGTCAAAATTCGCAAGATACTTTCCTCCGTATAAAAACAATACATATATATTTATATAAAATAATAAATAATTTTATATATGAAAAGCCAATGAAAAGCATCTTTTGACTGTTCCTATTGTAAAGACGTCCACATTTGGTGAAAGGGCCTTCTCCGTGTGCGCCCCAAAGCTTTGGAACTCACTCCCTCTGGACATTAAGAAATCTAGTTTTCTTGATATTTTTAAGAAAAGAGTAAAAACATTTCTATTTAATTCTTAGTAGTTTTCTAATTTTAGTGTTATAAATATGAATATGAATATACTATATACTACAATTTCAATATTAATATTTAAATATATTACATTTTTTTATACATATTATATACCCGTATTAGAAATCATATATATGAATTATAGGTACTACTATAAGTTAATTTTGTACTTGCTACACGAGTAAGAGTACACCAGGACACCATTTTTTATCTTTGTTTTCCCCTGGCTATTTTTTGTTATATTATACGATTACGAATAGTAGTTATAATATGGATTATCAGTTTTTTGTACTCTGTACGCAAGTACAGAGCACACCAGGTTGCTACTTATTATTATTTTTTCCTGGTTTTTCTTTTACTTTTTTATCATTATTGTAAAAAGCATTGAGTATTATTTAAATGCGTTGTTTGAAGAATTAAATTATTATTATTATTATTATTATTATTATTATTATTATTATATATATACAAATTTGCAAACTTTACAAATTTCACATATAGAGAAAATTTGCAAATTTCGCAAATTTGTACTTACGGGGAAAATTGCAAACTTCGCAAATTTGTACCAATGAGGAAAATTGCAAACTTCGCAAATTCAGTTCTACTTACGGGGAAAATTGTAAACTTTGCAAATTTGTACCTACGGGGAAAATTGCAAACTTCGCAAATTTGTACCAGTGAGGAAAATTGCAAACTTGCAAGGAAGTGGTGGTGCAAGGAAGGAGTAAAAGCGTGAATAATGCAACTGCAATTGCAAGGGTGGCGGTGAGAGCGCCGGTCTGTCACCGCTGTGGTCCCTCGTTCAATCCCCAGACGGGGCATCACATGTGGTTTGAGTTTCTTGTTCGTTCTCTTCCTTGCTTCGAGGGTTTTTTCTCCGGGTTCTCCGGTTTTTCCTCCCTCAGTAAAAACGAAGTAGTTTCGATCTAAGCTGTGCTCCGTGATCAGACATGAGTCGTATGGTGGCTGCTACGTGTATGTGTATGTAAATTTGTATGTAAATGTGTGATTGTTCAATTGTTCGTAATGAAAGCGCCCTTGTAAACCTTCGACTCGATCACGTTGAGCTGCGCCCTTCGTAATTCAGCACTTGGCTGCGAGGAAGGGTGATGAGCTACCCCAAGTTTATTTATTTATTTCAATAATAACCCTACAAAGAGAATACCGAAACAGTTTATGCATAAATGAACGCTGATTAAAGTGAAACACTTTAGAAAATAAAATTTATTCAGAAAGTTATTTATTCAAAGATAGCTCCAAATTTTCGAGAAAGTTGTGAAGTTCGCAAAGTTATAAAAATTAAGTAACTTCCGAAGATTGCACATCTATTTTGTAATGCTTAACTTTTGTAAACTTATTATTTTCAAAGCTAATAACATAAGCATAAGCATAAGCGTTTTTTACCAGTTCACACGCGCAACATAACTTCATAGTCATAGTCATAAGCATAAGAAAATGGAACAGTTTTGTTTTCTTATGCTTATGCTTATGACTATGCTTATGTCGTCGTGTGAACCGGGCCTAATCAATATGGTGCTCAACCAATGGTGCTCAATAGAGAAATACTAATAAAATACACACTATTTCAAAAAAAAAAAAAAAGATTGCTGTACGAAAATTGTGACAGCTGACGTTTATAGCTCAAATGTGATTTTTTTTTCCGAATTTTGGGAAACATGTACAGATAGATCAGACAAGGCGCAAAACTGAAAAAGTTGATCGCAAAAAGTGCAGAAGGCATTTTGGGGTAGAGGCTGGTAACATAACTATTCTAAACCGATTTTTCATGCTGAATGCGAATATAACTGTTATCAAGACGAATTCTGCAATCTTATACGTGTAAATGACGTATTTTGTGAATTGCTACAGTCATTTCATACTAACGGCTTTTTCATGTAATTCCAAAAGTTCCCAAACTTAAAAACAATAACCATAACTGGAAGGAGCACATCAAAATCAGTAAAACTGTGAAGTTTGAAGGATATCAGTTGAAAAATCAAGGAGATACGAATTTTCAAAAATCGAAATTTGTTTGTATCTCTTGCATAACTGTAAGTGTTTTCATACAAAATTTCGTTTTTTGAAAATTCGTATCTCTTTGATTTTTCAACTGATATCCTTCAAACTTCACAGTTTTACTGATTTTGATGTGCTCTTTGCAGCTGTGGTAATTGTTTTTAAGTTTGGGAACTTTTGGAATTACATGAAAAAGCCGTTAGTATGAAATGTCTGTAGCAATTCACAAAATACGTCAATTACACGTATAAGATTGCAGAATTCGTCTTGGTAACAGTCATATTCGCATTCAGCATGAAAAATCGGTTTAGAATAGTTATGTTACCAGCCTCTACCCCAAAATGCCTTCTGCACTTTTTGCGATCGACTTTTTCAGTTTTGCGCCTTGTCTATTTAGGGCAATAAATGTAATAACATAAAAGCCAAATGTGTAGGTAAATGTATAGTTTATGAAAACACTAGCTGGGGAAAACATTATCTTGAACTAAATTTATTATAGCATTTATTATGTTTTGATTACATTTCTAAGGAACATGACTGTATTTCAGAGCTGTCTGAAATAAGATAAATAAAGTTTATTTGTTATTTGATTGTCGTACTGTTAATTTATTAAACTTACCCGATAACTTTACGGTTCCGTTAGCCGACATATATCGAATAAGTTAACCGGTCTGTAAAGTTATCAGGTCTCTTGAGAAACGGGCCCTTGCAAGTCTCTTTTAAAACAAATATCTGATAATGAGCTCTTTCCGATAAGTGCACAAACGGCTGAGGAGCGACGATTGAAGTTTGTAATTCGACGGTCGCCGTTTGTCGTTAACATCAATCTTTAATAAGGTCTAGATCTCTATTATATTTTGAGTCATTTTCAAAGAGTATAATTTCCATGTGACCGGGGTTATCCTACAGACACTCTGTTTGTAACGCAAAATTAACAATTTGACAAAGTGTTGCCAGTGTTGCCAACATAACATCAAGCAACGTGTAGAACAAGGATATGAAAGTAGCCATTTGAGAAATCACTTTTACATCAATATAATAAAGAAAGAAAGTTAACGAAAGCTACTTCTAGACCTCTTAGACAATATTATTCAGATTTTAAAAGTTCTTACTAGCTCGAACACTGACTCGATTTAATAATGGACTCGTAGACTCCACATTAAACACGCCACCTAAACACGCCACTTCAAGTTTGACGTCCTTTAGCTTAATTGTCAAATAAGCCATAAGTAACCGAAAGTTTGAATTTGATTTATACTTTGTCATCAAAAGTCAAGTTAGTAAGAATATTCACTGCCAGTGATATCATATCATGTCGACGGCAAAAGGTCAAGTGGCTTATATCCTCTACAACCAATCAGCAACACAGATATCAGTCGCTACAGCTCGCTACAGGAAATGATCAAACAGCCAATCACAGAAGGGCTTTGGAACGGCACTGGATTACTGTCAAAAGTTTGCAACTACATCGAGTCGACGTTCGAGCTGCCAAGGTAAAACCCTCATGGTTTGTTAATTTATTCAAAACAACACCTTACTATCTGTTGCAAAATTCCACACGGGATTTAGACTCAGAAGCAATTGGATTCAGAGAACTACTGTCTTTATTCCCAAAAGTCTAGATCCCGTACGGTTCTCGACTCGCTGTTTTTGAAATTTTGTTGAGATTATGGCGCCCGGGGGGGGGGGGGGGGGGGGGGGGGGTTGTACTCCCATATATTTGCTATACGGGTATGTGCCGCTGGATAGGGTATGGTTTTTGGCCATGCCGTCTTGAACAGGGTATACATTTTACCCAAAATTGTCTTAAACAGGATCTATAATTTTCCCAAGCCATATCATATTTTTGTGTCTTAGATGGGGTACTATATTCAAAATAAACAAACAAAAAAAACAGCGCTTCCTCAGCCGTTCTTTCTCTAATATACAACGGATCAGAATCGAATGACGAGGCTAAGGTCGATTTTCTTCTCTTTTGTCTTGAACAGGGTATGATTTTTTCACCTTCGAGTGTCTTAAACAGGGTCCGGTTTCTAGAACTCCGGCGGCACACCCCTATCCAAAATGGGGTTGAGTACCGCCTCCCCCCCCCCCCCCCCCGGGTTTTGGCGTTATCAGACCTTATCAGGAAGTTTTTCATTTATATCATAAAAGACCCCAATTTATAAAATCCTACCAAATGACCAAGTGAGATCTTTAGACGATATATGATAGCTATACTATCATTTTGGTATTATATTTGTAGGTCTTCATATAACTGATTTTACTTTTTTAGGGTCGAAAATTTTGGCATTTGGGTATTTTTTTAGGGTACGTTTTGGAGGTTTCCGACGATCATCCCCAGCGTTTTGACCCCGAAGACCCCCCCCCCCCCCCCCCACCGGGGCAAATAACCAGATTCCAACCGGCCGGACCGTGTTTTCAGTGAACGTCTGAGTTCGAAAACCGCCATAAAGCCGCGGCTACACGAGCGATTTTTTGCTTGAACAGGCGACGCGATTTTCTGAAATGATCGGCGCGTGGTGGTGGCTACACGAAGCAACAAAAACTGACGATAAATGTTGGCGATGAAATCCAAAAATCTAAATAAACAAATCGTGGTTTTGTCGGTCAAAATAATCTGGAAGAATTGAAGAATTGAAATTTGGTCGCGTCGCAAGTGCGAAGAAAAAGTCGCGGAGTGGCTACACGAAAGAGAAAGTCCCGTCGACGTTGTCGCGAAAAATTCAACTCTTTGAATTTCTCGCGACTTTTTTTTGGCGATTTTTTGAGCTGTCGAGTCGCTTGTCAAAGTTCGTGATTGATCCAATCAGAAGTCAGGATTCACTCAACTTGCAGCAAACTATTTTGTTGAGAGACAAGTTTGTTTTCGCCGGGGTGGAAAAACGCGCAGCATCGCTCTTCAGTCAACTCGTTTCGCAGCAAACCGTAGCTTAACGGCAAACCGCTAACGGCAAACGGCAAGAAAATTGACTTTGATTTTGATTTTATATTTTTCTCTATTAAAATCCTTAAATCAATCAATCTTAAGGTCTCCAATCTCTCTAAGACCTCTAATAATCTCTCCAATCCATGGATAGGGGAAGTCGGGGAAGTCCCGTTTTCTAAAATTATCGCCCATGTTGCACTTTCCATCATTCCATTGTATTTTCACCAATCAGAGTATCGGTAGAACACGTGACTTCGTTTGTCTATAAAAGCTCGCTGCGCCTTTGCTTCGGCCCCGAACTTCTTGTTTTCTTCCGTATTTCCATCTTACGGTGAATTCATGAGAGATATTATCAACCAACTCTATAGAAAGGTTCTTTTGCGATTCTGCCATGGGTTGACTTCGCAAGAAAGGCAAGAATTCTGTTTTTATTGCAAGAACAGTCTGCCAAAACCTTTCCCGATTGACTATAATTTGCTTACCTTATTATGGGACTTGGAAGATCAAAATGTCATTTGCCAAAACGATGTATGTTTTTTGAAAAATTTCACGGAGTCGATTTTACGTTGTGATCTCACTAAGCTGCTCAAGGAATACGAATCTGAGATTGAAGTTTTGATGATAGTTTCAGAGTACATGAACTGTAGATGTAACTTCAGTAGTTTTGGTTCTCTCGATTTGTCTTCTTCTGTAGCCATCACGACCGTGTCATCCACTCTGGTGCGACAGTTTGGAGTTGGTTGGGACGAAATAACCGTCTTAGCCAAGCTGCTAGGAACTAGCAAAAGCCTCAAAACTGCCATTCAAGAGCACATCGATGCAGTTCGTAGTGCTGGAGAATTGACATGGCATACCGTCTTGAGGATTTTAGGTTTCTCAGCAGAGCTGGCCTACAGACGAATGTCCTTCAACGTCGAACCATCAAATTTTCAGCGCTCGTTAACAGATATCGATGAAATCGGCATGGTACTACTGGATAATGGCATTGTTAACTGGTTTATGGATAACGGTGGAGCGGTATGTGTATGAGTTTTTAAATTATTTGCGTCATGTTAGTAAAATATTCAATATTTAACACTTATTGACTGGGACCGAGGGAAACAGTATGTTTTGTGGTCCCGAGACCGCCAATGTTTCCCGAAGCGGAGCTGAGGGAAACATCAGCGGTTGAGGGACCACAAAACATACTGCTTTCCCGAGGTCCCAGTCAATAAGTGTTTTGTTATATACCAACTGTCAAAGAACAATCAAAACGCATAGTTATGATCACACATTTTTATTCCAAATCTGACTTATTAACCTGTGCGCATCTGATATTTCTCTTTTCTTGTTTTCTGAGGGTCAAAATTGAGGGTCCTCGATGATGTTGAATTTCGTTTCTTTCGCAAGATGTCGTGATAATCCATACCTAATTGAGATAAGAGTGTTCTTTGTGTAAAAAGACCCATCTTGCTTTCTTGCATTTACATAGAACTGTTGTAACAATTGGTTTAGTTCGAGTTTTGTGAGACCTTCAAAGTCAGCAGAAATTCCATTTTCTAAGCAAAAGTCTCTTAGAATCTTCACAGCTTAATTGTTTTGTTGCATTCTTTGTGGATTTAGACTCTTTGTCATTCAGTAACTTTTCGATATCTTCGTCCGTTCTGCTTGCAAATCTTGCACTTTCCTCCATTTTTGTGTTGTCTGTTTTGTCGTTGTTGTTAAAATGAAGTTTGTAGCGGACGCGCGAGCGCGCTGGTTTTCCCGCTTTTTTCAACCAAGGACCTCAATCAACTTCCGGTTTTGTTATTACCGGTCAATAAAACTCACTGTTGCCCGCTGAGAGTAGTCGCTAAGGAAACAGCAAAATTTGTTGACGTTCACGTGATGCGCTCTCGCCCAATCAGAGCACGAAAAAAATTGACTTTGACAGTTGGTATATAACAATCAGATTTATTGACCTCCTTCAAGTCTGTATTTTGTGTTCTGTGACGTAATGAGTTGTTAGAAATGGGGGGTTTCCCTTAGCTACATATTATGGACAGCTACATATTATGGACAGCTCTTTAGGTCCTGGGAAAATCATGCTTGAACAATGACATTGATTATGACTTTAACATCAAATTTAATAAAAGACTACCATAATTATAATACAAGAACAAGGAACAATATTTGTAAAAATAAGAGTAATCGTAAATGGGGCTATTATCCAGATAGCATGGTTGCAAAAGCTTCCGAAGATTGGAGAAATATGAGAGCCTAAAAATTTACACACTTTTAAGAAAGCTATCAATAAATGAATTACATTAGTTTTTTATCCAATTAAATTTTTATATGTTTTAGCATTTTTATTCTTGTGCAATTTTTGTTTATATATATACATATTTTAAACAGATATTTTTTAGTATTACATATATATATATATATTTTTTTAGGACCCTAGTGAAAACAACTTTGCGATCTAGGCATCCTCTTTAAAGATTAAATTTATTATTATTATTAGATTCCATATCTTTCTAACCCAAAAATATCATCGGTTTTCGTTTGTTCTGAAAAAAAAAAAAAAAACTCAAAAAAAGTTGCTGTATGCCTAATGTACCAGGGAGTTCACCTCTCACATTGTCCCCAGAGACCGAGGGGTACACTGGCTAATTCACTTGACGAAAAAAGTGAATGACCTGGTGAGGCCCAAATTGGAGAGTGCTGGCTTTCAAATAACTCATGCATTATGTATCAGTCAATTCCAAGACTGCCCATCACCCCCCTTGGCACTACACCCCAGACATTTGACCGAGAGGCTATCTCATAGAATGGGAAATTCCACCTGAAATGATAACATATTTTACTTCTGATGATTTTTTGGGGTTTTTGATGGTCCTTTTTTGTTTGTTTGTTGTTGTTGTTTGTTTGTTTTGATTATATGGTAAAATATTGTACTGCATCTCATGCATTGGGCAACTCAAACTCACAGAACCAACAGAACTGACTCTAAAGTACATGTACATAACACATTAAAATTATCCTGAGATGGTTTGTAGTGTCTTTTCTCAACATGTACATTTTCATCTGAGATAAGTGTTTCTGGCATACAATCGTCTTAGCAATATAATCAAGAATAATTCATGGTAATTTATTAAAACATCCTGGAGCAAATAAAATAATATCCTGCATTCCACTTGATAGGTTGTATAGATTGATTTCAAAAACATATTGCAAAATGATGACTGAACCACTGAGTTACAAGAACTAAAAATAGGCACATAATATGCGCGTGTGGCTAGAGCCATTGTATAGCTGTCCGTAATTAAGGATATTAGTTGAGTATTAGGTTCTTATCCTTCGAAGAGGCTCAGTTCGCTTTTGTTTTCGTATTATTAGATTGTTTATCAGCAATCTTTGTTCCTTGTATGGAATCAGTGAGTGTTGTTCTCCATTTCTTGTAGTCATTTCGCTCTGGACTAGCTCTGAATTGTGGCTAAAACATCGACCAAATAGTTTGTAAAAACCAGAAACAGCTTTAATTTCATTGCACTCTTTAGAAACACCAAATGAAAGCTGCGATAAATACTTTTGTTCATTAAAGCAAAAGTTATTCACTCATCTCTACAAAACAAATGAAAAATGGTGCAGTCATTCGCAGTCGTTATTTATTCCACGAGGCAGCTTATGAGCAAATATTCAAGAGATGATTGGTTCCCAGTCTTTTTCTTTATTCCAAACTTTTCCAAACTGCTAATATTGGCCCCGAAGTGTCGACTTTTGCCGAAGTTTTGCTGAGTGTGGAGTTCCTGTGGTGGTTACTCACAACACAATGACATAGTGGCTAGGGCCTTATGAGGCTCTAGCCACAGAAATACTGTTCAACTTTGTCATTAAAAAAAAACACAGGAAACCCACTCTTAATATCTAAAGTTTTGTTTATTCACTTCTATTTCTATTTATTTTTTTAATGATTGCTCAAATATATATAGCTATTTCAATTAACGTTGTCGCTGAAAAGCCTAAAGGCTAAAGCCTTTCAAATATCTTTTGTGTACTCACAAACTTTTCTGTAGGCCACCTCAGAAATTAAGGAATATGTATCCAAGTTGTAGAATTTGCAAGCATACAGGGAGTTTTTTTATTGTAATGATGTCACGGTGATAAAATTTTTCATGAATTCCGCTCTCAAAGCTTTAGGCTTTAGGCTTTTTTTTCAGCGCCAACGTTAATTGAATCAGCTATATATTGCAAAACTGGTAACTCCATTCTTTCCTACCTCAAGGTCAATGTAAATCTGGTAGAAAACTAAAGTGCTTTAGTTTGATTTTTCACTAGTAGCTAAGCAAGGAATAACACTAAACTCAAACCAAATAGTAAAACATCTTCAGCTGTCATCTTTTCTGTTTAATATTGATGTCAAAACAATTGTTCTCAGACTGGACGTAATATTCTTTGTACAAGTAATCACCAGCAAGCCACCCAATTTATATATATACATATATATTGATCATATTTCAACAAGATAATAAAGGACAGGTACACGTATGCCTTGATACACACCATCAAAAATAATTTGAGACTACTTTGTTTTTCCAATCTAAGGTACCATTTATTTGATAAGTATAAAGTACCATTTCACTTTATAAGGGCATCAATTGGAGGATTTTGATGAAATGTGTTTAAAACGGCCTTAGGTTCCTTATCATTTTCAGCAGACAATCTATAGTAGTATTGGTATTTTTGCAAAACCATTAAAACGGTATGTAAAAATAAACAATGGGGAAAAGTACGTCTATGGAAAATTTCAAATTGTGTTTTGTATCTTTTAGAGCTGGTTCTGGACAGGTAATCCGTGAATTTGAGATGTTGATATGATATACTGATCCCCCCACCTTTGACATGCCATGTTAAATGTTCTTCCTCTTGTATGTAGGATGCATTTGCTGAATTTGTTGGAAAACAAGCCAAAGAAATGTCAAAGCAGGAAAAAATAAAAGTCCTTAGTCGAGAGGTGGCCAGCAAACACAGCATGCAGCTCCAGTAAGATTTGAACCAGGGGGGGACTCCATTGAAAGGGATATTGGGTATGCTCATCGATATTTTTAATATTTTTAATACCCCTAAAAGATACTGGCAGTCTTTTTAGAAGGGTGTGGCTAGACGATTTTTAACCCCTAAGAGATACCAGCAATAACAAGCTAATGAACATTATTATAATAAACATAAAATTGGATGGTTAACATGCTTTTTGTTGTGCAAATTTCTTCCTGTTTGAGAACAAGATCATAAGCAATGGGCTTTTTTGATACCCTAAGAGAGACAAAGAAATGCTAAAACTCTAAACTTCAAATTTTTAGTACCCTAAAAGATACCTAAAAGATATTGCTGACTTTTACCATAGGAGATGTGACGAGCATACCCAACCCTTTTACAATGTCCCCCCCCCAAGGGATTTAAACTGCCAAACTCACCCTCTTCCTCCAAAATGATCAGATGCAGTGGATCAACAAACATGGTACAAATGGCATTCGGTATTAATGATAACAAGGTTCAAGTGACTTTATGTATAGAAATTCATGAAAACAAAATTCAAGTGGCAAAGTCCTTCTTGAGATTGGCCCTTGAGATTCCTTATATATGCTCAAGTGACTTTGTAAACAAAGTTCAAGTGGCAAAGTCCTGCTTGAGATTCCCAATACAATGGTCAAGTGACTTTACCTATATAGAAATTCATGAAAACAAAATTCAAGTGGCAAAGTCCTTCTTGAGATTGGCCCTTGAGATTCCTTATATATGCTCAAGTGACTTTGTAAACAAAGTTCAAGTGGCAAAGTCCTGCTTGAGATTCCCAATACAATGGTCAAGTGACTTTACCTATATAGAAATTCATGAAAACAAAAGTCAAGTGGCAAAGTCCTTCTTTAGATTGGCCCTTGAGATTCCTTTGTGACTTTGTGAATAAAGTTCAAGTGGCAAAGTCCTTATTCTTGAGATTCCCAATACAATGGTCAAGTGACTTTACCTATATAGAAATTCATGAAAACAAAGTTCAAGTGGCAAAGTCCTTATTCTTGAGATTCCCAATACAATGGTCAAGTGACTTTACGTATATAGAAATTCATAAAAAACAAAGGTCAAGTGGCAAAGTCCTTCTTTAGATTGGCCCTTGAGATTCCTTATATATGCTCAAGTGACTTTGTGAACAAAGTTCAAGTGGCAAAGTCCTTATTCTTGAGATTCCCAATACAATGGTCAAATGACTTTACGTATATAGAAATTCATAAAAAACAAAGGTCAAGTGGCAAAGTCCTTCTTGAGATTGGCCCTTGAGATTCCTTATATATGCTCAAGTGACTTTGTGAACAAAGTTCAAGTGGCAAAGTCCTTATTCTTGAGATTCCCAATACAATGGTCAAATGACTTTACGTATATAGAAATTCATAAAAAACAAAGGTCAAATGGCAGAGTCCTTCTTTAGATTGGCCCTTGAGATTCCTTATATATGCTCAAGTGACTTTGTGAACAAAGTTCAAGTGGCAAAGTCCTTATTCTTGAGATTCCCAATACAATGGTCAAGTGACTTTATGCATTGAAATTCATAAAAAACAAAGGTCAAATGGCAGAGTCCTTCTTGAGATTGGCCCTTGAGATTCCTTATATATGCTCAAGTGACTTTGTGAACAAAGTTTAAGTGGCAAAGTCCTTATTCTTGAGATTCCCAATACAATGGTCAAATGACTTTAGGTATATATATAGAAATTCATAAAAAACAAAGGTCAAGTGGCAAAGTCCTTCTTTAGATTGGCCCTTGAGATTCCTTATATATGCTCAAGTGACTTTGTGAACAAAGTTCAAGTGGCAAAGTCCTTATTCTTGAGATTCCCAATACAATGGTCAAGTGACTTTATGCATTGAAATTCATAAAAAACAAAGGTCAAGTGGCAGAGTCCTTCTTGAGATTGGCCCTTGAGATTCCTTATATATGCTCAAGTGACTTTGTGAACAAAGTTCAAGTGGCAAAGTCCTTATTCTTGAGATTCCCAATACAATGGTCAAATGACTTTACGTATATAGAAATTCATAAAAAACAAAGGTCAAGTGGCAAAGTCCTTCTTTAGATTGGCCCTTGAGATTCCTTATATATGCTCAAGTGACTTTGTGAACAAAGTTCAAGTGGCAAAGTCCTGCTTGAGATTTTTAATACAATGGTCAAGTGACTTTACGTATCGAAATTCATGAAAACAAAAGTCAAGTGGCAAAGTCCTTCTTGAGATTCCTAATACAATCATTATGGTCATTACAAGTGAATTTACGTATAATAGAAATTCATGAAAACAAAGTTCAAGTGGCAATTAAAGTCCAATTAAAGGCCTTGAGATTGGCCCTTGAGATTCAATATGTATGCTCAAGTGATCACTTTGTAAACAAAGTTCAAGTGGCAAAGTCCTTCTTGAGATTCCCAATACAATGGTCAAGTTCATGAAAACAATTAAGTTCAAGTGGCAACTTAGCCCTAAAATATGACATTTGTTGAATAATTATAAAAGTGTTTTTCTTTATTGAAATTCATGAAAACAATGTTTGTCTGAATGGCAATTTGTCCTTAATGACATTATTTTGTGATATATGCTCAAGTGACTTTATATATTGACATTCATGAAAACAAAGTTCCATTAGTCACATACTTTATTGATATTCAAGAAAATGAGTGCAAGTGCCAAGTCTATCAATAAATTATTACTGTGTGATGTGTCCAACCATGGCTACCCTAATTGATTTCTTTACAAGCTTACCACCATGTGCTTAATTACACGTCCAGCCAGACTAAAGTCTCGATTGGAATTTTGGTCAATAGACAACCAAAAATCCAGACAGACTCAGGCAGAGTTTTCTATACAATGTCTGTACACTTTGCTGGCTTTCCGGTAGCCTATTGACCAAATCCCAATCAAGACTTTAGTCTAGCTGGACGCGTAACTATGCACACAGTGGTAAAGCTAAGCATGTAGAAGCCTGTTGATTTGAATCAGAGCCACATCTCACTAAATGTTGCCCTCCTCCAGAGATTGTGTGTACACACTTTACTTATGCCACCACTACTTCACACAAGAATGCAAATCAAAATGAAATACTGCCCTCTAATTAGCTGACCAGTAAACAAGTTATGTTGGGTGGTCAGGGTAGCACATGTCTCACAGGAAAAATCTAAACTGCAAAACTGTTTGAAATCAATTATATTACTAAACAGCATATTTTTCACATTTAAGACATATTGGAATGATACAGAGCTCAACTTTTAATGAGGAAGGGGTGGTTTCATTAATCACTAGGTTAAGAGCACATAATTAGGTAAATTTATTAGTAATAATGTAAGGAGATAAAGAGCACATAGTGCAGATTTCGTAAGAGTGTGAAAAGGCCGCGGTGCGGTTATGGCAGAATTTTCAAATGTTTTGATAGGAAACACGGCACTGTCACGGCACGGCGCAGTCCTTTCTACACTCATATGAAATCTTCACTATTAAGTAAATTTATTAGTAATAATGTAGGAAGATAATTTCTGAAATAATGAAAATGATTAAATTGGGTAAATAGATATAAAGTATGTAGTCCAATGTGTTACAGTAAGTTTTTCATGATTTTTTTAGCACTGAATTTTCTGGTCAGATATTAAACTATTGCTGGTGTTACAGTGTTGTGGTTATCCAGCCACACTGGTTAATTTAGTCTGATTTTTTTTTTAAGATGTAAAAGTGCATGGTCTTTAAGCATGTTGTTAAAGTGTCAAAGATGTTAGAAATGCACAGTCATGTAGTCAGTCTATTTAGAAATAAAACTCATTTTGTGCATGCAAACTTTGTACATTGACAATTATTTCTGTTTAATCAGGAGCTGGTTGTATGAAGCCTGGATAAGTTATCCACCAGATAAGAGCTATCAATTTTATTTGCAGGATAAGGATTAATCTGGCAGATAGTGCTTATCCTGGCTTTGTACAACCAGCTCTAGGAATGTACAATGGGTTACACAGGAACAAAAAATTAAAGAAATTTTATCATATGACCAGTACAGCCCTGCTCACAGGCTCTAAAATTAATATTCCCTTCTTTAGGAAAGACAACATAATCTGGGGCCAGGCTGGAAAAACCCTTACAGCTTTGCTCATTTCTGTGCACTATAATATTTTTTTCACTTTTCTATCACTTTTTAAAACTGGAATTAGCCACTTTCATACTGTGAAGACTGGGTACGAGTCCCTTAAGCTTTGATAATGGCAACACAAAACTTATGTAGTCAGGAAGAGCACATCGAGCTGTATATAATCCCGAGGTTTGATGTTAATCGGATTTACATGGAAAGAGATACAGCAGTTCAAACATGCTAGATTTTACAAAGAAATGTGTGGCTGTAGGGACAAAATTAATGTCCACAAATGTCCCTACAACCATACATTTCTTTGTAAATTCTAGCATTTTTGCACGGCTGTTAGTCATTCAATATTAAACTGATTAACACCAAACTTCAGGATTTTATATAGCTCGATGTGCTCTTTCTGACTATATGAGTTTTGCGTTACCTTCATCAAAATTTGAGGGACTCGTACCCAGTCTTCACGGTATGAAAGTGGCTAATGCCATCAAGCCAAATATTTTCCCATCTGGCCCTTCCACTCAGTCAATAAGTACACATTATATTCCATAATGCATATGAACACATGTTGTGCACCTCAGAAAATACCCAAAAACTATTGATTAACTGGATAATTTTATCCACATAAAACCCAGGATTTGATAATTAATTTTTGTTTTTATTTCATTAGCATAATGCAAGCACTCTACCATATCGTCACAATTTTGGATTGTTAACTGTTATGAGTTGCTAATTCCTTTTAGTTCATTTTGGTTATAAGTACCAGCACCACCATGTGCTTTGACTGCTTTTCTAACCCTGTCATACCAAGGTTTCATTGAAGTGTTCGTCATGAGATCTCTAAACATATCCAGGTCTTCTAGTCCACTTAGAACACCATAAACAGCCTGCAACAAATAGGAGAATCACTTTAAAGTGCAGGTGAAGCAAAATTTGTTGTTCTCTTTGTATAATTATATTTACTATTTGAAATGCACAATTCTAAAGTTTGAAATGTCTAGGATAAGAATCGATGATTTTATTCAAGATAGACAAATGGACAGAAAAAAGTTAGCTGACTAAAATTAGAAATGAAGCAAAGGAAAACAGACTTTAGTTAAGACAAACACCAACATAAGCACAAGCAACATTATGCAGACTCAGATCTCATGATCACTTATCACAAGTGCTGTTTAGGAGCAGTAACCATTACTTAGTCTGCAAATGTTTCTTGTGCTACAGTTGCTCACTATTGTAAACCTTAAGGCTTAACACTGTACTTACTAAATCAGCAAGATTGGGAGAAGAGCCTCCCATAAACTTTCTTTTCCCAACTGCCTTCATCCATTTTTCTGCTTCCTCATACAAGGATTCTCTGACATCATCCTTTAGCCGATACCTGAAATACAATAATCATGTTTTTAGCTTCTGCAATCCAATCAGTAATTTAATGTACACATGTATTGTGGTATTTCTTTACAGTGACTGCCTGTTAAGTCCTCTGGGTGGTCATTATGTGGTAAGGTTATTTGACTGAGCTCCATAATTGACACCTGCTTCACACTAGCAATTAATACATAAGT
Source organism: Telmatactis stephensoni (assembly GCA_029948255.1). Classification (NCBI taxonomy): domain Eukaryota; kingdom Metazoa; phylum Cnidaria; class Anthozoa; order Actiniaria; family Isophelliidae; genus Telmatactis; species Telmatactis stephensoni. Next base: position 1,229,745 of record JALIZF010001899.1, read on the forward strand.
GCAAGTATTATACACAGACTCAATAATGTGATATATGCAGTACTGAGTCTGCATGTGTTGCTTATGCTTGTGTTGCCAATGTGAATCAGGAAAAACATGGTTTAGAAGAAAAAGGTTTGTAATGAACCATTCTTAGATTACCTCTGTTTTAGATGCTTTCCTAAAATGTACATGGCAACTGAACCACAATAACGAACAGCATATCTCTCAAGTGTGCTAAAATTGCCAACAGTGGAGAAGTACTCAAATGCTTGTGATGCTTCAGCTGCAGTTCTATAAATGTTGGGTGACAGAGTGTGCACAAATGTGCTGTCCACCCATTTACGCCACTGCCGCTCCTCCCTGGAGACAAACATTTGTCAGATACGGAAAAAACAACAAAAGTTCATGTTATTTGGACAAGGTATTGAAGATTTGTCGTAACAAAGAAATTCTAGTAAAGAAATAGTCATTTTAATACAGCTATATATTGGTCAACCTGAAAGCCTCATCAGTGGAGTTTGGCAACAGCTTGTGAAAAGACAAGAAATGCACACTTGTGAATGAACCAGAGAGGTATCATTTGTGTGCATAATTTTCTTGCTTTCTCATGGGCTGTTACCAAACTCCAAACAATATATTCACCATTTTCCATACATTGGTTCAGTGGTCACACACATTAAGCAATGAAGCGAGACTCCCAGGAACACACAAAGGATTATTCCAATATTTGTACCCTGAAGCCTCGCTTGAATGCTTTGTATGTGATCAATGAACTGATATATGGAAATTGGTGTATTACACATAGTCACTTGAGGCTGTTGTTGACCAGGATATTAATGTAGAGGTCTATTGAAAGCATTCATCCATTCAGGACGATCTTGACACCATCTCCGGATGGGCTTCAACGAACAATATGCGCCTGAACCCAAAGAAATGTAAAGAGCTGGCCATCTCCTTTCTCCGTTCCTCTCCTGCTGGTTTATCTTCTCCACTACATGTGAATAATGTTTCCCTTGAATGCGTAAAGGAATTCAAGGTTCTTGGTTTAACTGTACAAAACGATCTTAGATGGAATACTCATATAGACAACATCACCAAAAAAGCGTCTAAAAGGCTCCATATTATTCGTGTCCTTCGCAATGCTGGTGTGCCCCCGCAAGACCTAGTTAAAATTTACATAGCCCTTATCCGATCCATTCTTGAGTACTGCTGTCCCGTCTGGAGTACCTGCATCCCATCATACTTGTCCGACAAAATTGAGAAACTTCAAAAAAGAGCCCTCCGAATCTTGTTCCCTGACCTCTCATACGAAGAAGCTCTCACAAGGACATCCCTTCCCCGGCTTGACGAAAGAAGAAACTCTCTTTGCACCCAAACATTAGAGAAAATTGCTTGTGACCCGTCATCACGCCTACATTCAATCCTGCCATCAACCAGGGCCGACTCCAACGGTCGTAGGTTGCATAATGCATCGCATTTTTCTTTATTCAAATGTAGGACTGAGAGGTTTAGAAGTAGCTTTTTTCCTAGTGCCATTGCAGATTTTAATAGAAATTTGTAGTACTGCTTTTAGCATGCTTTCAAATTAAAATACGCAAGTATTAATTAGTTTTTATCTAGTTATATACCTTAACCACATATATATATATACCTTTTCTCTTAGTCTTTTAAAACTGTAATTCACTGTTTACGGTGCAATAGTTTTCAAGTAAACCATTTATTATATTATTATTATCATCCAATGCATGAGCAAAATATAATCTTTGAACAAATACTGAGCATCTTACCTGGGCTCTTTAAGATTGGGCTCCCTGTTGTATTACACTACACAGGAAGCCCAAAAATTCTGAGACTGACAAAAAATATACTCACATTAATTTTTTCTGTGTTGGCTTGTCTACTCCTGATAAATGCATAACAGCATGTCTGTTTGCATACTCAATAATCTCCTTCCCATCTTCATTAATTGACTTCATTTCAGGGTAGTATGTAAGTAGGGTATCAAGTGTTTGTTCACCAATCATGTAGGATTTTAATACACTGGTTATCACTGAGGAATCATTTATCTGTAAAGAAAATAGAAAATGTATCAATGAAAATATGAAAGTTGATCAGCACTAAGATCAATGTGAAGACCATTGCCGACTTTCATGTTGTGAGGGCCTGGGAACAAGTTCCTAAATATGGTGATAATCAACACAAGACCCACATAGCCAGACAGAGCACATCAAGCTATACAAAATCATGAAGTTTGGTGTTATCAAAAACTCAGACAATTGTCCACTGCTCCAGGATACATTTCTTTGTAAATTCTATCACATTTTCTATACTTCAGGATTTTCTACAGCTTGATGTGTTCTGTTTGGCTATGTGGATCTTACATTGATTATCAATGGGGAAACTTATCCCAAGGTCCTCAAGTTATGAAAGTCAGCAATGGATTCTTAACTTTATTAAGCTGTTAAGTTGTGGTTGTGGGGATTTATTTATTGTGTGCGTATGTGTGTGTGTGTGTGGGGGGGAATACAGAATACAGAATACTTTTACAAATTACCGAGATGTAGTGGGGTAAGGATGTTCTCTGGAAAAACATAATATGAAAGCTGATCAGTACTACATTAAACACATTACACATCATTGAAGCACGTTAACATCTATTGAAAACCAAAGTTAAGACCATGGACTATTAACTTGATCAAGCTGTTATGTTGTCCTTGTACACATGTAACTCACTCCCTAGATTGGTATTTGCTCGACAAGCAATTGCCTTGATTTATAAATGGATCCCCCTATCCTCTTGAATTTCCATTTTTCTTACATACAAACTCTGTAATTTTGTTCTTTCTCTTACCCCCTCCCCTCCAGAAGTTCCAATTCCCTCCATGGTGGGGTATGGATATTTTCTGGAACTACACAATTAAGATTCTCCCTTTTGTGCTCTGGGAGTCGCTGCTCTTCTTGTTCTGTCCAATCATGCCTCATGAGTTGTCATAATAGTTTCTATCAGGGGGGTCGTAAGTGGAGAATGGAAACCACAAAACCACAAACAAAATTGAGAAAATACCGCAACAAAAATTGATTTCACAAAACCACAGGTTAAAATAACAAATAACTGCAAAACTGCATCAAAAATAATGCAAAACAGCACCACCACAAAACCCTTACATCCCCCTCTCTATCATTACCATAAGTTTTGCTTCAGTAAAATCCTGCTCTGGTTACAGACCTGATTAAATCCTCTCCCCCTCTTACATCAGTACGGTGCAGTATTTCATGAGAGCAGATTTCGTATGAGCGTGAAATGGACTGCAGCATGTCGTGACCATATCGGTGCTGTGTCATGTCTAATACAAGGTTCAAAATCCCTGAATGCCATGATCCACTGCTCTGTGATAATTCAATTATTTTTAACAGATGACTTGTAGTTTTCCTGGATTTATTTATGATGCGTGTATTTCTCGAGACTGGTTATGACCAGGTGGTACCACTATCAGTCATGCGAAATCTACTCTTCTTCGATACTACAGTAAAAAGAGTGATAAGTTAAAAAGAAAATCAGCATTCTAAAGCCATACCTGCTTTCCATCTACAATGGCAATAGGTACTTTCCTGTATTTTGAAAACTTAATCTCTTTCCTACTAAGAGGATTGACTTCAACTATGGAGTACTCCAAGCCATAATAATCCAAAAATGCTCTTACTTTACAACAAAACGGACAAGTCTGGTATTGATATAAAGTAATAGAAGGCATCTTTGTGCTGGTAATTGATTGTTCCTGACTTTCATGGAGCGTCGAATTGCTCGCATGACCTTGGGTAAAAGCGTACACCGTTCCAACAGATAGACCTCCAAAAACTCCTAAAAAACCTGTTAGTCTTCTTCCATTAATGTGCTTTTTAGATTCTGTATAAAAAGTACGCGTTGATATTCTACTGCAGTGATAAGTATTTGTGTTTCTTAGGAAGGAAAAACCCTGAAAACAAGTGTGACGAATACGGAAAACTCCTGATCGTGCGGCCATCTTGGATGTTATGCAATAAGAGACCTGGAGACGAGTTTACTTCCCCTCCGATCCCCTCTCGGGAAACAAATTAAATCCAAGGAAATATATTTACCATTTCTCTCTCGCAAAAATATTACCGCTATCGATTAATGTTGATCTTAATGAGTACACTCTCTTCTTTTCTGCGCAAACTTGATATAAATTTACAGTTGTTTGCGGGGTTCCTGTGGAAAAAATGTGGTTTCCCATGATTCTTTGCTACCGTAAATTAAGGAGAAGAAAAAAAGTACATGAAATTCTTGCGTTCAATTTCATCATTTTGCCAGCTACGATCGTCCTTGATTATAAATAGACAAATACTTAGATCAATATACTTCTGTTCCATGGCTGATCAAAAGGAGAACATGGCCGAAGCAGCAACAAACGGCTCTACTGCCGTCAATGGCGGCGACCAAGGTACAGAACCGGTTCAAAAAACTGCTGCCCAGCTCAAAAAGGAAGCCAAAAAACAAGCAAAATTGGAGAAGTTTGCGAAGAAACAGAATAAGTTGTCTGCTAATAAGGATTCTGGATCGAATGAGGTGATTATGTTTGTGTTGTAAATGTGATTTCAAATCGCCGGTAAAAAATTGCCATGAATCAATGAATCACAATAATTGCCAGGTCACGTGTTTCTGTTTGCGTTTTGATACACACTGTAGCTACCCATGTAAGAGATGGGATACCTTTTTAGACAGCTTAATCATTGTGAATTTTCTGAAACTGATTAGCTGTAAATCAGCTATGGCGTCAATCTGTGAGAGGTGTCCTTTGAGAAGGAAAAATTATTAAAAAATTATTAAGCTTATTTTCAAGCATAAATTAAATTAATCACATGTAATAGTTTATCTGATTTCTATTAAATTTCTCCTTACGTGTCAAATTTTTTATATTACTTTTGGAATTTGAACAAGAGTGATTTATTTATTTATTTATTTATTTATATTTTTTCCCTTTTTGATGATAAAAATGAAATAGAAAAAAGAGAAAAAGAAGAAAGAATCTTCCAAAAAGGTGTTTGTCTATGATAAACCAACAGCTCCAGGAGAAAAGAAAGGTATCTATAGCTAGATAACTTGATAGCATGAATCCTGTGTGTGGTTGCAAGCACAAAATATCCATACCCCACCACAGAGAAATTTAATTTGAGGGACCCCCTCCCCGAACTTTCCAATTTTCTTCCATACAAACTTTTATTGTTCTTACTATGATCTCCCCCCTTGGTAACTATGATTCCCTCTTTGATGGGGTATGGACATTTCATGAAATGATACATTCTCAATTATTGCATTAGACATCTAAAAATAGAAAATGATGTAATTATTACATAATGCCCTTAGATATAGAGTCAAACTGTGGAAAGGTTTTTAGATAATCCCAAACCAAATAATAATGACAATAAATGCTTGTAACAGAGTACAATCAAATCATAAATAATCAAATAATAAAGACAATAAATGCTTGTAACAGAGTACAATCAAATCAGATCTTTGAGTTCCAAGTTCTGTTTTCACCATAAAATTTGCTGAAAACTTCATAATGCAATTCAGATATCCTGATGCTTCAGTACCATGTGTTGCTTAAAGCATTTTATTTGTGCTATTGCATGTTTTTAGATATCAGTGGTGCAATGCCAGATAGCTATAGCCCTACATATGTGGAGGCTGCCTGGTATGCATGGTGGGAAAAACAAGGTTTTTTCAAACCTGAATACAGTGTAAGTTAACTCTTTCATAATATCAGATAATGTCATATAGAAGTTTGTATTCAATTACTTATTCCATCACTGATTCATCATTGGCTTAAAATTTTGACTTTCTAATTTTTTTATTTCTCATGAATTCATGCATACATTCATTCATTATTCTGGCTACCCATTCATCCATCCTCAGTTGATTCATTTGTTCATTCATTTGTTTATCCTTTTATTCTTTCTTTCTATCTTTCTTTCTATCTTTCTTTCTTTCTTTCTTTCTTTCTTTCTTTCTTTCTTTCTTTCTTTCTTTCTTTCTTTCTTTCTTTCTTTCCTTTTTTTTAACCTTCATTCCATCTGTCCATCCATCCATCCATTCATTCATTCATTCATTTATTCATTCATTCATCTGTTTATGCATTTATTTTTGTTCTTTCTTTCTCTCTTTCATTTGTTTACCCTTCCATTCATCCATCCATTCATTCATCCATCCATCCATTTATTCATTCAATCATTCATGCCTTCATTCATTTGCATGTCCATAATTCATCCATCCATTCATTCATTTATTCATCTGTTCATGCAATCATTCACTTAACCATTCAATCATTCATTCAGTCATAAAATAATCCATTCATTCTATTTGTTGTTGTTTTTTCACTCTCTACTCATGTTCTAAATTATTTTAGCATCCAGATTTGAAACCAGGTCCAGAAGGTACCTTCATGATGTGTATCCCTCCACCAAACGTCACAGGCTCACTTCATCTTGGCCATGCTCTTACTAATGCTATTGAAGATTGCTTGACAAGATGGTAAGCAACCCTTTACATTCACACTATAAGCCTGGTTTTCACAAGCAACAGAGCAGACTCGGCAAATAATATAATTGCATTATGCAAGAGAAAAGAGTGCAATATTGAGTCACTGTACATGTATGATGCTTCTGTTTCTTCCATCACCTATAAAAACCAATTAGTCATCTTATCAGAGGCTCCAATGAAATGAATAAGGTTTATCATTTCTACAGGCACAGACAAAATGGTAAAATGTCTTTGTGGAATCCAGGCTGTGATCATGCAGGCATAGCAACACAGGTAATAACCATACCATTGATTTTCATTCAGTTACTCCCAATATACATATCAATCTACAATTACGTCTAACCAGACTGTGGATTTACATGGTTTTCATAGGCATCATAAAAGATTAGTTATTGCATCCTCTGTATGCTTTATAGGTTGTGGTAGAGAAGAAACTATTGAGAGAAAGTGGCCAATCCAGACATGACTTGGGCAGAGAAAAGTTTGTGCAGAAAGTTTGGGATTGGAAAAATGAGTAAGACAATTCTCATATAATTATTTTGTGTTGTTACCATACTGTGTATCTTGGTTAGGATTGATCTTAAGGTGGCTGGACCCTATTTCGCCAGTGCGCGGGTAGTCGAATTGAAGCGGCTATTAATTGCGTTACAGAATTAAGTTGACCAAACTTTTTACACACACCTACTACAAATGGACCAAATTTTATAATGATGCTAGTTTGGTTGAAATCGGAGCTTTTTTAACATCGAAATTGTTATACACTTGATTTGAAATTTTGGCAATTTTCTCAAAATCCTGACCTCGACGAGCAAAACGATTTATGGGACTTTGTAAATCAAATGTTTGTCTATAATGTGAGAGCGTTTCAAGAAATTCTATTAAACCGATTTTGAGTAAAAACGGAGCAATTATTTTACTTTGAAGAAATTTAAAACCGCGGGTGCTCTACTAAAGTAATTTTATAACCATAATTTCCCAAAGAAAACTAGCAATATTTTTGGTTCCAAATAATACCAAGGCATGGTTCTTTATTTTGTGAATATGTCATCGTTTTTGCAGTTTTTGATTGCCGTTGAGACGACTGTACGTAAAGCACTAAATTGCCGTGTTTAACTCGGAATTTCGACATCCACGTTAATAATACTGGTTCTTGAAAACTAGTAGATGAAATTTTTTTTATTTCTCGATATTGAATATTCAATCCTTTACCAGTAAGGTGTGTAAATTACAAAGGCATTGAAGTTTTTTTAAACCATTAAATAATTTTTTAAACATTGCCATATGTGCATCTCTATTCTCCGAGTTGTTGTCGGTGTTTGATTATGCATGCCTGCATGCGTGTCGCTTTGGCGCCTCGTGCGAAAAATGCAAATATACATGGAAAGTCACGCCAGTGATATCCAGAGTAACGCTGTACGTAGCAGTTCCTTACTACAGTTTCTAGAACTATGGTATTTCCTTGTACAAAAAGAAAACGGAGAAGTGAAATATTGCTGGAAAACACATTAAAGGCTAAAAAGGCGAAGAAAAGTAGTTCACCAGTCCAGGTAACTTGGAAGACTTCCATGTATTTGCATTTTTTGCACGAGGTGCCAAAGCGACACGCATGCAGGCATGCATAATCAAACACCGGCAACAACTCGGAGAATAGAGATGCGCATATGGCAATGTTTAAAAAATTATTTAATGGTTTAAAAAAACTTCAATGCCTTTGTAATTTACACACCTTACTGGTAAAGGATTGAATATTCAATATCGAGAATTAAAAAAGATTTCATCTACTAGTTTTCAAGAACCAGTATTATTAACGTGGATGTCGAAATTCCGAGATAAACGCAGGAATTTAGTGCTTTACGTACAGTCGTCTCAACGGCGATCAAAAATAGCAAATACGATGACATATTCACAAAATAAAGAACCATGCCTTGGTATTATTTAGAACCAAAAATATTGCAACTTTTCTTTGGAAAATTATTGTTATAAAATTACTTTAGTAGAGCACCCGCGGTTTTAAATTTCTTCAAAGTAAAATAATTGCTCCGTTTTTACTCAAAATCGGCTTAATAGAATTTCTTGAAACGCTCTCACATTATAGACAAACATTTGATTTACAAAGTCCCATAAATCGTTTTGCTCGTCGAGGTCAGGATTTTGAGAAAATTGCCAAAATTTCAAATCAAGTGTATAACAATTTCGATGTTAAAAAAGCTCCGATTTCAACCAAACTAGCATCATTATAAAATTTGGTCCATTTGTAGTAGGTGTGCGTAAAAAGTTTGGTCAACTCAATTCTGTAACGCAATTAATAGCCGCTTCAATTCGACTACCCGCGCACTGGCGAAATAGGGTCCAGCCACCTTAATTGGGAATTTTTATTTTCTCCCTTAAAATGTAACAAATGAATTAAAATTAACAATTAAATTGAATATTGATTGTCTGATCCTTCACAGTAAAGGTGACACTATCTACCATCAACAACGGACTATGGGAATCGCTGTAGACTGGGAAAGAGCTTGCTTCACAATGGATCCTGTAAGTATCCTTTTTAGTCAGGTCAGAGTGATTAGCAATTTTGTTGCAGGCCTAGTGAGTAGATTTCATATGACAGTAAAAACAATATGTTTACAGCAGGATTTTGAATGTTTTTACAGACAATGTGGCACTGACACAGTCACCACAGTATGGCATGGTCTGTTTCACACGTATGAAATCTGCTCTGTTTATGAAGTATTGCTATGCAAGGGCAATTTGCAGAGGGTATTTTATTATTGCAGTTTTAGAATTCATCAATACCTTTGATTATGCTCTGTTTGTATCACTATGTTGGTATTCTCACTGAAAGAAATAAAGAAAAGATTTATCCAGCTTAACTAAAATGAGTCTAGTGGTTGTATGGTGAATACCATATTGCACAGAGCACTGTTTTTACGTCAATCCTTTATTTACACCATTTTTGAACTCACAGAAACTCTCTAAAGCTGTAAAGGAGGCCTTTGTTCGTCTTCATGATGATGGTTTAATATACAGAAGCAAACGCTTGGTCAACTGGTCCTGTACCCTCAATTCTGCTATCTCTGATATTGAGGTAAGAAATATCATCAAGCATAGGGAAAATTACAACTCAAAAGTGCAACTCACTTTAGTTTCAAACCTCCCTAAAATGAACATTCCTGGCTATATCCCTTTCTGCTCAAATCACGTATATTTACTGTACTTAAACTTACATGTAACTCCCTCTTATTATAGGCATAAACATAGTTCACTGTCATGCTTGATGTATATTTTTTCACTTCAGGTAGACAAGAAAGAGTTGACTGGACGTACATTGTTATCTGTGCCTGGATATGAGCACAAAGTGGAATTTGGTATCATTGTACATTTTGCTTACCCCATAGAGAACTCAGGTAAGTGTTAAAGATGGTATTATCATATATATATTGATAGATCTTCCAGTGGGCAAATAATTTATGGTCTTGATTTTTAGATGAAAAGGTCATTGTTGCTACTACTCGTATTGAGACAATGTTAGGAGATACGGCAGTTGCTGTTCATCCAGATGATAAACGATACAAGGTATGACTGATAGGTTTAATCTCATGAAAAAGTTGTTTGCAGTGGATCCCCGGGGGGGTTCTTCGGGGTCAAAATGCTAGGGATGATCATCGGAAACCTTCAAAACGTACCCTAAAAAATACCCAAATGCCAAAATTTTTGACCCTAAAAAATACCTAACAGCTCAAAAATACCCCTAAAAATACCAAAAAATCAAACAAAAAACTGACAAAGAAAACAATCGAACAGCACTAATTCAAAGTGTCATTGTTTGTACCCCTAAAAAATACCATCTTTTCTGAAAAACCTTGGATTTTCTCTGACGACCCCTAAAAATACCAAATCGGCGATTTCAACCCCTAAAAAATACGACGATCATCCCTAGCACACCAATATAGGGAGTACCCCTCCCGGGAGTGGATCACACTGTGCCATATATTGTGTTAGTGCCAATCAGTGCCATGTTGCCCATAAGACATCATGCACATTTGGATTTGCCAGAGGATGTGTGTGTACCTGTTTGGCATTGCTTCAATGCAGGCTACTTGTGTGCTGAGACCACACAACATGCATGCACACTTTTCAATTTTTTTGTAATTAATAAAACACTAGAAAACTTGCCTTAAATCATTAACTGTATTTTCTAGAAGAAATGGCTGATTTGCCTACTGTGGTGTGTGCAGATAAGAGCACTTACATGTATTAGTGATTGATCATAACACTTAAAAATTGCTGAGAGAACTTCAAGTCAATAGAGTATGATCATTTCTATTGTTTTCAGCATCTTCATGGCAAATTTGCTATTCATCCTTTCTGTGATCGCAAACTTCCCATTGTATGTGATGATATGGTTGATCCTGAATTTGGAACAGGTTTGTAAAAATATTTATTAGCAAAATATTGTACAAGGCATTTCACTACCTTTTGACCCACAATAACTACAATAAATAATTTTATTATATGGCTAGATAATTTCCTGAAGCCATATAATAAATAAGTTATTTACCTCGTTTGCTCGGTCTGTATGGGAAAATATCAGACCTCAGTCTTTTTGTACAGACCTCGCTGTGCTCGGTCCATACTGTCAAGACCTCGGTCTGATATTTTCCCGTACAGACCTCGCGTTAATAACCCTTTATTATGTTACATGCAATGTTTCAAATTAACCAGGTGCTGTAAAGATTACCCCAGCTCATGATCACAATGACTATGCTGTTGGTCAACGTCATGACCTTCCATTTATTAACATGATGGACGATAATGGTTTTATTGCTGACTTGAAGGATTTTCATCCAGAGTTTAAAAAGTTTGCTGTAAGTTACTTTGGATATATTGTCCATTAAGAGATATCAAGCATATGTATGTTTATGTTGATTGCAAATGATGGTGATGATAGTGATGATGGGGTTGATTCATTTATGTCATAAGGGGGATTTGGTGATAATGCTGTTGGCAGTACAGCACTTTACATCTAATCATATATTTTATCTTCCAACAGGGCTTGAAGAGATTCAGTGCCAGGAAAGACATCCAGATTGCTCTGCAAGAAAAGGGCTTGTATATAAAAACTGAAGAAAATCCTATGGTAGTCCCAACTTGCAGGTTAGTAATTTATTCTTCTTTTATGTATTGTAGTTGTGCAATTTTAAACATTCTTTCTGGTGCTGTCATGATGCCAAATATTGCTATTTTGTTATTAATACTTTTGGTGCTCTATTACTAACTGTAATTGATGAATTCCAATTCCAGCAGTTCTGTGTAATATCCATAAGTATCTTTACTTTAAGAGGTAATGATATAATAATAACTCTACTTTTCAGTCGATCTAAAGACATTGTGGAACCTCTAATAAAACCCCAGTGGTATGTGGACTGTAAAGACATGGCTGAACATGCTGTGAAGGTGATCATTTTATATGTGTACATTGTGTCTTTCATCCATCCCTTCCTTCCCTCATTTCTTGCCTTTTTTCCTTCCTTCCTTCCTTCCTTTTTCTTGCTCTCCCTTCTCCTATATCTCTCAACTTCAGTTATGTACCCTTTTCCTTTCCTTCCTTTCTTCCTCTGACTCTGCCTAGCTCCCTTTCTCTCTCTGTTCATCCCTCCCTCCCTTCCTTCCTTCCTTCCCTCTCTCTCTCTCTTCCCTCTCTTCCTTCTTCCCCCTCTCCCTCCCACCCTCTCCCTGCCCTTCATCTCTCCCTCCCTCCCTTTTCTCCTCCCTCCTTTCCTAAAGTTCTTATTTATAATTTCTTTTATTCATCCATGTATATCCATTATCCATCCATTTATTTTCTCATTTATTCATTCATTTAGCTTGTCCATTAATGGAAGGAAAACCCCTTCAGAACTTAACTTTGTTGTTTCTCTTTAGGTTGTAAGAGAAGGAGAGTTGAAAATCATTCCAAATATACATGAAAAGACATGGTACAATTGGTTAGAGAACTGCAGGTAATAAGATTAATATTTGAAAGAAAATAATTTTGTTTAAAACATTGGCAGTGGTCATGGTAGGAGAGGTCAAGAGAACTAGTAATATTAATTTAAGTTCTATTTCCATTATATAGAGGATATTACATGGGCTGTGGAGATACAGAATTTATCTTTGAGTGTTGAAAAGATTTCTCACGAGTGAGCACAGCGAATGAGTGAGCTAGATCTTTTCAACAAGAGAAGATAAAACCGTATCTCCAAGCGAACATGTAATATTCTATTTATCATTATAATTATCAAATCAAGAGACAACAAACTATCTTTAGAGTAAATGCGCTCAATTAACCATGGTAACGATCTTTTCACTAGTGAAAAGAACATGTTATTTTCACTAGTGAAAATAACAAGTTTTCGAAATTAAGAAGTATAGGTATTTTATAAATAATTAATATGATAAATATATTTTCACATCTTTTTGAGTAAAGATCTAACACTAGTGCATCTTCCAGTCCCACAGGTTTCTGTTGATGATTGTCACTTACCTTTATTTTATAATATATTAATTTTTACTTTCAGGGATTGGTGTATATCTAGACAGCTATGGTGGGGACATCGTATTCCTGCCTACTTTGTAACAACAAATGATCCCAACATTCCTGCTGGAGAGGTAGAGTTGTATTCATGCACCTGTTTACACAGTTCTTCTTGGCTTGCCTCTAAATTTAAGGCTGCCTTATAAATTAATTTTGTTTTTCTATTTATTAATTTATTTCTTTTTCTTTACTTACCAGGATACTGATGGTAAATATTGGGTCAGGTTAGTACGAAAATGATTTCACAAAATGAAGAAATCTGTCAGTTGTGTATTTCTTTGTTCAGGATAAAATTGTTTCATAATAATAAAATTATTTTGTTCTCATTCAATTTTTCCAGTGGAAGAACAGAAGAAGAAGCAAAGAAAAAAGCAGCAGAGAGATTTGGTGTCTCTGAAGACAAAATCACCTTACGGCAAGGTAAAGGAAAATTTTCATTATTCACTTGTGTAAAATTACAATAATGATAATAATGCAATGATATAATAGTGATATTGTCCTGCATGATAACAAGATAATGATTATATACTGGTATCCCTGTATGATTTCAGATGAAGATGTGTTGGATACATGGTTTTCTTCTGGTTTATTTCCATTTTCAATCTTTGGATGGCCAGATGAGGTATTAATTCAAGGATTACAGCATGACTATTTTAATTAGTAAAAGGGCATGACATTGATATCATAAATAGAATAAATAAATTTAGGTTAGCTTATCATCCCTCTTTGCAGCACAAGTGCTGAATTATGAAGGGTGCAGCTCAATGTGATCAAGCCAAAAGTATACAAGGACACTTTCATTACAAGACAGTTGCACATTTACAAATTTACATGTCAAATCTTCATACACACACGTAGCAGCCACCATACGACCCATGTCTGATCACGGAGCACATGTCCAGCTTACAAGAAACTTAAGCCATCATGGAATGCCCATATCATTCACCTATGCTATTATTTCTTTTTAGACCAAAGATTTAGGAACATTCTATCCAGGAACTCTTCTTGAAACAGGCCATGATATTTTGTTCTTCTGGGTGGCTCGCATGGTCAAAATGGGATTAAAACTCACAGGAAAACTTCCCTTTAATGAAGTTTATCTTCATGCAATGGTTAGAGATGCCCATGGTAGAAAAATGAGCAAATCTCTTGGAAACGTCATTGATCCTGTTGATGTGATCAAAGGAATTACCCTTGAGGTAAGATATAATATATTGCTGTAGTAGTAACATTTTTATTGTATTGTTGATCAAGTAAACTTAAGACAGTTGTATGTGCCTGCCAACATTGTGATCCAAATGTTCTTTTCCTCACAGAATCTCCATAAGCTTTTGGAAAACAGTAATCTGGATCCAAAAGAAATTGAACGTGCCAAGAAAGGCCAGGTTTGTGAATAAAATTGAAGGGTTCACTGTGAAAATGACCTAAGTGACTATTTGATGGATGTCCTGAGATTAATTTTTCCAGCATAGAAAAGTTTTTTATACCATTTTATACCATTTGAAAAAATATCATCAAAAAGTCACTTAGGCTGTTTTCACTTTGAACTCTTCAAATGCAGATAGAAGACAAATTAGATGATGCTTGTAGTACTTGGTTGACTGTAAATGTATTTGAAATACAAATTGAAAATCAAGTGATGCAAAACTGTATGGCTTGGAGCAGGGAGCTAAAAAATGTAACATTATGTCTCTCTAAATTCTAATGAAATGGTGGTAAGACAAAAAGAGTGCAAATAAAATGATAATGGCGAATGTTCTGAGCATTGCACAGTAATAATTTGAATATTCAGTTGTGCATATTAAAGTTAGTAGTTAATTAAGGCCTTGCCAGTGCAGGGACTGCGGAGCACCTTGAAAAGTGGGGGGCTAGCGTTTGAAAATAAAGAAGACTATCCAATCAAAAAAGTTTTTAAACAAAACATTTGACTAAGTAGCACAAAAAGTGCTCCCCAGCCCCCTGTCTTCGTGGCCCCTGTGGTGAGCTCACTTTATCTATCTCATCCAATGTTTTCACTGTCCCTTATGTCACTGTGGTGTTGGAATAATTTATTTTTATTTTCTTACAGAAAGATGATTACCCTGATGGGATCCCTGAATGTGGTACTGATGCCCTTAGATTTGCACTGTGTGCCTACACTGCTCAAGGTGGGATCCCTGTGTTTTTCACTGCCTGATAATTTTCAGTATTAGCGCAAACTTTTTACTTGACCATGAAAATATTCCTTGATAAAATGTAATATTGTAACAAATTATTTTTGCAACTGGCATGTTTACATTTTATGTTTTATAACACTATTATTATGGGTGTCATAAATAACATTAACAACAGTCTATAATGATATACAAAGGTATATAATAATATTTTTGATTGCCAGGTCGAGATATCAATTTAGATGTCCTTCGTGTACAAGGTTATAGACATTTTTGTAACAAACTATGGAATGCAACAAAGTTTGCTTTGGCAGGACTTGGGGAGGATTTTGCACCCAACCCCAAACAAGAGGTTGGTACAATGTACATCAATCTTATTATTGTTAGTTGTCATCTTCATCATGAACTACATTATTTCAGGTCATCATCAACGTCCTCATCATCATTATCAACATCTATGGGCTGGTTTTCACGAGCGACAGAAGCAGAAATGGAAGCAAAACACGCAGACTCGTTGTTGCATTTCTCACCTAGGTGTGAAAAAAGAGGAGAATGAACAGTGCATCACTGAGTCTGCGTATGATCCTTCCGCTTATGCTTCCATTGCTCATGAAAACCAGCCCTATGTCATCATCTTGGGTCATCAATAGTGGAGTGCGTCAGTCATCACAACTCAGAAAGACAAACCAAACTTTTCATCTCCTTGAGTCCACGATTTCTGCAATTTGTTTTTCACTGACCTCTTTTGATAAGCAACATTGTCATGATAAATTGTATGTTTCTTGGTGCTCTTTTCAGTAGGATTTTGCGAGCTATTTTTAGAACCAATACGCAGTGCCTTGATCATTATAATCCCGTATCATTAACTTCTGGTCCTCAGCCCTTGCTGTTATAACTTGGACTACCATAATTAAAGCATCCATCATCATTTCTGCTGTTGTTATTCTTAAACGTAGTTCACCATCATCATCATCATCATCATCATCATCATCATCATCATCGAGATCATGATGTCTTTTTTCAGCTTCTAGGTAATGAAAGTCTGATGGACCGATGGATACTCAGCCGGTTATCCAATGCTGAGAAATTATCCAATGAGGGATTTACCAACTACGATTTCCCTACTACCACCACGGCTATCTACAACTTCTGGTTGTATGAGTTATGTGACGTTTACTTGGTGAGTAACGCAATCTCTGCAAAATTGAACCTGTATTTCAGCTCAGTTGAGTAATGTTGATGTGAAAATCGTTGCAGGAATCCCTCAAGCCGGTTTTACAAGGAAACGATTCAGAGGCAATACGAACTGCTCGGAATACCCTGTATCCTTTAATGAGTTTTGCTAGTCTTTCATAACTTCACCATAACACTTCAAGTCAAGATTGTAAATTTTGTTGCTCTATAAAGATATTTATACTGATGGGTGGCAAAATTGACCGTTTCAGTTCACGATAGCGGACAGATGAATTTACCCGATGGGCACTCAAATCGTCTGACAATTTGTTCGTCTTCATGTGAATTGAAGTCGTGTTTTTGATGACCCTTCCAGACAAAGAAGATGATACCATAAAATCGTCTCAACAGACGATCAAACACAGACAAAATCAGACGACTTTCAAATTGCATCCATCCCATTTCCAAACTGTGCTGATTTGTTCGTCAGAGACGACTTGTCCGTTGATTTGTGTGTTCTAGTTTCAAAACTGCTTATCATTTTTCACTATTACATATTCCAAAATTCTGTTGCAAGATTACATGACAACTTGTGCATGTTTTACCCACATTGCTGCCCCTTAGTACCCCTTCACGTGGGGTTCAACATATAGCTGACTGGAGGGAAGGAGGGAGGGAGAGGAATGGAAGTCTAGGCTCAACAAGCCACCAGCATCTTCAGTTGTATATACATAAGCTGGTTCATTTCCGGTCCAACCTTATCATTCAGTGCCATTGAACCGCCTCCCAAAAGCAGACAGCAACCCTTGGCCATTTCTACTTAAAAACCCTACAGTTTTCAGTAACCTCCCATAGAAGGACACCTCTCATCTGCGGAAACTAATTCCTGTCCTAAGGGTTATGCTTATGGGAGGTTGAGCTGTTTTATTATGCCATATTTTGTCCTTTACTGTCTAAGATTTACTTGTCTTGAGAATGGTCTGCTTCTTCTAAGTCCTTTCATGCCATTCGTGACAGAGGAGCTCTATCAAAGGCTTCCCAAAAGACAGCCAGGAGGACCACCAAGTATTTGTGTCACGCCATATCCCAAAAATGTGAGTAGCATGTAACGCAACGTGTGACGCAGTGTCATGAATTAGTGCTAGGAAAATCTTAAGTGTGTAGACAAATTGCAGCCTAGTACCCAGGCGTTCCCTGATTCTAGACGTGAACATGACGTCACACAACGTCATGCTTTGCGCACGTCATAAGAGGACACCTGGTTACTTGGCTGGACAAATGGATCTAAGTATCAGGCCCTCTAGGGAGGTCTGTTCTCCCTTCCCCACCCTCGCCATCCCAGGTTATAGTTATTTATGTTCTGTGCTCCTTTCTTAGCTTCCCTGGCGCGACACCGAACTGGAGTCCAACGTAGACTTCGCAATGAGCATCGTCAAGACGATTCGTTCAATCAGACAAGAATACCAAGGCATCAAAGGCAAACCAGAAGGTACAGTCACGTGACTTACTATGTCATATATCACTTGATCCAAATTGTGACCTTGACATTCCGTTACTCAACAGTTTACGCCGTATTTTCTGATGACTGCTTGGCCAATAGTATCAAAGTGTATACGGACACCATTGTCGCCTTGAGTTCTGCTAGCAAGTAAGTGAGTCACCTTGTTGTCAAGGTTACTACTCCATTATCTTGTGTTGTCAAGGTAACCGTCCTACGTCATCTTGTTTTCGTTGTTCATTTCCTTGTTGATTCAGTAACTTGTTATGTATATTTTTACCAAGTGATTGAGCAATGAGCTGCAATAAGCTAAGTACTGAGATGAAACATCTTCACTTTGTAGGTTGCATTTGTTGTGCCACGAACGACCACCGGTTGGTTGTGCAATAGGAACTGTGCAAGATAAATGCGAAGTCCACTTGCTTCTTAAGGTAACAATTTTCACTTTCCAAACTTTGTTCTCGATTAAGTGTTATAGCTTGCCGAGTTAATGAGTTATATTTTTTCAGGGAGTGATTGACATTCCTAAAGAGATAAGCAAAATAGAAAACAAGAAAGAAAACTTGAAACAAACACTTCAAAAACTTATTGAAGCAACTCAAATCCCAGATTATAAAACCAAGGTATGTTTCATCCATTCATTTATTTGTATATCCATTCATCCATTCATCTATTAATCAATTCCTCCCTTCCTTTCTTTCTTCCATCATTTGCTTCCTTCCTTTATCAATCCATTTCTCCATTTCTTCCTTAGTTCCTTCATTCATCCATCCATTTTTCCATTGATTCTCATTCATTTATTATTTATTTAGGTTCCAGAAAATATCCAACAGCAGAATGCAGATAAGGTAAGATAATATAGAAGAAAATCTCTTAAAAGCTGCGAGCAGAGTCTCCTTTCCTTTCTGGAGGGGAAAGTAAGTGCAAAGTAGGCTCTGCTAACAGGACAAAAGAAAGAATTATGCGAAGCAAATTTCTTTTTTTCCTTTTGGTTTCAACAGATTAGTCAAACCGAGACAGAACTCAGAAAGTTAGAGAAAGCTCTGGAGTCCCTCAAAATGGCCGAATAACTACTACAATTCACTGACTAGTCTTATTAAAGCAATTGCACTAGTATTTAATGTCCAATTTCGACACGATGACAAATACTGATAATAAAGTTAAAATTGTAAAAATAAAAATATTCTCCGTCATAGTCAAATCATTCCTCGCATATCTTTTGAGCCTTTTTTCGATGGGTTGGTAGGTAGTATAAGCAATTAAATCAACCCGCCAATGGCGAAGTAACTTGTGAATTGTCCCCTTGGAATGACCACAGGAAGTCCAAAAATACATTTTAGTTGAATAATGAGTTTTTTATTTGAAGGCAAAAATGTAAATTGATTAAGGAGGCTCCCTATAGTTATAGTGGATACTGATACTAAATGAAAAAGTCATGTTTAAAATCAAGTTTGTTTGCATATTGACAGCTTATAGACCAATTATATTGAAGATTATGAGTTTTAGGATTTGTTGTAAGGGCCATGATCCCATGGATGTTACCATAGCAATGCTACAGCTTCCATAAAAAGGTCCCTTTTTACCAATTAAATTTTAATTGCTCGAAGTTTCCATGGTAAAGGTTGATTTTTTTTAAAAAATAATTGAAACTTTGCTTAATTTGTGATTGTATGATCGATTTTAAAAATATTCTGGACATCAGATTTTTCTCAGTTTAGAAAAACCGAAATTTGACAATATCTCAAATTCTGATGTGACACATTTTCAAAATGACCATCCCAAAAATATTGTTAACCAAGGGAGCGGAGTCTTCTTTTTTTGAATAAGAAATCACGCATTGCGCGCATTCTGAGATCACCTGGAAATATTCACCTCGGATTTTCCCAGAATTCATTATGCAAGGGCGGATCCAAGGGGAGGGTTTAGGGGGTTGCAACCCCCACTATGAAAATGAAAAAATGATGGTCAACTAGAATTAGGCTCTATTTTTGCTTTCACTGATATCATACAACCCCCTGTTTGGGATGCGCATACATAATCCTAGATTCGCCCTTGTTACGATTCAGCGCTCGCAAGCGAGGTCAGGGGACAAAATAATTTAATTATTATTAAAGCATTAGTCTTACATACACTGGAAAAATTCACCAAAAAACGAGTATTGTACACCTATAAACTCCGATATCAGTTCATAAGAATGGTTTGGAAGAAATTCTCTAAAGTTTCTACCACTTCTGTTATGACATAATCAACGTTTTTCTCATATAAATGCAAGAGTTCCCAATATAAAATGCACTAAATGCTATCATTTCTTAATATTTCTTTTGTCCCCTGACCTCGCTTGCGCCCGCAAATCATAAAAAATTCGGGGAAATTCCGGGAAGGTAAATTCAGCAAAATCCACGTCCTCGGAGACCCAGGGCGTCAGGGAGCTCCCACCTCCTCTCTCCCTGGCGCGAGTTCGCAAAATCCAACGATTCCACTAGAAGTTGCCGACGGGTTTCCTGTGGTACACTTTGGCGCCAAAAACACAGGAACTCCATTTGTTCAGGTTAGAATCAAAATGGCGGATCAGACAACATGAAATGACTCGAGTGTAAATGATAAATTTCACGAGGTAAGGGTAAAGAATAAATGATATTTAGGTGCTTTTAATTGTTAGCTTGGTATACTCGCTTTGCATTCTATCAGTTCTTTTCTTCAACTTTGGTTTCGTCTAAAAAAAACGAATCTTATGTGAAACGTACAAAAGCCATGTTTATCAATGGAAAAATTAGGATTTCTTCGGATTTCTACCAAATAACATCCCTTCTTTGAATTCTTAAAGTTTTAAATGCTTATTCTAAACATTTTTCGCGCATTTTGTAGGTTCAATCACTTTTTGAGACTTGCACAATGAACATCCAACACAATCCAGTCTGGGAATTGCACCCAGTCCTCAAAACCACTACACAAGATAGAAGTCGAGTGTGCTCTCTTACACCAACTGGATGTTATGTGTGGATTGGTATTGTAGTTTGCCTCGGTGATGAGGAAATGAGCCGTGCCATACTGCAACTGTCAAATTTCCTGCCAAATGAATTTTGATTTACCAATGGTTAAGGTACCTCTCTGTGTATCTCCACAATATATTTGATATTACCAAGGCGGTTGCTGTAAAATCCATTCATAACTTCTGTCTCGATTAATCATTGGTGTATACCTTCTGGTATCCAAAGGTCTAAGAAACCGGCAAAGGAATATCCAGCTTCTTACATAGTCTGAAACATTCTTAGTCCTTGTGGACCTTCATCCTGAATACTACCAGTAAATGTTTGCAGTGTGCCTCATTGCTCAATAAAATGAATGGCCTCCAACCTCCCCTTATAGCCATCCCTTTCCACTCAATGTTGTTCACAGTAACAACAAGTTGTGTTTTGAAGCAATTATGAGCTTAGAAATGGGATATAATAATCCCTAACCCCTTGTGTACTGTCTACAATGCTTCCATTGCTAGACTGTGTGAGGTCATAAAGTCTATGCATACTTTAACAAAATGAAGAATTACTGAAGATATAACCATTAAACTTTCCATTTTTACTTGCAACTCATCATAGTACCATATAAAGTGTCTGAGCAATTTGGTGTTGTGTACCAGTCAAGTACCGTCAATTCCTGTTCAAAACCATTATTTTGGTGTCATTTTCTCTAGATGTCAACTCCATTTATCATTATGGTGAATGTTCCATCTATTCCAAGGTACCAAGCATGTAAACTTTATCAACCATGAAACCTTAAAAGATATTTTTGATACAATAATGGACCAAGTACATCATGGCATTGCTGTGGAGTAACGATTATAAACTGTCTTATACCATACGGTGCCAGCCAAGTATCCCTCGACATCCATGCTATAGAATATACACCGATCAGTGTACAATTCAACTTATGGAGCCATATTCTTCTAAGAAGTGCAGTACCACCAATACCATGTTCTGCAATCCAAGTACAGCTTTCACACCATAGCTGGACATGAAAACCCCTAAAAAACCACTGTGTGGAAAAACGGGGAACATGTACCCCCCAAAATGCTATGGTGCTACCTCTGGGGATTTAAGATTTAATTTCCAGTGTAATATGTTACAGTCCAGTAAAAGCTTCCTTCCAATAATTATTGCACATTAGTCCCAGGAAAGTTTGGATCATAGTCCACTGCCCATAGGATTTGCTTCTATTCCATTCCATAGTATCAAGCAAATACCATTTCCAATGAATATCACAGAGTGCTATACCATTTTCCAGTCATTGTCATCAAAGTATTGTCCACTCAGTTACAGTACCATCCCATACCACTGTCTCACAAATACTTTTTCAAGTGAATTCCAGAGAGTTCTTGGCCATTTCCATCCTTACCATGTAGAATGAGTGAAATACCATGTAGATCGAGTTATTGACCAATACCATTATCAGGTGAGAGACTGTACTGCTATAGTGTCCTTCAATTGTCATCAGATTCACATTATACAGGGGTCATTTCCTACCATGATACCAAAAAATTGGAAAAGTGCCATTGCTAGTAAATTGCCATCTTCATCTCAGTTTTCCAGTGTCTCACATGGAAGCTTCATCATTTCCTGACAATTTCCCTTATATAATACAATGCCAGACAAATACCAGATATGAAAATAAGAGTGCTTTACCAGTTCCATTTACCAGTCTGCTTTTGAAGTGTTATTCATCATGCTCTGTCCAGGCAGTTGCTATTTCCCATCTATATTTACATGTTGTTGGACAAACACACCATTACCAGTAAATATGAACAATTGCTTCACCAGTTCTGATTTTCCAGTCTCCAAGCCCTATCCAGTCATTTGTTATTTTCTATTCCATACATGTCTTATTGGCCACAAGTACCATTACCAGTCAATACTGCCAGTGGTGTTTTCCATTCATATTAAATTCCCAGACAAACATTATTTACCAGTTGTTATGACACCATGCAACAGTGCTTACAAGTTCCATTTACATTCCCTGTTCAGTTTTTGGTTGCCATTTCCCATCCATTTAGCTTTTGTTGGGCAAATACCATTACCAGTGAACATAACAGTGCCTACCAGTTCCAGTCTAGTCAGTTGCCATTCTCCATACACATCGCACACATTGAAAAAAAACACACCACCATTGCTTACAAGTTTGATTTTCAGTCTACCATTGAAGTGTCATTCACAATTCTCTGTCCACTCGGGGGCTATTTACCATCCATATTGCCATTACCACTGAGCACCAGTGCCTTTTTCCAGTCTGCTATAAATTGTTAGTAGTATCAATCACCATTCTGTGTTCAGTCAGTTGCCATTCCTATCCATGTAACCATTGTTGGATGAATTCCATTACCAGTGAAGAAGCTTGCTAGTTTCTTTTTCCAGTCTGCCGTTGAAATACCATTATTATTCTCTGTCCAGTCATTATTTCCATCTACATTACATATACATTGTTAGACAAGTACCATGATTATTGGTCAATACCAGTGTTTACGTCAAGTTCAAGTTTTCAGTCTGCCATTGAAGTGCCAATCTTCATTTCCAATCATATTTACATCAGATAAATGCCATTACCAATGAACATCACAATGTTTACCACCACATGCCATTTGTCATTTCTCACCAGTCTCTATTTTCTATCCATATTACAGTTGGATAAATAGGTACCATTACCACTTGGACATCAGTGATACAGGTGTTTATCAGTTCCATTTTCCAGACTGCCAATGAAGTGTCATTCTCTGGGTGTTGACTAAATCAAGTACTTCAAAATTTGGTTTTGAGAGGACTGGCACTGACTCTACAAATATCCGTAAATACAGACTAGGCTTAGACTTATGGTTAGTGGTTAGACTTATGGTTAGTGGTTAGGTTTAGTGGTTATAGGCTTAGGGTTAGTGGTTAGGGAACATTAGGGTTATTGGTTAGACTTTGTATTCAGGGATATTTCTAGTTATCTGTCCTAGTCCTCCAAAATAATTTTGAAGTAATGTCATTCTCTGTCCAGTCAGTTGCCATGTCATACATACCACTACCAGTAATACCTCTGAGTGCTTTACCAGTTCCAGCGAGTTGCCATTTGCCATCCATATTACATGGTCAGAGACAAAATGCGATTACCAGTGGCACTCCATTTTCCAGTCTTCACTATCTTGTCAGTTACCATTTTCTATCCATGACATTGGCCAGACAAATACCATCAGAAGTGACTGTAACTGTGATTTACCATGTCCACAATATGGTAATAGCCTGGATGGATTGATTAAATATAAGATGTACATTGCAGAAGACTACATCTGGCAGTGCATTGTGCCTGTCATAGTGCGTCACTGTGCACAACTTCATCACTATGCACAACTTGGTTCTGTTGGAACCCCAGCAGGGTCTGGCTTCTGCTTGTGGACAGAGGCCGGCGTGGACCAAATTTGGCATGAGACTGGCTTGTAGCTAGTAGATTAGATCAAGGCCTCTATGCTGTACAGACCATCCTGGCTGGCCATCGCCTCGTATTCACAAGGAGACTTGACTTTATGATGACCATTTATTAATATTTCCAAGTTTGCTATCATGGTGTCCTTCATCTCCATCTAGGCAAGTGCTATTTCCCCATCTGTAGTATACAACTGTTCAGCAAATACCAGCAAATAAGACTTCACTATTTGCCATCCATGTTGGCCATTGTTGGACAAATACAATTTCCAGGAAATATTATGCTGCTTACCAGTTCCATTTTCCAGTGTGCTATAGATGGAAGTGTCATCATTCTCTGTTGAGTCAGTCACCATAAACCCATCCACTGTACATCAGACAATTGCCATTACAAGTTCAATCACTAGTTCCATTTTTGAGCCATCATTTCCATCCATGTAACATGGTCAGGGGTAAATACAATTACCAGTGAACAACTTGGACTGCATCACTAGTTCCAATTCCCATTGTACTCCAAGGTATCAATAATTCCCTTTGTCAAGTCAGTTGGCATTTTTCACCCATATTACAAATTGTATGTGGTCGAACAGCATTAACACAACAGTCCCAATTCCACTCCATATTACAATGTCAGATGACTATCATTACCAGTGAATACAACAGTGAAATTTTCACCCCAGTTTCATTTACATTGTACCAGTGTAGTTTGAAGTCCATCCCGTTGGTTGCCATTTTCCTTTGCTTACCCATTGTTGGACACATTTATTTACACGCATGAATACAAGTCAGAGTCCTATATACAGTACTGGTCAGTAGATATACCATTTACAGCCAAGTCTCCTTCACGTTATTTATGTGCCATGATTGGATCTGTCTGTATTGTTGTTAGTAGTCTTTCCTAATGGTTCAGCAATCCAGGGATTTCTATTAATACCACTATTCCATTGTTTGATCTCTGATGTTATTTGCCTTGGCATTTACATGTAAGGCTGTATGCATATTACGTAATATGCTCAGATGAGATTATGCCTTTTATCTCTTTATACCTTTTATCTCTTTATCCTCTTAAACTTACTAGGTCTTCCCATTTTACTGGTGTTATTTTGTTCCATTTCTTTTGGGATTCTTTGCCATCTGATCTCCTGATGAGAAAGGGGTCTTTGGGCATAGTAGCATACAACCATGTTGGCTGGGTGTGTACTGGCGATATTGATCCTATTACCATTTATTTCCTGGTCATGCTGTAAACTGGATTTTTTTTAAACAACATCCTGTGGACTATACCATGTGAGTTAGGTCTGTATACTGCCAATATTGATCCCAGTACCATTGATTTCCTGGTCATGGTGTAGACTAGATTTCTAAAAACCATATAGTTGGGTGTGTACTGCCAATATAGATCCAAATACCATTAATTTCCAGGTCATGGTGTAGGCTACATTTCTAAAAACCATCCTTTGGACAATACTATGCGAGTTGGGTGTGTACTGCCAATATTGATCCTAATACAATCAATTTCCTGGTCATGGTGTAGACTGAATTTCTTAAAAGAAGGTCCTTTGACAATATCATGTTTGTTGGGTGTGTACTGGCGATATTGATCCTAATACCATTTATTTCCTGGTCATGCTGTAAACTTGAGTTTTTGAAAAAAACATCCTATGGACTATACCATGCGAGTCGAGTCTGTATACTGCCAATATCGATCCCAATACCATTGTATGATTTCTTGCTCATGGTGTAGACTAGATTTCTAAAAACCATCCTATAGTTTGGTGTGTACTGCCAATATAGATCCAAATACCATTGATTTCCTGGTCATGGTGTTAAGGCTACATTTCTAAAAACCATCCTATGGACAACACTATGTGAGTTGGGTGTGTACTGACAATATTGATCCTAATACAATTTATTTCCTGGTCATGGTGTGGACTGAATTTCTTAAAAGAAGGTCCTTTGACAATACCATGTTTGTTGAGTGTGTACCAGTTGACAGTCCTTAATACCACTGATTTCCTGATGAATACCATGGACTGGGTGTGTACACTGCAAAATATTCCAGTGATGTTCTGCCAATATCGTACGTCTATACGTTGGGGGAGTATATGCATATAAGTGTACTGCCATTGCACAAGTCAAAGAGATTTAATCTTGTTCATACCAGTTAGTCTTCAATACCAGGAAATCGTTTTGTAATCATGTCATCTTGCGAACAAGAAGTGTGTTATGTTATTACTATGTTGAAAGAAGAATGATGTTTCCACTTATCAGAGAAGGTCGACATCAGATAATTTCCATAACTTACAGAAAGTGCATTTTGCACATTCAACCAAGGATCACCATATAAACACCAATTACTAATTAGTACAACAAAGCATTTGCATGTCATTCAAACATTTCCTGTTCATATCAAGCAGGCATAAAGCTAACACTCTCCACATCAACCACACACATTTCTAGTTGTCATCATACTGGTTAGCAGATTATACAAAGTCATACAATGTTCAGATTTCACCATCCTCAGGCAATTTCCAGAGTGCATTTATTTATAACTATTCAATCTTCTAAGCATCATGTATACCAAAGAAAACCATTACCACTTACATTTTCAAGCAAATTTCCTGTTCATATCATACAACAAACAAATGCCATCACCAAACAATTTTCACACCTGATAGAATGCATTGTGCACTTTCACCTTCCATAAACATGTATACCAAAGTACATGTAAACCATGACAAGTTTTATACATTCGAACAAGTTTTCTGTTCATGTCATTACAGTACCTGGATAATACCTGAAATCACCATTCAGTCCATTCGTAATCAATGTGCTTTGCAACGAGCATGACAATACATGCATGGTCTTAAGGGGGTAACTTACCAATACTTTATTACCAAACAGAACTCAAAGACATGTCACCCATTTGTCAAGGTTATCTAATCTAGTACTAAATAACTATTTAATGTAGTACCCAATTTAATTTATGTACTAATTTATTCATGGCTAAATTATTTATAATAACTAATTAATTAAATACTAAGCTATTTATTTTGTTTATTTTATTTTTAAAGTTTACTCTCACTCCACACATTGGTTACTAGCTCAGATAACCAAGACAAATGGACAATGTGCCGTAAAGCTTTGCTTGATAATAAAGTATTGGTAAACCCACAAGACTATTATTCAGTAATTTGCAGTGATAAAATACCATTGCTATGGAGACCATAAACAGTCTAAAACCCATAAACATAACTTCAATATTGATCTCTTCAACTGATCAGTTGGCCATAATGCCACAACAAATGGTTGATCAACTAACAGACTGTGCATCTGTAAAAATTAGTACGAGGCCAAGAATCAAGCACAGAGCAGAATGAGTCAGTGTTCATGTGCATGGAATTCAAGCAAAAAAAAAACAACAACAACCACAAACCAAAAATCTTCTCTTCAATGTTTTCCACTACATGTAATAGCCTATCAATAAATAAATGCATTCTGGCCTCCATCCCGTGTCATTGCATCGTCAAAGGTCAATATTGTTAAAAGTGGGTCCTATACCACGGAATAATGTTTTGTCCTCACTGTAATTCATGATCAATCATCATGTGTGTTCTCCAAGTCTGCCATATTAGCCATCATTGGTTGTATTGCATTCTGGTGACTATAGCCACATGTAGGAGTATCATGTCAATATGAGTCCAATCAGTATGTGCTGGAACCACTGGGAAATTAAACAGGACAATTTGAATGTTCAATAAACCATAAATCTTTGACAGTGCTCTTCAACTAGCCATGGTATCATTGATTGTTTTGTTTTATGGCCTCTATCTAGGGATATCACTTCAATACATGTTCAATTGGTATGTGAGAGAGTGACTGGGAAATCAAACCAGACATTGTCATTACCTTAAACCATACTAACAGTAAATCTTCTCGGACAAGTCTTCCACACTAGTTGTCAACAGTTGTATCACAATTTTGTCCTCATTCTTTCTGGATGCATTTGATAGAACCACTGGGAGATCAAACCAGGCATTATTACCATCAACCACAGGTCTTCAGTGTTCTCCAGTTTTCCACTACTCACAAGATCAGTTGTATTGCATTCTTGGCCTCTATAGGGATACCTACAATAATTATGTATAATAGAATGCACCAGGAGACAAGGCTAACATTGTTATTACCATAAACCACCAGTCTTCCAGTCTACCACCAGAAGTTGTCAGTTGCATAATTGCATTTTGGTTAATTGCCAAGTCAAGTCATTATTATTCTAAACCATCAGTCCTCTCTCTCTAGGTCACTTGCAAAATTAAAGCAGCCGTCATTGCATTCTGGCACATTTCTAGGAATTGTGTGCATGAAACTCAGTCCAGAAGTCTACCACCACTAGCTGTTATCAGTAACAACCCTGACCTTTTAATCTAGAAATGTTTGAATGGAACCATTTTTGAACTTGAAGTCTACCACTACAGTCATAACTCAGTCTTCAAGTCTATCACCTCTAGCTGACATGAACTTTGAACCATTTTAGATCAGTCTTCCACTAGTTGCATCTTGGTCTACTCTCCACATCAACCACGCACATTGCTAGTTGTCATCGTACTGGTTAGCAGATTGCATGATTATATTCTTGGCCTCTATCTGGGGGTGTCATCTTGATTGGCTGGCATGTGCATGGAATAATTTCACTGGTAGCTGTCACAAGTTGTATTGCATTTTGGCCTCTCTGGAGATGTAACCTTGACTAGTCCAATTCTCTATTGTGAATGAATGATGAAGGAAATAGACACCAGTCTTTGTCATAACTTATCCGTCTATTGTCATCACTGATCCACTGCATTCTGGTCTTCTCACTCTAGGGATGCCAGGGACCTGTAGATTGAATCACATAGAAGAAGTACTGATTACTGACTGCAACAACTCATTCATGTTCTACCATATGACCATCTGTTTTGCTACGTAATACTTGGGTCCACTTGTAGGTGAAGTAGTAGTCATAATCATGATTGTTGTCATGTCATCTCATCTCTACCCTGGGTGTACCAACACAATTAAGTCATCATTTTCATCTGCCGTTGCTTGATTACTATACTTTTAAAGTACTAATTTCTCGGTCATGGCTGTTATCATTTGTTTGTTGATTCTCACTGGCCACAGTTAACCATCTGTGTATTATTTCATTATGAACCACTGTATGCTGTACACTGGCTGCACCACATTTACTGGCGTTGCACTACTCAGTCCAAGTGATTCCTCAATCTTACTGGCATGACATGGCTGGTCTTGGTACTTTGCCAATTCTCACCACAGTTAACCATCTGGGTATTATTGCATTATGAAGCCACTGTATGCTCTACCCTGGTTGTGTGACCACAAATTATCATTTCGTCATTTGCTGATGTTGCTCAATGGCTATATTGTCGAAGTGATTCCTTAATCTTACTGGAATGACATGTATGGCTGTTCTTGATTGTTTGCCAATTCTCACCACAGTGGACCTTCCGTGTATTATTGCATTATGAAGCCACTTTTTTCAAAACCTGGTAATGACTGGTATGAATTTCTTAATGACTGGAATGAATTTCTCAATTTGCTTTCATTTCAAAAGTAAAAATTTTACCATACCATGCACAATTCAGTGATTACGTTTGTACAGCGAAGACATCATGCAACCTGAGCAAAAAAATAAAGGTTTGTGATTTTTACTCTTTGATTTCTAAAATGATAAAAAATATTGCAGAATTGCAGAAGTAAGGGCCCGTTCACATGAAGGTGACTTATCTCTAGTAGCAGGGATAACTTTTGTTTTGTGTCCCCCAGGGAAAATAAAATAAAAGTTATCCCCAATACATAGGGGCCCACATGTCCTCTCTCATGTGAATGGGCCCAAGACATTTTTGGCCTTACTGTAAATGATAGCCTTGTTCTATTGTTTGATGTATTAGTGATATGAAAGATTTCAGAATTTATCACTTCCTGTTTCAACTCGGACATCTAAAGATCCAAAATTTCTAGTGTACATGTAGATTTCATTGTAGCATTTTGATAGTAATGTTTTATATTCAGTGTTTACCTATATGGACAATCTTTCATTTTTTAGCTTGAAGCAATGTCGGAACTGAAAAAATAGAGAAATAGAAAAATGAGAATTGGGAATTAGGTGAGACCTTACATACTCACCAAAAACCTTATACACAGAAGCATGGTGAGAACCCTTGGAAATGAACTCCATAGCCACAGATGCCATTTGCAAATTTCAGCTTCAAACAGTCCTCTTCACTTTGAATACCGGTATACCATTCAGAATTGCAGCTCCAAAAAATCCAGTTAGAATTCAATGTTTTGAAGTGGCAAACTCAGAGTTTTTATTGCTTTATTTATTTAACAACTTTTACAACAGTAAACTGCCATTACCAAAATTTAAATCATTACAAAGTGAAATTCATTTAGAAAATTTGCTGCTTCAAAATGAAGACTTAAACCATTTTTGTTGTTACTTTAATTGGTTTGTATTGTAAATATATTTACAATTCCATTTACAAATTAATTTCTTGGGCTCCTCAAAATTACATGTCATTAAAAATAATGCTATCATACAAAAATTGTTTCACCAACTTTGAAAAAAATAAAATCATATTTGGAGCCCAAAGATTGTAAAAGCTGGTGAAGAAAACACATTGTAGTTAGTACTAAGTACACACCGCCATCAAGTGTTTTTCCTTTTTTATTTATATTGTTCAGAATTTACAATACAATTTCTAACATTTATTTTCAAAAAAATGTAGGCGATTGATGGTCTACATAAAGCTTTTAGAGAGAAAAACAATGGATAAACCTTGAAGGAAGAATGAAAAAAGTATTTAAGACAAAAGGAAAATAAGATGAGTGCAAGAAAATACCATTTGGGCAAAAAGCAGGTTCCTTTCATGGAAGAAAAAAGGCATCAGACATTAATGTTAACCAGTTCCACTGATGAAGAGCATCTACCATTAAAAGATGACATCAAGAATGAAGTCTTGTTGGAAAAAAATCCATCAAAAATGAGATCATCTTCATTGGTTTAAAATCCAGACTTTTTCATAGTCCAAGAAAATACTAAGGAGCATTCTGCAGGTGGTTTTGTCATTCCTTGAATAGCTTCTTCCACAAAAAGTCATCAAAAGTGAAAAGTCTTGATGTTGAAAACCCAAAATAAAAGTATCGAAGAATCACGAAGTAGTCAGAGTACTTCTGCCGCAAACATGTTCCTACCTAATTCCCTCTTTAGGGTGCATGCTGGAGGCCCACCAATCCCAACTAAGCCGGATTAATTTGCCTAACCTACTCATTAGTACTCTGACTTGCAGATAAAAACTATTTTAATTAACTGTTTATTAAGCCAATATTTTTTTTATCTATTTTTTCCATTTTAAGCCGGATTGCCGGATTTTTTTCAACAACAACATTTCAATTGCAATACATAATATTCATACTTTTATCTATTAATTATCTATCTAATGGGAGTTCCTATTCAACATTCCTAAGGCAATATCCTACTAATTATTCAAAAGGAGGAATCAACAGGATATCAAATCCATAAAAGAGAAGGTCCAGTATATGGCTTACAGGCTAGTCCCACCATATAAAGGACCCCGTATACCAGTTTCTACCAATATACGCAAGTTTACACTCACACCCTACATAATGTTGATGCAAGCAGATTATATCCACAGGATCTCCATATGTAGGTCAAGTGTAAACACCCTCAATGATGGATAGGATAGACATGCAATTCCTCAAAAACTAACAGATTTCACCTTAGCATTGGCAAGACTTACCATCTTACCATACAGCCGCACTAATGTAAATCAGAACCTAAGCAAGTGGAAACTTCATTCTACTGAATTTTAGATCACCATGGGGAGCAACAGTAGGCTTGATTTCCAGCCATGAAGGGATCATGTTCCAAACCTTTCTTGGAACGGGACCCATTCATGGCTGGAAATGAAGGCTACCAAAAGGACTCTCCTTACCTACCTATTAGGTTGTGCTCAGACCAAATAGAATTTGCATAAATTTTAGGGGAAAGGGGGTAAATGGACCGAAATGAGCACAAAATTATACCCAAAAAACTAATCATAAAAAAGGAAGAGTCCCCCATGCCACCATAGTGGGATCCTAAATGCTAAGGCAAAATCTCTAGGCTAGTAATTTTCAATAATTTTCCAGTATACTGGTATCCAAATGGTTGCCAATTGATTTGAAAAATCTAGGGGAGGGAGAAAAAAGAAAGTTTTCATAACCTTGCAATGTGCCTTCAAAATGTTGCAGATAAAAACAGACAGTTTAGTGAATGTAGTTACAAAATAACTTTAGTATGCTAAAACACTGACACAGTTCTGCAACACAAGAAGTTACACATGCCCAGTCATCATCTTCATCTGTGTTGTGGCTCTTGTGGTTGTGGTTGGTATATGATACACTGTCGTAGTTCTTGTGGTTGTGGTTGTAGTACTTATGGTACACTGCATCTGCTGTTCTCGATCTTGTTCGGTCAGCTTGGCTCATCTATAAAATGATAAATATATGATGAATATTCAAATAAAGGAAAAATTGCATTTTTGTGTCAATATTAAGCAAAGGATGACAAAAACCCTCTCAACTTGTTAATGCTTAACTTCAGAATACCCAGCCACCTTTTTGAATAACAACTAGCTTTTGTATTCTTGCATTGTTTTCAAAGAGTTCTGCTCTAGAATACATTATGGTGGATGGGTATTCTGAAGTTACTCCCATGTTAAATTGTCTATCCATATTGTTCACTGGGCTGATATAAGCCCCCTTCTCCCTTTTCATGGTCCCCTTCACCCTGCCCAGCCCCGCCCTGCCCCTGCATGCTGGAAGGAAAAAAAGAAACTATATCTGTTCACTAGTCTGCCAAAACAATGCATTCTGGGACTGTTCAGACAATTAGTTGTCAACTTGCGAGATACACTTCACTTGTCACACAGAAAAGAATCAAGACAAGGCTCATCCAATTGCAACAGAAAAGATTTTGTTATTATGGGAGTTCCTACTCCCATTATCACCCTTATTCTGGTAATGTGTGGTTCCAGAAAATATCCATACCCCCATCATGGAGGGAATTTGTAATTGGATCCCCCCCTAACCCCTGGAACTTCCAATTTTCTTCCATACAAGCTCTGTAATTTTTTCTTTTCCTGACCCCCCCTCCCCTTCAGAATTTCCAATTCCCTCCATGGTGGGGGTATGGATATTTTTTGGAACTACACAACAGAAATTTGTATATCATAAAATTTACCTTGTCACTCCTCTCTAATTGCTAGGCGAAAATATCATATATAAACGAGACATTTCGCCTAATGGTTTTCCGGAATAAATGAAGGCCTGAAAAAAAATAATAATAATGAGCAAAAACATTAAGTATATGCAATGCACCTGTCAGTGTTAAGCCCTGGGGGTGGGGGCATAGTAATAACCCAGGGGATTTCACAAAAAAAACCTCTCCCTTGCGTGTGGAATTTGACATTGTCACCATCTTACAGCCAAAATCGTTGCATCCAGACCGCAGCAAATTACAAATTTCGTTTTGATTTGGGGTTTTTCTGAGCCGTCAATCAGTTTGGGGGCAGAGCTTCTTTCAAATCAACCAATCTCTCAACAAATTCATGAAAGCTCCGCCCCCAAGAATGATGGATGGATCAGAAAAGACCAAAATCTTACCGATGTTGGAGGTAGCGATGCAACGATTTTCACTGTAAATTGGCCAAGACAAAGGAAATGTCCTGGTGGCATTATAGAATGACATGCACAAGGCACCCAGGGTTGGGTAAAAAATCAAAACCCCCTGGGTATGCCTGGCCTGGCACCACCCTCCCTTCCCTGGGGCTTAATATCAACAGGTGCATAAATGGAGCTTTAAGAATGAAATAATGAATAAATATGCTGAAAAAATAAAGAAACACACCCAAAAATATTTATCATCCGACATGATCTGTTCGACAATCTATGGGGCCAATAAAGTGCAGCTGCTCTGCCCCCACCCCTGCATTTTGTTGCCCCATCCAGACTGGTTAGAATGATTTGGGGAACGATTATCCCCCAATAATAATAATAATCCTCTAATTTGAGGGATAAGCTCAATTGGTAAATAAATGTGGAATGGTGGGTTGGCTTTAGTTGACCGAGCTGGATTTGGCTGGTTCAGACGGATCTTCCAACCCTAATTCCGTTCATATAATCGGGCCCCAAGAGGATGAAAGAATCTCAATTCAATCTTTCATAAGTTTGACGGACCATTTGCTCTCCATGTTTACGAATCCTAATGTCCTATGTTCTGAAAATTTCTCATGTAAACATGCACTTGCTAAAAAAAAACACTATAATTTTTCTAAAGACCTTTAATCCATAAATTAAAATATAGTTCCAATCTATTTGGGTAGTAGAAATTTGAAAATTGTAACATTTACCTTTGCCACTCATTTCCAATTGCCAGGCGAAAACATCATAATGAAACATTTTGCCTCATGGTTTTCCGGAATACATAGCCTCCTGGAAAAATAAATTAAAAAATATTTGAAAAAATATTGAAATAAAGGAGAAGGATATCTTGAAACATATCAAAAATTACCCTGCGAGGAAAAATGTTGCAAACAATTCCCGTTTGGAAAAAAATAAAAAATAAATTAAGAAAATAAAGAAAAAAGAAAAAAAAAAAATCCTGCAGGAAATATAGGAAATATTCCCGCAAAGAACATCCTTGTCTGAAAATTTTCCCGGTCCCCACCCCTCCCCCAAGGTTTCTAATAGTCCACCCTAATTTATTCACGAAAAGAAAAAAAAAGGCGCGAAAATACCTCCATTGCAAAGCATAATTAGTTTGACATAACGAGTTAAAAATATTTAAGAAGAAATTTCGAATTCTTCCAAAAGAGACAAAAGGCGAATCGAAGAAAAGAATTAGCCTTTACATTTATAGTTTATTTTGTAAAGCAGAAACTATTATGAGAGAATATTTACCTCGGTAATGGAATCTTGTTTGGAGGAGGAACCGTCAGCACTTTGGCGCCCGCCTAAAAGAACTTCAGCTTTTTAAGAAAAGCTTTTGGTTCTCTTCCTGGATAGAACTTGCTTCTTCTGGAAAAAAAGAACAAGTTTTAGCTCAATAAATAAAAGTTTTAGAACAGTTTTCCTAACTGGCAACTTTGTTCCGAGGCACGTGTTCAACTTTGCAAACCCTCGAACTCTCTTCATTTTGTTCGAAAAAGTGCATTTTAAAAACCATATTGAGCTAAAAACCCCTAACACAGCTGTAAGAAAGGAAATTATGCACAAGAAGAGTAACTTTTCTTACCGTTACGTCGTTTTTAACGGATAGAACGCGACCCCACAAGAAGCACGGGTTGACAGTTGACCAACTTTTGGCATAAAAAATATCCGTGAATTCGTCTATAAATTCTTCCTGTAACGTTGCCATTAGGAACTTTCGTCTAAAACGTTCCTAAAAACGGTAGAATTAGATGAAAAAAGTTAATTTTGTGAAAATTTTCAAACAAGAATCGAAGAGAACTTGCCTCACTCCTTCCAGCTTTGCGTCTTGCCCCAAATGACTAACCGCGCCAACGTGCATACCTTTCAAGTGCACATTCCTTCGTGGTACAGGGTTTTAACCAATCACAAGCTTAGAAAAATTGGACGTTTCACCAGGAACCAATCAAAATCAAGGACGTGAGATTTGATTGACAGGAAAAGTAAATGAAGGGGTGGACGAAGATCTTTACCAGGGACAAACTTTAACACAGGCTACCCGGTGTACAAAGATCCAACAAGTTCTTTCTGTGCATGAATTGTGCAATTTTCAAATTCATGCGAACTCATGATCAGACATCCAAACAATGCTGGATTTTGTTAATTTTGCTTCTCTCTCAATTATGATCAAAATCTTACCTTATTTCCATTGTTTTCTTTTGTG
Source organism: Telmatactis stephensoni (assembly GCA_029948255.1). Taxonomy (NCBI): domain Eukaryota; kingdom Metazoa; phylum Cnidaria; class Anthozoa; order Actiniaria; family Isophelliidae; genus Telmatactis; species Telmatactis stephensoni. Next base: position 1,266,107 of record JALIZF010001899.1, read on the forward strand.
TCAATTAAATTATTGCACACTAACATTCAATTTCGATTTCACGCGGGATTTCGGAAATCACTCTATAATCTTTCGCGCGCTTTCATTACAATCGTGCCAAAACAATAATATCCTGTTAAGGCTCCCGGGAAGGCTACGTTTACTTAATACAGTAACAAGTCAAGCAATCGCGTCTTCTTCCCGTAAAAACACAAAATCTATTCTCGCTGTACGCGCACGAAGGGTGCACACCGCGCCTAAAATGAGTCCAATTTATTACGTACGATAAAAATTCCATTTCTTCTTCCCTCACTTTGATAATTCCATCATTTTGCCATTTCCGCGGGAAAAATCTCTTTTTCACGTTGTTGAAGTCAAATTAAAAAAGAGATTTTTCCCCGCGAAAATGGCAAAACGATGGAATTATCAAAGTGAGGGAAGAAGAAATGGAATTTTTATCGTGCGTAATAAATTGGACTCATTTTAGGCGCGGTGTGCACCCTTCGTGCGCGTACAGCGAGAATAGATTTTAGTGAAGGAAAATGGATGGACGCAAATTAGTATAGGAAATCGCACGATCTTGAGTACAATTCGGAATGAATAGGTACGAGTAATGTTTTGAAAGTTCTCAAAATAGGACGAGCCTTTAGGCGAGTCCTATTTGAGAGTTTTCAAAACATTACGAGTAACTATTAATTCTGAATTGTACGAGAAGATCGTGCGATTTTTTATTTATAATACACTATACAAAATTTCAATTAACGATTGTTGTTGCCATAGCGACTTAATAGGTACTCTTCAGAGTACAATTAACGATTTAATTGTACTCCTCTCGTCCAATCAGAATCGAGTAATTTTGTATAGTGTATTATAAGAAAATTGTTCAGCAAATGACTCCTGTTACGCATGCGCCTACTCAGCATCAACCAAAACAAAGATGGCGATGAGTAAAATCAATGTTGTTTATTTTAATTCCTGAAAATTGTCTTCAAAACTACCAACAAGTAATATATAAAAATTAGGTACTACCTAATAGCGAAGCTCCCATTTCATTCTAATATTTTTTTATGTTCTTGATTCAAATGAATTGGGCTTCCTGTGTTAATTGCCCAATAGCCCACTTTCGATATATGGTTGAGATTCCACACACAAGAGAATCAGTTCGAGGCTCTGGGGAATAATGCTTAGTGGTGCGCGACTCGACAATTGTTTTGTTACGCACTACTAGGCATTATTCCTCGGAGCCTCGTATTGATTCTTTTGTGTGCGGTAACTCAACCATATATCGAAAGTGGACTATTGTAGAAATGTTTGATCCCTAATCCTTGGTGCAAAAACTGAGCTGATCCCTAATCCTGACCCAATGTCCCTGATCCTCGATCCCACCCATTTGATCCCTGATCCCTGGCCTTTGATCCCTGGTCCTGGCCATAATTTGGAGCTTGATCCCTGATCCCACATCTGCTATACTGATCGCCGAAAAGTATTATAACAGAAGTTATCACCGTATCCTATTATCGGGAATAGGCCGGACGTAACGTTTGACAGACCGAAAGTTTACAGGAAAGTGAGCGAGTGAGTGAGTGAGTGAGTGAGTGAGTGACACAATAGGTTACTACTTTATGTGTGGCAACATTCAAGTTAGACAATAGATAAATTGAATAGTGCCATTTCATGTTGTCATACACGAAGTAGTTAGCTGACTCATTTGCATAGTCGACCCCTCGCAATAACTCGTGGATTAGTTAAAAAGACCCAGACCCCAATTGCACGAATTGTGGACAGCGCTGTCCATTAGTTAACACCTTATCCAATGGATAGATTTATTCCACTTGTCTATAATGAGGCGTGGCCACATGAGTCACTCCAAAACAAGTCATCGCCCACCAGACTGAATGAATGAAGGTTGTGACTTTCCGAAACGTCTCCACAAATCCACTATGAAAACTTAACTGCAATTAGGTAACACGAATTATGTTTTTAACTATTACGTGCCAATGACACTATCTGCTCTATGATATTGTGTAATGCCATTGTAATAGATTTTCGGGACCATGTGATTAGCTTGTATGCAATGAAAACTGAAATCAATCGACGCAATTAGCGGGAGAACTTCGTGTAACTAGCGACTGGTAATCGATTGAAATTGATATCGATTTATTTCCATTTATTGATTGGTTTTCGTTTGTTCTTATCAAGACCACGTTTCACATTGAAATCTTTTAGAGCGTTCGAGATCCTTGAGATATTGCTCGGCGTCTGTTTTGTCCATCTTTCCTTCCTCAGAAATGATGTCAATAAGAGTGTCTGTGACGTCAATGGGCATGCGTTTTGAGTTCCTACACAAAAGAAAACAAATGTCAAACGAAGAAAGAAAGAAAGGAAAACGCAAAAGCAAAGTAACAAAAACAAACCAAGCAGCAAAATGACAAATATAAAAGACCTGACACACGTTGACATTACAACACTGCGAGTAACACAAAACTGCAGTGTGTCCAGCCCTGCAATCCTAGAGAAAAAGTTGCAGAAATAGAACTCGATCCTTAACTTACAACTCTTGCGCGCAAGTGTTGCAGGGGTGGACACACGGTGCATCTGTTTTGCGCGCAATGTTGCAGAAAAAGTTACGAGAAAAGTGACATCTTGTGTCGGGGCCTTAAGAACAGGGTTATAGATGATATGCACTCCCTAAATCGCAACAAGTTATATTACGTAAAAGTCCAACTTTTTCATTTTCCGTTTCCTTCAATCCCACATCTATTTCTTTCTAATTATTTCCCTTGGAATTCACTCTCCCTCTCTATTTGAGTAAACACTACGTGTATTCTATATGTATTTCCACTTGTTCTTTTTTGCTACCTTTTTTCTTTTTCTTTTTTTTTTTTTTCTTTTTCTTTTTTTCTTTTCTTTCTTTCTTTTCTTTTTTTTCCCTTTTCTTTCTTTCTTTCTTTCTTTCGTCTTTTTTTCCTTTCCTTCCTTCCTTCTTTCTTTCTTTTCCACTTTACTTTAAATCTTTCCTGACAATCAATAGTGCGCAAGGTATTCCAAGAAATACACAAGTCACTCACCCTGCGATGTAACACGACCCACGTTTATTATCAAGCATTTCCCATATTAACGAACTGTTCTCTTTCATGACGTGCTGTACGTAGATTTTATCTTCCTACATGTAGAACATTGAAAGTCAGTTATTCTTTTGATGTTAATTTGTTTTTATAATAATCGGTATATTGCGCGCGCTCTGATTGGTCGAGAACCGTGTATGATAAAAGAACAGACGCGCACGGATGACAATATTATGCGGGCGGCTCTGGTTGAAACACTTTGATAAAGATATGATCATGGTATGCATACATGATCATATCTTTATCAAAGTGTTTCAACCACAGCCGCCCCATAATATTGTCATCCGTGCGACATTTTTTATTTTCACCATATGTTGACGTCATCTGTGTATCTGTTAGGGTGCAGACGCTCCGGAATCTAATAATAGTGCAACTAATGTAGCTGATTCAGAGCATTAGCTGAACAGCTAGCACAGACATGGCACAAGGGATGAGCCTCTTCCAAAGCTAGCACAGAGAATGATAAGATCCAAAGTAGCGCAGTGTTAGTAAAGCAAGAAACACCTTGCAGTTGATCAGTGCACTATAACATAACAATAGCACTCGATCAGTGCACTATAACATAACAATAGCACTCAATCAGTGCACTATAACATAACAATAGCACTCAATCAGTGCACTATAACATAACAATAGCACTCGATCAGTGCACTATAACATAACAATAGCACTCAATCAGTGCACTATAACATAATAGCACTCAATCAGTGCACTATAAGATAACAATAGCACTCGATCAGTGCACTATAACATAATGCACAGCACAGATAAAGTACGACATCCCGAACACATAAGGTAGTCATCCGATCACTTGTTCAAGCTTGTTTTACCTGATCTCGTGAAAAAGCTGTAAATACATGTAAAACATCGCGACTGCACAGGTCACTCCATTGGTTTTCAAAGAAATAGTCTTTACTACGATTGCGGGCACCAAAGAACAAAATACCAGCTGAATATTTGAACAACAAAAGTAATTAATATAAGGCACATTGTAACAACGAAGGTAGAGTACAAACACTAAAAGTGTGCAACATAAATAGTACTAAATAATAAGTTGATAATAAGTTATGCTAATTCAATTGTTTTCTATTGTTTAATTACCGCTATTTAGTACTAAATAGTGCAAATTATTGCACACTTTTATTGTTTTCACTCTATTTCTATTGGTGATTGTAAACGAGCGGTTTAGAGACCAGTATATTTATTACCTTTCCCGCCAAGACTGACGCGTTCTTCTATAAAACTTCGAAAAGGTGCCACCCCAGTTCCTTAAGAAATCAGAAATAATGCAAAAAATTAGAGTTAAGTAAAAGGAAAAGTGGCAAATCCAACTTGTGTGATAGTTATTATTATTCAATTGTAAATAATTCAATATAATAATTGTGATATCATTATCAACATTTACAAAATATTCGAGATACAGCGCGCGTTCTGATTGGCTTGTAGCTACCAGGTCCCTCGCTTGGGATGGTTCGAAGGTTCGAACGAACCCCCTCACTTCCCACAAAGAATACCGCGTAGTATTTTCCTTTAAGAAACTACAGTCACACTGTTGCATTTCTCTCTGGTAGAACCTTTCATTGGTGAATGCTTGTGAAGTATGGTTTTATCAAAATCCCGGCCTTTAGTTATAAATTTTAACAATTATTTGGTTTTAACAACTGAAGTGTCTTCGACAGTTACTATTTGTTCTGTCTTCGTAATCTTTTTCTTTTTCTGTCTTTTCTCTCTTTCGATCAAGAATTCATTTTGATTTTGAGAAATAAAAAGAAAAAAGAAAGGAAAAAGGAAAAAAAAAGATTAAAAAAGCCGATTTCGAACCCATCTGCTCACTTGCTTCACAGTTCAAGGGTTTTCCAACTGCGCCACGGGATCGCGTAATTTGCACAACAATAGACAGCCAATTCACGGGAAACACTAGGTTATTTTGTTCTCCAAATCCCTCAGTAGACCAGTTAGCCTAGTGGTAAGGTTCAGTCATTTACGGCCTAGGATCCGACTGTTTCCTCCCTCTTTGACTACGAAGCTCGCTGTGTTCTACCGGATAGCGCGGACGGGGCCGAAATCTCCATCCTATACGTAACATGCGATGATTCAGCGATTTGTCTGGATGCATGGTCCGATTTTTTGGGTTTTGCATAAAATTAGCATACTAATTTGCTTTGGGTAATGAGTTCGAGTCCTGCCAAGGTCAACAACTTTTCTTTTTTTCTTTTTCTTCTGTTTTTAATGGATTTCATTTCTCTTTTTTAACTTTTCTTGGCTTAAAATTCTGTTCTTCAATGAAGAAAACTACATAAACTCTTCACACTAGCTTGATCCTTTCAAATCTATTTTGCATAATTTAGAAAATCCATGAAATGTATCTATGACACTCAAATAAAATTTTCATTGCACTTTCTAAAGGCCAACTGGACCTCTGATACTTATGCAGGTCATTTAAGTACTCCCTAATCCAACCGAATATGGTGAACATCGAATCTCTCCTATTAATATGCTGGCAACAGGCCTGGTTACTGTGTTCGATATATCACGGAGACATACAATCCTTACCAAAAAGAGTCGGTACCAAAAAGAGTTGGTCCGGTTACCGTTTCAAAGTAATTTAATATGTCCTATCCATTTCTCATATTTTCTTCCATCCCCCTCCACCATTCAGTGTTGCAGTGTCCAGGGGATCATTGGTGATCTGCTGGGTGGAATGTGCGCTTGTGCCCTGGAAGCCCTCTCAATATTGAATCAGGGGAGGGGAGAGCACCGTAACCCACTTGGAAATTAATTGCGCACAGTTCAAAACTGACCATCGTGCCAACAGTTTTGTCAAGGATTGTAGTTCACACTGAAGAATCGAAAACAATATAAAACGATTGCGGCTCAGGTACTGTAGAACACTCGGAAAGCAAGAGAAACACTCGGATCCGCCTCCTCTTTCTACCGTGTTTATATAACTATCGTCATTGCGTGCGCGTTTTACTTCAATAAATCGTTTTTACAACAATAATTACAACAACGACAACCAGCAAAGAAAGACCCTCTTTCAATTATTTGCATCATCATCATCATAATCATCATCATCATCACCGTCATTACCATCATGCCCAAATTAATCATCCATCACCACTCACCAGGTCCAATCATAATCATAGGTCTATTAATATCTTTTGGCGGTATTATGGTTCCCCTGGTAATCCATATTGGTACATGATGATTCTGTGTTGTATCTAAAGATGATAGCCACGTGGAACATAGCCCACGACGAGGTTTGACCAACTTGGTCTTGTAGTTTACTACAGCCATAAGAATTTGAATCTGATTTGGGTGAGCCTGAATTATGAGATATATGAGATCAGTTACAAGGTCCCAGATGATATCAACAAAATATTGAATTTCAAAGGAAAATGTTAATAGTCTTTGTCGTGAAAGTGGGAACTGTTGTAGAGAGGTGGTCATTCCCGAGAGATGGTCATTGTAGAGAGTTTTCATTACTTACCAACATAGAAGAAGCAATAGAGAAAGCTCTTGGTTTGATGGGTGGGATGATATCAAAGAGATACTCAAAGGGAAGGTTGGCACTGGCATGAAGAAAATCTTGCAAAACCTGGTATAAAAACAGAGTGACAAGAATGGTGCTTGTTTATTTTCTGTTGCTGGAAATTTGATTTGTCAATATTAAACAGGATCTGAAGTAATAAACCATGTGATCTGTAATTTTGATTTACCAGACCCCAAATTTCATGAGACTCAAGAGTATGTTGCAAATTAAATAAATGAACATTTTCAAATTTCTTGACATTCGTCTTACCTCTAGAACAGACCTTCTTTGTCTGTAGCAGTATGAGTAAAGTTCTTCCTATTATAGCATTAGAAGAGTAAAAGATGATTATAATAGACGACTTTCAAAAATGGCGGGCTCATTGTTCACGATAACGAGGCCAGAAAGGCCTCCAAAATCAACATCGCATCAAATGATTCTAAATATATAAAAATTATCCTGTAAAATGCACATAAAATAGGTATTTTAAAAGGAAAAGGAACACATCGTCTTTGATAGCAATAGAAGTGTCGCCACGCTTATTTTCTGGTAACAAGGCCTTTGTGGCCTCGTTCTCATGTACTAGGCCGCCATTTTTGAAAGTCGTCTATACAGTAAATGAAAAGAAGACTGATGATAAAAAAGGAATGAGATTGCTGGGATAAAAGGTGATGAAAAAGAAATGCAAGGAACAAATCTAAAGGATGTAAAAATTAATAAAAAAGGAATGAAACAGTATAAGAAAACACAGAAAGGGAATATGGTCCAAATGATGTCCACCTTCAAGGAAATTTGGTGTGTCACAGACACAGAGAGAAAAGAGAGTGTACATGTCTATGTCCAACCTGTCCTTCAGCTGAATTAAATTCAAGGAGTTTTTCTTGTTCCAGTTCTGATGTTGTAAAGTGTGACAAGAGCTCAAAGAAGTATCGTCTGGGTGTTCCCTGGATATCAAAGTAGTGTTCCATAAGGTACTTTATGGAGCAGGGGCTGGGAATACCAACAGGTAAGGGTACATCTGTAATATAAAGACAATGTTTAAAGAGATAATTATCATCACAATTGCAAATCATGTCCAAAGTATAGCCTGTGTCCAGCCGTTTCCCACCCCTCAGGACCCCCCAATATAGACCATATAGTACCTTGTCTATATTGGGGGGGAGGGGGGGGGGGAAATGGCTGTACACAGGCTAGTCCATAATACTGCTACTGCTGCCACCATCACTACCACCACTGCCACTATCACTGCCACTGCTGCCACCACCACCACCATCATCATCATCATCATCATCATCGTCGTTATCATCATCATCATCATCATGTAACTTGACAAAAATGTTCCCTTTCAATCTATCACTTTGATTGCAAATAAAAATGTAATATTTCAAACTTACCAGGATTATTTTGTTGCAAACAAAACATTTCATTAGGATCTAACTTTAAATAATCCATAAATTCTATCACATTTTCTTGTAGGTTACTAGGTTGAATCATTACTGTATCACCAGGACTATACCTAAAAATTATAAAATAACTGTCAGTGATATAATACATGTATATACTGTAAACTAAGGTAAACAAGGTATTTTTAAAAAGCACTATATTTAAAAAAGCACACTATATTTAGCGTCAGTTAAGTTCCTTCAGCTAGAATTAAGCTGGCCTTCCAGGAAGCCAACGGTGCACTCTTTACCCCCCTCTCTCCATCAGTGCTCTGTTTTAAGGTTTTTAAAGCTACACGGAATGGAAAGAAGTCGAAACAAGTGTGAGATGACTGGGAATCAAACTCACATCAGAAAGCCATGCACTAACCAACTGAGCTACACTTGCTCCTATAGATATACTCTGATTGGTAATAGGATGTGTGGTACTAGTAATGTAGTGGAGGGGGACACAGGGGGGAGGGGGCACAGGGGGAGAGGGGCACGGGAGAGAGAGGGCACGGTGGGGGTGGGGGGGGGGGGGGGGGGGGGGCAAGGCCACAGCCAAGCAGACAGAGAGTGAAGACATACTTGATATTGGAGTCAGTTATGTCAAGACAAACCAGTCGTACATCTTGCCAATGATCAGGTGCAGTTACTCTGACATTAGAGATAACCCTGGCATAAAATGGATGAGTTTTGCTTGGAGGTTGCTGAGAATCTACACAAGAAGATGTTAAAAAAATAGAATCTATACATCAGTGCAATCTTGACAAGTGTAGCTGATCTCTGACCAAATTCTAGATTCTCCTCAAACATCTTTAAATTCCAAAGGAGAATTAAGGATTTGATCACTTTCACTTGATCACTTGCTCTGTTTTTCCAGATGAAAAAAGATGAAAGGCTTACCTTTAAAATCATTTCTGCTAATTGGTACTATATTTGATTTGGCATTTACAAAGGATACTTTGAACTTTGGCGAAGGTCTGTAAATAACAACAATTGAAAGTACATGTACATGATACTTAATTTGCTGTGCATCTATAGATGCTTGACTAACAAAATTTGTTAAAATTTAATGCACAGATGATGTCAAAAGGTTTCAAGAATATAAATTTTTACAACACATGATACTAATCTCACAATCTGATTGGTTGATTAGAGAGTGTCAATAAGTGGACAGACACACTGCTGATGCGTTTCAGTGTGCACACTCGTTCTGTAAGTTGCCCCGTTTAATAAGGATTTTTTAACTATTATCTCAAATAATTGTTGTAAAAAAATGAATTGAAGATGGTTTGAGTTGTCTGTCCTCTTATTGACACGCTCTTGATGCCATAAAATGTTCAAAACTTTGCAGTGAAATCACTTGCTGCGCTTGTGATTCCACTTGAGTTTGACACATTTTATGATGCCAAGAGTGTGTCAATGAGAGGACAGACAACTCAAAACCATCTTCAATTTGTTAATTGCACAAGATTAAGTTGTGCAGCATGCCTGTTGTTCTCTCAACATTTTGACATCTATATATGCCTCTATAAGAGCAGATACCTGTTGAAAATTGTGGAAATTTGTTTTATAAACATAGTCAAATAAAACATAAAACATTTCAACCAATTATAATGTGCATAAGAATTAATGGCATCATCACATAAATATGTGTGTGCTGTAATCAGAATGGTTCTCAATCAATCAAGGCTTGCATAATCACCAATTATATTATTCAGCATCATCTACAGCATATTGCAGAAACAACTACTAGCGCAGTAATGATAATAATGTTTGACAGTGTAATAATGTCAAGTATGTACCTTATGTTTGTACTGATGATCTCTTTTCCAAGCGGAAGAGGGAATATTTGTAAAACTTTCTGCCATAAATCCTTTAACCAAGGATCTATAACTGCATCTGGTCTGATAGGATAAACAGATTGAAAAACATTATGTACATGTATACAGGAGTACCATATTGGTTGCAGGTTTGAATGTGTTTGAAACATGTCTATTTTGTTGTTAATGATTGCTTAAATGTAATAAATCATTCCAAAATATTGTGATTTTCAATTTAAATACCACCCTTGAATTAATGCCGCCCATGAATAAGCACCATATTGGAAATCTGAAAAATGTAATAAGGTCCACAGCACTTAACAATTACATTAAAAATAATATCTCACCCTAAGTCATGTTGGTCATCAGCAAGCCCCAATGGAATAAGTGTGGTACCTCCAAGTTGTGATAATCTCTTTTGAATCTTCTTTGCTATGAAATTAAATCTATAGAAAACAACAGGGATTAAATCTATTAAGAAATTATACTGGAAACATAAATCTACAACTAATGAATTATCAACACATTATTACTTTGCATAAGAAGAATCTCCAAGACCAAGCACACAGAATTGTAGATGATTCAGTGAATTATTTGGGAGATTTTTTCTCAGGATAAATCGCCAGAATTTCTGAAATCCAAGTGAACACACATTACACATAATATAATGAAATACAATGGTAATTAATTATATGTTAATATTACTAATAATAAAAACAATCCCAAACATATATACTGTCTGGTAGTACATTATCATTACCATTTATTATTTTTAAACATCCTCTCCTTTATGAATGGAGCTTATTAAGTACCAGTCAATTTGGGCAAATTATTGCCTGTCATAAGCAAGCAGGTCATAAGCAACCACTTTCTCCTGTTCCCAAATACCCCCCCCCCCCCCCCCCCCCCCGCCGCAAGGGGTGTGTGGTATGGCAAGCTCATGAAAGGTATAATTATCATGCATGTACATTCTCCAGCTACTATATAAATAACCAAAGTTTTACAATCACCAATAAAATACCTTCATATTATCTGGTTCATCACCTTGTCCTGTAGTAGCACAAACAAACACTACAATGCATTCACTTATTAAATGAGCCTAAAGAAAATAAAACAAAAATGTTGACTGATACTAAAGCGACAGTAGAGAAAGAAACAGCAAAAAAGACTGTACGATTACGCACACATACACTGTAGAAAGGAAGGCTTTTCTGTGGGTTACCAAGAAATTCGTTTACGCGTATCAAATATGATCAAATATTTGGTTCTCAAGCTGTCTCTGACAGCTAACTTTTTATCATGTATTTTACATAAAATCTTACCACATTGTAATCATCCAATGCCATCACACGAACTGACAGATAACGACGTCTTCCTTCTCGTCCTATTCGTTCTGCCACCTCTTCTGCAGTTCCCGTCTGTGAGCCAAACAAAACGAGCAATCTTCTTGCGCTATCGTCCGCCATTTTGATTTAAAGTGATACACCGCTGTACAGACTGAACGCAGGCTTATAAATAAGATCATCGTCATCTCCGTCATCATAGAGGGTGTCAATGGGGGTATAGCTTTGACGGTTGACGGTTAAAATGTTGCCTCTTTGACGGTTGACGGCAAGAAATTCGGTGTTTTGACGTTTGACAGTTAATTCTACTCTTAGATGGCATATTTAGATCATATCCTTTCATAATCTTTTTCTGTTTCTGACTTTTCTCTCTCTTTTAATTAACAACTAGCTGTTTTTGATTTTGAGACAGAAAAAAAAAAAGAAAAGAAAAAGAAAGATGGGCCCCTGGCCGGTTTCGAACCCGGCTCTTACATCTGCTCATTTGCTTCACAGTTCAAGGGTTTTTCAACTGCGCCACGGAATCGCGTAATTTGCACAACAATAGACAGTCATTCACGCGATACACTAGGTTATTTTGTCCTCCAAATCCCTTAGTAGACCAGTTAGCCTAGTGGTAAGGTGCAGTCATTTATGGCCTAGGATCCGACTGTTTCCTCCCTCTTTGACCGCGAAGATTGCTGCGTTCTACCGGATAGCGCGGAAGGGGCCGAAATCTCCATCCTATACGTAACATGCGATGATTCAGCGATTTGTCTGGATGCATGGCCCGATTTTTTGGGTTTTGCATAAAATTAGCATACTAATTTCTTAGGGTAACGGGTTCGAGTCTTGCCGGCGCCAACAACTTTTCTTTTTTTCTTTTTTTTCTGTTTTCTTTTCTGTTTTTAATAAATTCTATATCAATTCTCTAACCTTTTTTGGCTTAAAATTCAGGTTTCAACGAAGAATAACTACATAAACTCTTTACATTAGCTGGATGCTTTCAAATCTCGCGTAATTTAGAAAAACATGCGTATTCCTTAAATAAGAGTTATGAGGAGAGAAGTGGAGCGGAGATAGAGAGGAACAAAAAAAAGACAGAAGAGAAAACAAATAAAAAAGCAAGCAAGCAAAGTAAATAATGGAAAGCAAAAAAAGATGGAAAAATTGTGTTTAATCACTTGCTCCTAACGCATTCGATTATGGATGAATGCGCTCAATATTTGTAGATTTTTCTTTGTTTGCTTGTTTGGCAAAAAAAATTAAAGTGAAAATAATTAACCAATAACATTTCCTATTGAATATATTTTTATATAATAATTATATACATAGACAAACTATACCATTGATATTAACATTAAAAACGCCGTCCATTACTGACTATAATCGTCGGATCCTTGGGACAACTCGCCGTCTCTCCTAAAAGGTCCTCTGTATTTAACTTATTCTTCAACTGTTTGTTTGATCGAAATGGACAAGGTATTAGTTGATTTCACTCCTTAATAGCTGCGCTTGATCATACCAGAAGTGGAGAATCACTCGATAGTAAGTGTTATTCGTAAGAATTTCCTCTTGACTACGCACTTACTGAGTATGATTTCATTCATTCATTCTAAAGCAGTTTCTAAGCTCTCTCCTGATATCTTGCTTAAAAAGAGCATAAACAACAAAATCGAGCGCAGAATTCAAATAATACAACAACCTCGACAATGGCACTACAATACTAGGTACATCAGTAAAAAGAACATAGCTCGAAAAAGCTCTGTATAGCGTTAGAGAATAACAAAACACAAAGAAGAAGACCATTATCCCGACAAAATGAACCGAAGAGGAATTCTGTGAAAAGCGATGTATTCGAGTACTGAAGTGTCGGTTCGAGTAGTTGTAGTCAACTTGGCGCCTCTGTTGGGCAACCTTCCTGCGTTGGGCTTTGGAAATGCGCAACATTGCTAAAAACGCTGTAAGTAGACCAACCATTGGCAGCAAGTGACAGAGAAACAATCTGAAGAAACTTATTATTCTGTATGTTTCAAGTTTATTGCTTTTTATGATGGTGAAGAACACGAAGGGTGTTGCCACGGATAAAATCCATGTACAGAGCAAAATACACGCACACCTCGAGTTTGTTAGGATGAAAACGTATCTAAATGAGTAGCGAACAGCGATGTACCGATCTAAAGTTATCGCACAAAGATTCATCACTGAACCAAGTAGAAATATATCCTTTATAGTCTGTACGAGCCACCAATCACACGACCCAAGAATAGTACAGCTAAACTCTAATGGTGTATTGATAATTCCAGTGCCAAAGTCTGCTAAACTCAACGAGAAAACAAAAGAGTTTGGCTGCGTCCAGAGTCGTCTACGAGTCATAATGAGATAGATTACCATTCCGTTGCCAGTTACAGCTATGAAGGCGATCACTCCACGAAAAGACCAATACCATACAGTGTCGGGATGTCCCGCATAGGTTAGCGGGTCTGAAGAACTGTTTGTACTGTTGGTATACATTTTGCTATTGGTTAGTGAATACGTTACAAAGTCCGAAAACGATTTGTTGGCTAAGCAGTGAAGTCCTTTCAGTTCTTGCGGTGATTAGTTCCACTGAGAGCTAGCTATTTTTCTTGCCTTGACTCAGTCCAGCTTCTTGTTATTTAACTCTGTTGCGAAGGTCCTTCAGTTTTTCAAACTGGAAAACGTTTGTGATTCTTTTGCCACTAGATATTTATAAGCAGTTGAATGAATCCTCTTCAATTTGACTGCTGATTCTATTCCACAACCCAAGCTGAAAATTTATCAAAGAACAGCCGGATCAGATCACTGAACGTTCAACTGCTGTTCTTTTAGTCTTCTTTTTTAAAACTGCCACATCCGGAAAGTCGTTTCGAAATGTGGACATTTGTCTAATCTCTCCAATCTCTGTAAAATTCCTTTTTGAAGTAGGATAACTCAAAAGTCGTTTTAAATCGTATCAAGAGATTATCTGACGACCACACAAATTCACTTAACACTTTTCTGACCCCAGTTTGGCCAGTCGTATTACTTGCTGGAACGAATGAAAGGAATGAAGATTTTGATAGAAATATCATCACGTTCAGTGAGATTTAATAGCATCACGCGCCCGTCGTCTGACACCTTATCTTCATTTAAATTTCTGAAGGCGCAATAAAATATAGATCAAATCTTCGTACATATAAATATTCGCTCTCATTTATTGACAAAACTTTCCACCTTGTTTGTTCACTAAATGAGAGTCAGTATACGCAAAACAAACTGTTATTGAATTTCTATTGATTTAGTTAAAATTCAACCACCTGCCGAACTAGTGTGAAATAATTATAACTGACTGGTTGAGATATACCGCAGATAAGGTAGAGGAACTGAGATACTGTTTGGGCAGTCCTTGATTTAACTAGTCGATTCTGAGTCAAGAATGAGTAAAATGCTATTTGTCTATAATGACTGCAATTCAAAGGATAAAAAACAGCTTGACAAACTAGAACTACGTTGTTAGTTTTCGTTTGTCAGTAACTATTAATTTCTCTCTGTCCCGTTGTCAATAAAGTCTTTTAAAAGCACTATTTGCAATATCTGTTATTGGGCAATTGGTCTACGATCAGCGCAATCCTCTGGTGGGACTGACGTTTATTCATATTCAATTAAAGTAAAACTGACAGAAGGGAGAAGTATTTTTATTTGGTCAAAAAGAAGGAAAAAGGAAGAAACTGTGAACGAACTAGAGAGGGAGGGAAAGAAATTGGAAGGAAGGAATTAAGGAAGGAAGGAACAGGTGGAAGGAAGGATTGAAGGAAGGAAGGAATTAAGGAATTAAGGAAGGAAGGAATTAAGGAATTAAGGAAGGAAGGAAGGAAGGAAGGAAGGAATTAAGGAAGGAAGGAAGGAAGGAAGGAAGGGACATAAGGAAGGAAGGAAAGAAATACTAGGGATTAATGTACTCATTTTACAAGTTTTTACCCCATAAACCGTTATAACTTAACTAATAGTTTGAATAGAAGAATCAAAAATTACATTTTCTGAAATGAAATCCATGAAACACATTAAACAAAAAAGAATCAGGAATTTTCCGTCAGTTTATTTTTTTCTCAAAAAAGTACAGCTTTTCATAAAGTGCTATGTTTTGCCAATAATTCTATATAACTGAATAATTAAAGAGCGTCTAAAAAGGCTGTAAATTAGTCAATTTAATCGTACTTTGTGCTCGCTCTTAGGCCTAGTTCAAACGTCGCATCTCACATGTGCTGAATTCAATGCAAATGAGATGATAATGAGAAGAAACAAAAGATTTGACTAATTTGCATTGAGTTTGGCACATGTGAGATGCGACGTTTGAACTAGGCCTTAGGTACTCACACTGATGTGTTTAATTCCTTCTGTTTCCCGCTTGAACGCGCTTGTTGTTTTGAAGTGTGAAAGTAATTTTTATGTTCCTAATATATAATCTATTAAGAAAGTTAGAATGAAAACCAGAAAGGGTTAATGATGGAACCAAGGAAATTTTAAAGGCATCGAAACAAGAAATCAATGAATGATTGATTGCTTATTGATTCAATACTCAAGTCATTCGGAAAATGAAAATTTTTCTACTTCCTTTTCATTTAGAATTCATATTGACCCATGGTACCCGGCACAGGCCATTATTTCCTGGCTCTATTTTACTATGGCGAGCGTTTTAAAATTTATGTGTTATTTATATCGCATTTTAATGACATAGTGAATTTTAATTATACTTCGTTTTAGTGACATGAGAATTAAAACACTCTCTCTTGACGTTGACATATTTACGTCTTGGTTTCAAAGCAAGAAAAAACTTGTTAAATTCAAGAAACTAGGAAACCACTTAAATATTGCAAGCAGCAAGAAACCATTTAAGTGCAATTGATCATGAAGCCATTCAAGTGCATACCGAACATAAATTATAAATTCATACAAAAACTCGAATAATAAAGCTTACAAGCAAATACAATCTTAATTATTTCACAGCTGCTTTCACTCCTTTAGTCTTCCGTTATACGATTCTTTGGGGTTCCTTTGTAATATTTTATTCATGTTGATTATGCAAATTGCATAGCAACCAGAGTTTAGTTCACATCAGTCAGCATGACCAACAATTTCCTGCTAAGTTGAAGAGAACCATTTTAATTTTTGCTCTATCTTCACCCTAAACACCCCAAAGAATAGCGATGAGTACAGAAGACATCGAGGATGCCAAGACTTACATGGCAAGAAAGGAATTATTTCAGTTATTTGAGGTAAAATATTCATGTTGTATTCGTTCAGTTACTGATGAGTTACTGAGACATGTCAAAAGTCATTTGTCATGATTGTAAATGTCTTTTATTTCTTACCATGTGGAAATCAAGTGAAAATCTACTGGAAATCTTGAAGATTTGTAGATGAAAATGCTTTAGTCTTGTTTTGCCGCTCAATAAGATGCAATCTCAAATGTTAATCCGTGTAAATAGAACATCGCGCATGCAATTCAATCCAATGTCACTTTGCTTAAAAAGTGACATTGTGTTCATAAGTTTTACTAATTTAAGTCCTAAACGTCTGGAAGTTTTTCTTGAGTTAATGACGGACAAAAAAGAATTGAACAGTGACACTTTACAAGTCAACAGAGTCGTCAAATTATAATAGAAGAGAGTCAGGTTAATTGAAATTCACTTCGGAAAAGTCATCATTAAATGACATTGTCGTTATTTGAATACTTGAATAGTCACGAATTATCTTTCGCATGATTCAATTACTCGGATCCTTTATGTGTAGAAAAAACTAACACAAACCGAATGCCTTAAATTTGTTTAAACTAAAACTTAATTTCCCTCGCTTGATTGTTTGAGCTGATTTACTATTATTTTTATATACATACACTTTATCTGTTAAGGTAAGGTATCTCGAAAAGCGTACCTCTTTCTCCTTTCTTCAGTAAGAATGTTAAAAATTGATGTTTGGTTTGTCATTACTGGCACTACAACTGACTATATAATAGGAGTCTAAACAGTTGTGTGACCTTGTTTTAGTCCAAAACGTCGAA